>OZ018325.1:114808009-115095509 GCA_963969495.1 Ceratothoa steindachneri
GGTGGTGGAGGCAATGCGAATGATATTACACTAATAAAGAGTGTAACAGGCTGCATTATGAAGTTATTTCATTTAGTACAATTTTTTTAAAAAACAGGGTCGAGTTTAAATAAGCCAGGGGAAATATATATATATATATATATATATATATATATATATATATATATATATATATATATATATATATATATATATATATATATATATATATATATATATATATATATATTAGGTAAGATGCCAATTAATGAGCACTCGACAATATTTCTTTTTGTGAAATCAGCTGAATGATAAAGGAATTTTCAGAGTTTCAGTCAATAGGGTGGTTATTTCGGATAAATGTAAAAATAAAGCTCTGTTTATTTTACCTCTTCTAATATTATACTTATGTTGGTAAATTCTAATAGATAAAGATTTACCAGTTTCCCGTAGTAAGGTAAATTTCAAATAGAACATTCTATAGAATATACTCCACCTTGAGGGTAACAAAGTTTTTTACCTATTTCAAAGATATTGGACCATTCCTTAGCCCAAAATTCCAGACTAACAAGGCGTAATGTACACAGAAACATAGAAGTGAATACAGACCGTTTAATTTTAATACTGTGATAAGAATAAAAGTGAATATATGAACTGGAGTTGGACGGTTTGCGATAAACAGAGAATTTAAAACCTGACGGCGTCCTATGTATTAAAAGGTCAAGAAAAGGAAGAGTCCCATTTTCCTCAATTTCAAGGGAAATTTTAATAGAAGAGACTAGAGAATTAAGATTACATAGAAAATTGTGAATATCTTTTGAGGAAAGCCAAAGGCATATAATATCATCAATGTAATGGTACCATACAATAGGAAAATCGATCCCCTTTAATTTTATTTCCCAAGAAGGATGGGAGCAGTCGACCATGTGTTGATTACCGTAGGCTTAACTCCATAACCACTTCTGATAGGTTCCCCATCCCTCACCTATAGGAAACCATACTGAACGTGGGAAAAGCATAATTCTTTTCCTGGCTGGACCTTGCCAGTGGGTACTGGCAAATTTCAGTGGAACCCCAGTCCCGCCGCTTCAAGGCCTTCTCCACAAATCGAGGAGACTACGAATTTAAAGTCCTCCCGTTTGGTGTCCGGAATGGGCCCGAAAACTTTAGCTGGCTCGTGACTATTTTCCTCTCGGACCTCCTTTGAATCGAGGTCCTAGTCTATCTCGACGATATAGTAGTCTTTAGCGATGAAGTCGAAGAACATTTTAAGAGACTAGATAAGGTATTCGCCATGCTCAGGGAAGCAAACCTGAAGATAAAACTAGAAAAGTGCCAGCTCCTGCGAAGCGCGCTTATCTACTTAGGATTCCTACTAACGTCTGATGGCATTAAACCTGATCCCTCCAAAATTTCCGCTCTTCAGACATACCCTCTCCCTAAAACCATTGACGATGTTAGAACTTTTATTGGATTTGTAGGATTCTACCGCCATTTTATTCCACATTTTTCGAGTATTGCTAACCCCTTGACATAATTGTTCAAAGCGAAAGCCGAGTTCATGTGGGAAACCGAACAAGAGACAGCCTTCCAAACTCTCATCAGGAAACTATGCGAAGAGCCCATATTGCAATTTCCCGACTATAAAAATCAATTCATTGTAGCGACAGATGCATCTGCCTACGGGATCGGAGCCGTTCTTCTTCAAAATCATAATGGTGTCGAGCTCCCCATTTCCTACGCAAGCCGCCTCCTTACAAACACTGAAAATAATTATTCGGTAATGGATCGGAAGCGTTAGCAATAGTTTGGGCACTAAAGAAATTTCGAAATATCATCTACGGATACGAAATCACCGTCAGAACCGATCATCAGCCTCTAACTTTTCTCTTCCGAGATAAGCTTTTGACAGGTAGGTTGAGTCGTTGGGCTTTGCTCACCCAAGATTTTAACATTAAGATTGTGTATAAACCCGGAAGGGACAACATTCTTCCCGATAGGCTATCAAGGTTGTCGCCACCCTCCATCATAAGGGTCTCCACCATAATCGATGAACCACTCTTCGGAAAGCTCAACAGGACGACCCCTGAACTAAAACCATTCTGGAAGCTCTCAAGAACCCGGCTGAGAAGGCGAAGTACCCTGAATATTTCCTGGAATAAGGGATCCTTAAGCGCAGGATCAAGCATGACCATAGTACCATCGAACTTCCTGACGTCCTCATATGTCCTGCAATTAGCCTCTGCAATGATTCCCCGTTGGCCGGTCACATGAGCCCGGAACGAACGCAGAAGATGGTGCAAGAACGCTTCTATTTTCCCTCCATGAGAAAACATATTGAAGAATATATTCAAGAATGCTCATCGTGTGCCGCTCACGAAGGAAGAACACCCTATACTGCCCATATGCATAGTTATCCGGTGTGTTCCGAACCTTAGAAAATGACAGGCATGGATATTCTAGGCCCCTTCCCAAAAACCATCGCGGGAATCAGGTATATCTTGGTATTTACGGATCATTTTTCGAGATAGAGTGAGATTGTCCCGATTCCTAACCAAACTTCCGAGATTGTCGCTAAAGCATTTCTGGATCGGGTTATCACCAATCAAACCACCCCTTCTATCTTGATCTCTGATAATGCGCCGAATTTTACATAAGACCTTTTCCAGGAATCGTGTCGTTTGTGCCGCGTGGACAAAGTACAAACTGCTTGGTAGAGCGGCAAAATGAAAAAGATCCTGGAAGCTCTGCGTCACATAGTCAGTAGCTCTTCCAGAGACTGGGATACCAATTTTGTTTTTTTTTAAGAGCTCATCTGGCGACTGCCTACTTGGGCATTAGTCGCCGTATTAGAAACTGGCCTAGTACTAGGCTATTTCAAAATAAAATCCGAAAAGATAAAAAGCAACCCCCCCAAAAAAAAGGGAAAAGGAAGAAAGCAGTAAGCAAGCTCCTGCGTCAGGGGGGAGGCCCTCCCGCCGCAGGGGCGTGTGACCTATAAGGGAAAAAACAAAACAAACAAAAAAAACCTGCTTAAATAATAGAAAGAAGGCCTGCCTCCGTCCAAAAGTCAAAGAGTCCAACAATCAGTGTGCACGCACTGGTCCCGAGTACAAGGGGCAGGAGGTAGCGACCCCACCCATCCCGGTACAGGGACAGGTAACGCGCGCGAAGATCACCCAGACTGGGACATGCGATAAGAATGTGCCGAACAGTCTGGGGGACGACGCAGTCGTCACAATAGAGCGCAGGCGAGCGCTCCATCAGATAGCGATGCGTCACACGAGTATGTCCGATTCGGAGACGACAGAAAGCGACCTGAAGGCGTTGTGGCATTGGGAGATAGGTTCATTGGAACAGTCGCGGCGCAATGGCACGCAACTTTAAGTCCCATCGACCGTCTCCTATCTTATTTGCCAAGCAGTCCGAAGAGCTGCCCGTATTCCTGCCATGTAGTCGGTGTGTTATAGAGCGAAACGCTGGTCCGGTGGAAGAGTCCTTGCGGACTCTGTGGTGGCCTCCTCGGCGCAATCATTCGTCACAATTCATACATGTCCAGGAACCCACCAGAAGATAATCTCAACATCCACCCGGCTCGCCAAAATCGTAGCGTCACGGATATCACGAACCAGGAGATGCGGAGATTCTAATGCCCCAAGAGCACAGGGCGGTTTGTGAGTCGTTATAGATAAAATCCGGTCTCCGAACCGGCACGTCGTCGCGAAATCTCGCGTACCGAGACATGTATTGCCACCAGCTCAGCCGTGAAGACAGACGCAGTGCCCGACAGAGCACCTCTGACTTCAAACAGAGGGAATACGGCGTGGAAGCCAACCTGCTCTTCGGACTTGGAGCCATCCGTATACACTGGTACGGCTCTAGCTTGACATGAGATGTGCTCCAAAAAAGGTCGAACGCAATACTCCCGGCGCTGTACAAGCTTTGGGAGCAGAGGCATGGCGACAAATAGCCAAATGTGGTACCCTCCAGGGTGGCGTCCTGGGCAGAACCAGGGGTGCCACCGGCCCGAGAGCTATACATAGCTCTCGAAGGAGTTTCCTGGCCCTAAACCCCAAAAGCTTAGGATATGACTGGCGTCTCTCGGTGGCATAGGCACCGTCGAGATCAGCTGCGGATGCAGTGATAGCTGTTGGCGACTAAGAGGGGCGCCGGGCTCGCGCGTACAGGTGAGTGATGGACTGCACGTGGCGTAGATCGAGTGGCATCTCCCCAGCATCGACCAACAGGCTTTCAATGCGGGAAGTGCGGAAGGCACGGGTCGCAAGGCCAAAGCTGGTGTCGTGGATGGAGTCTACCTTCAGTAATAAACGCTCGGCTGAGAATGCATAAAACTCGCATCCGTAATCGAGCTTTGAAACAAACAAAGGATTGATAAAAAAGTAGAGCAGTAGCCCTATCAGCACCCCAAGCGCTGAACGTCACGGAACGAAGGATATCCATAGCGCGGGTACAAGAGACCCTAAGGCTGAGAATATGAGCCTCCCAGGTGATGCGTCGATCAAATACAAGACCAAGGAAACGACTTCCAGGCGCACCCTATTAAGAAACAAATCTGAGGTGGGGTGAAGCCGTGGAAGGCGGCAGAAGTGCACCATCTTAGTCTTGGCCAAAGAAAACCGAAACCTCTGCGCTTCGGCATAGCGAGAGACGCGGTTCAATGCCTGTTGGATTCAACGCTCCAGAGTGGGCATCTGGGCCGCGCTAAAAGAGATCGAAAGGTCGTCCACGTAGAGCGTAGCGAGAACATCTCTCGGCAGCACCGAGGTGATGCCATTGATGTTCATGGCAAAGAGTGTGACACTGAGGACACTTCCCTGCGGGACACCCTCTTCCTGCTCCTTTTGGACGGAGAGGGCTCCCCGCACCCGTACGCGGAATCGACGATCTCGCAAAAATTCAGATATAAAGATTGTGAGGTGTCCCCTCGCCTCCATCGTGTGGAGAGTCTTCAAGATACCATATCGCCATGCGGTATTAGAGGCTTTCTCCAGTTCGAAAAACACCGTGGCGTAGTGCTGTCTACGAAGGAAGGCCTCGCATACGGCATTTTCCAGTCGGAGCAGAGCATCCGACGTGGATTGGAACTTGCTGAAGCCGCACTGTGCAGAAGACAGATGGCCTTCGCTGTCCAGGAAATAGGCTAATCTAACATTTACCAATTTTTCCATCAACTTGCACACGCAAGAGGTTAGAGAGATTGCGCGGAAACTGGCCGGAGTAGAGTGATCTTTCCCCGGTTTGCGAAAGGCGAGCACAGTAGCGATTCGCAAGGAATCTGGGAGGAGACCCTCCACCCAGATCCTGTTGAACAAATCTAACAGAAAGGCCATCCCTCGCTCACCCAGGTGTCGAAGCATAGAGAACAAGACATCGTCCGGCTCATTAGCGGTGTCCGCGCACGAAGCAAGAGCAGAGCGCAACTCACTCACAGTAAACCTGTCGTTGAAGGGTTCTCCGCCTCTGGAGGTAAAGTCCAGCCGGTGGCCTTTCGCGACCTGACGACGTGCATTTAATGCTGGTGGAGCAGCATACCGGCTCTAGAATGCGGAAAAAGCGGTCGCGAAGGATTCCGCCACGGACGCGGGGTCCGAGATTGCAGTCCCATTCTCCTTAAGAACGGGAGGGGGGGTCTTGCCAGAACTTGCCCCGAATCCTTTTGACTCGCCCACACACCTCTGCTAGAGGGGTCTTCCCGTTAGGTGAAGACACGTATGCCCACCAAAAAGAGCGGCGGGCGTGCTTCAAAATATACCGGAACCTAGCCCTAGCCCTACGAAATTCATTAACAGTTAAATCGTTCGGGCGGCGCTTATAGCTCATGTAGGCATAACGCTTCTGTTTCAGGGCCGTCTCACACTCGGCCGACCACCATGGGAGTAGTCGGCGTGCAAAACGGCCAGACGTTCTGGGAATCGTAGTCAGGCCCTCGGGGATGAGGTTGCCGGAAAAGAACTCAACGGCCTCATCTACCGACCTAAACTCCTTGACTGAGATAGAGAATTCAGTCATTACCTGAAATGCAGGCCACTGCGCCAGCACCAAGCACCACCCAGGTGGGCTCTTAAGCGACAGTTGCCCTGTAAATGATATTTGAATGGGAAAGTGAACCCCGGGCGCTGTTAGCCGGACAACGCGCTGAAGGCGCTGTAACTTGAAAAACTTATTGGGGGAGGTTGGGCTCGCCATGCGAGTCTTTTCCTCCCTCCGCCTCGAAACCGTAGGCGGGCGTTGCGGCTTCGGAGACCGGGGGCCCTTTTTTCGAGGAACCACCGTCTCCGAGCAACTCAGCTTGCCACTAGGCGTGGGGGAAGGAGCCGAAGCTCCTTTATTGCTGTCCTCCTTTCGGTGGACAGCTTTAGGAACTCGGAAGATGGCCTAGCGACCAACTTAACGGGTATTGCCTTCTGTGAGTCTAACGACTCGGTGGAGGCGCGTGGCAGTTTCGCATTACGGGAAACGGTCACGCTGGGGAAAGAGGGGGGGGAGCCCTGGTTTAAGCCGGGGCTGGGTGTGAACCCTTATTGCCGCCAGCTTTACCAGGGAAGCGTGGGTTAAGTAGAACCCGCAGAAGGGCTTCAAATGGGCGTGGAAACAACCATGCTCGTTCGCCTGGATGAGCCAAGAGAAGAGGAAGCCTTTCTTATTATTGAGGCATTAGACGTCCCAGGAAGAGCCGGACGCGCCAGGACCAAGTCCTTAGCCTCACGGAATGAGAGTCGATCCTGGGCCTGAACGTCCAGGATTTCTTCATAAAGGAGATATGCACCACATTTCTTCGAAGAAGCGGGGTGCGGCTCTCTTCAATTAAAACATTTGGTCACACACGATTTAGACTTATCGTGTGCGGCCTTGGAGCAATTTACACAGACTTCGGGTGACCCCGACTTTGCACGTCTACAAGAACGATTCATATGGCTGAAGCGGTGACACAAATACCTTCATGCGGTAGCAGTACCAACTGACTCAGCGAGCTTGTCACAGTCGAACGAGACGAATAGTGTAGGGATGGGTCTCGAGGTCCCTTCCTGTTTTCTTATCACACCTTCGACCTTGACCGCCCCATGGTCGGCCAGCTCTAGGGTGATGTCCTCTATGGAGTAGTCAACGAGTTCCCTCGAATAAACTACTCCTTTCACAAAGTTCATTGTAAAGTGCGGCGTCACACTCACCGGGGTGCTATGAAGTGTCCGAAGAGCACTTATCTTGGCAGCCTCGGCGGGATTCGCCGCATTCGCCAGAAGGCTCCCGTCCGAGAAACGGGTCATCTTCGGCTCTCTACCAATTACACTAGCTAATCCTCTCCTCTGATGGATCATGTTGCCCTTGGCCAACATGGTGCCATCAGTATAGCGAATAACTAGGAAGCGTTCAAAGCCAGCGGGCTCGAAAACGCCAGGTAGCCTCTGAATGAGAGGCCCCGATGTTATCGAGGCTCCGCCCTGCACTATTTTCGTCGTCTTTGTCATAGTCGGGGGCTCCGGACCCGGTGGGGCAAAGGCGCCGGATATGACGATCTTGGATTGGTCGCCTACCAAAATGGCAGCAGACCCATCCGTCCCCGCAGCCCCCGCGGATGGAGAGGAGCCCCGAGTCTTTTTGTTTTTCTTATTATTTTTTTTCTTTTTAGGAGAGGAGGTCGGAGAATGAACCCGCTTCTGCCCTCCGTCGGCAGAAGCCCCTAGGCCAGATGCACCGCCCTCAGCCAGGTCCTTCTCCGAAATGGAGAAGGTCCTGGTGGTCGCAGGGACATGATCCGGAGGAGATTCCTCCCCTCCTTGTACTGCCTTGGACACCCCAGCCGTTTGAGGAGGACCTTGCATAGGGCGGATTCGGGTTCGATGCTTGGCGCCGAGCGTGGATTTATCCCCATGGAAGGCCCTACCGTCTGAGGCTGGGTTTCCTCAAGGACCATGTCTATCACAGGAGGGGCCTCCAGTTGGCCATCCCCTTCCAGGACATCGCAGGCCCCGTTAACACGGTCAGCAGTCATATGTGGGGAGGTAAAGGCCTTGACCCCTGCAAGGTTTAGTATTCTAGGCCATCAAGTCTTTTGAGCGAAGCGACCGAAGGGGCCTGGCTTTCCTCTTCCCTTCTAAGTTGGTTTGCCCTGCCGAGCCGCTTCACTGGGGAGCGGTCGGCTATGAGCTGCCTGCTGGCTTTCTTGGCAGTCCCCTTGGAAAGAAAAAAGGGGACTGCCGCTGGAAAAGGGGAGGTGCATGAAAGCACCTCCAGAGAAGGGGGTGAGGGGGAGCCCCCTACACTCATATGCGAAGGAGAGGAGTAAGCCTCCTCTCCGGTTAGAGAAATATGGAGGATCCACTGCTCAAGCACAGGGAGGAGACCTCCATTTTTTCTGTGGAGCTGCCCGAGGACGGCTCCGTTGATGAGCAAGGGGAATTGGGGAGATTTTTTTTTTTTTATATTTTCATCCATGGCCATGGTGACCCTATTTGTTCCACGGGTAGCAATAGCTCACCACCCCTCGCAGTAGCCCGCTCTGCAAAGGGTGCGTCCAGGACCTGGCTGAGCCAGGTGCCGCCATTTCGGACCACCTCTCCCGCATGGTGGCCTGGCATTCTCTTAGCAGGGCGGCTCCACCTTGGACACGGCCTAAAAAAATTAATAAGAGTGTGAAGTGAGAAGGAAAGGGGATATGAGGAAGGTATGGGTGGGGATGAAGCAGGTTGTTAAAAACCAACCACCCCAGACCGGAGCTCAGGAGTTAGGGAACATTGTCCCCTCCCCCTCAGCCCCGATCCGGGGCGATTGGCTGAGAAGAAGGTTAGCATCTACCCTGTGAAATTAGAGGCTGACCAGAGAAAGTTGTGGGAGAGATTGTATGAAAAGCGACGAAGTAGGGGAGAAAGACAAGCTGTCTGAAAGAAGGAGAATAGGCTAAGCTGGGATCAGGCTGGGTGCTGAGTCCCGTCAGCACGGCGGCCAGGATGGCAAACGGCCGCGCCCCTTACGGGGGACTGGGACACCAAACTAAGTTTGGTCCAAACTGTGATCAACAATGGATATAACGCGTCCATCGGCGATACCCCCCACTTTGTCCTTTATCACTACGATAAAAGGATGCCTTTTGACTTACCCTCCATTTCTCACTATACTGAACTATCCCCTCAACTGCATGCCGAACTGGTGCAGCGCTCTTTCGAAATTTTCGAAGCCACCCGCAAGTATTTGAATCAACGCAATAAGGAGTTGGAAGCTTCCCAACATTCTTGGTTCCCGAAACAACGCCAAATAACCGCAGGAACCTGATGTTATCTTAAATCCATAAAAAAAACCCGGAGCTTCTAAGAAGCTGCATCCTAAGTGGGACAGCCCTTACCGCATAATGAAGACTTTGGAAAAAACCGATATGAAATCCTCGACTTAAGAACCCATAAAGTCAAAATTGTACACGTAGATAATATTAAACTAGTCCCCGAATGCTGTATTTCGCCCACTGAGTTAAACACCACCCATTCGTACGCTCGAAACCCAACCGTCGACCTAGAGGTCGCGATAACGCCAAAAGACCCTGACCCGCAAAAGTTACATATCATTTTCCCGACCGTTTCACCTGCCCGAGACCCAGAAGTCCCAGTGACGTCCAGAGCTCAGTCACTAACTCCACCAGAAACCCCAGACTGGTAAAAAATTCCTTTACCCAATTCCCATATAGCTTTTACCCCTCCTTCTTCTTCTTCTCCCGCAGCACTCGCACCCCCGACTCCCCACCGTCACCGCCTTCTCCAGTGGACGATCCACGCAGGGATCCATCCTATCGTCCACATTGGCAGATTCCTCGACTCCTCGCGCCAGAGGCACCTAGCGAAGACCGCCCACCTCCGCTGCCACCTCGGTAATGATTACCCACGAGACTTCGATCTCGAAAGCAAGCGACACCGCTATAGCAACCCAGGCAACAACCATGGGCATAGAAGCTTTTATGCTTATTTGTATTACAATAGTTGTGGGAACTTTAAACCACGACGAATTTCAATTATCAATAGGGACTGTAATTAACCATATAGGCGAAGGGAAAACTTTTAGAGGTTATGGTGAAATAGAACTAAATCTATCGCCCCCTGTCGAAATTTAGAATAGCTTGAGGGAATTCCAGCGAATCCTGACACGCCTCGGTAACCAAATTCAAGTCACAGTGCCACATTACAAAGCAGAAAACACATTCATACCCGAGGACCTACACACAAGGATGTTTGCACCACCCAAAATCACATAGACTACACCCTCCACACCCTCAACGCCCTCATAAATTCATCATGGGTCAGAACCCCTCGCAAGATGCGTGGCCTCATCAACATTGGAGGTCAACTTTTAAATAGGTTATTTGGAGTAACCGGTTACCCATAAACAATTGGATCGCGTGGAATTAAAACTGAACCTTTTGACAGCTAACCGACGAACGCAAACTGCCGCGCTGAAACAAGATATTCTCACCTTACAGCAACATAATCTCTTTTTACAAAATGTCACTAAGGAAGTAGAAAACATCTATGCGCACTTAGAAGTTCACGGTGGAAATTTGCAATACACTGAACTATTAAGTAATATTAACACACAGACAACACTGATCCAACATTTTGTTAACAATGTCAAATTTCTAAGACAATGGGTGTTAGATACTATACGCCTATCCCGAGAGCACATCGCCCCCTCTGACCTTCTTGACAAAACTACTTTAGGAAATCTAATCAAAACGTCTGAAGCCCGTAAAAGCCCAGCCCTATCTTTCCCTTGAAGTCGTCTAACCTACCCCAATTCCTACATTTAACCTGGACACTTCCCGGCTCCCAGCAATATGCTATTCGATTAATAATCCCATTTTTCGACAAATCAGCTTACGACCTATACCTCTTTAACTAGTTCCCGACTCACTATGGTAATAATAGTCACAGTGGCCGAATAGTCTTTGTTACCTCACGCCCATATTTCTTCCTTTCTCATGATCTAAAAACCCAAATATCCTCAACCCCATCTGAAATCCAGCACTGCAAAACTTTAGCTCCTCTCAACCCAACCATAGTCTACCCCCCAAGTCAACCTACAATCCCAGCGCATGCGTCGTCGTGTCAACGAGACCTTTTATTATCAAAATTCAAACCAAATTTTTCCTTTAACCAGTTTCATTCTTACCAGCCCATTCTGCTCAAAACCCGCGCTCACTTACTTGTCTCACTACCCCAGACCACCCCTGCTAAGTTGGAATGCGGAGAAGAAACTAGCCAAATAATTGCTCAAGGAGTCCTTAGGCTTGCCAGGATGTGAGTTAATTTCAGACAAATTTCACATCCAAAACCCCTTAGCCCTCCACGTTCAGAACCTAACTTCGCCCCTAAGGAAAACCCTACCCCGTCAAATCAAACCATTGAATATCTCTCTAAATCCGGTAACCATACACCCGCCCTTACCTCCACCCAAATGGAATGATCAACTTGAAGTTTTTAAATTTTAAGGATGTTCCATCTGCCGTTGGATACTGGCACCCAGTCAATGTTTTCTCGATTTCGGCCTCGCTTGTTATGATAATTGTTTTAGCTAGCTTAGCGTTTGCGTCCACCGGGTCTGGACTGGTCATCATCAACATCTACGGACTAATCCACATTATGATGTCCCTCGCCACCACACAGCACCCAACGATGCAGAACTACAAGAGTGAGGTCATCCTTTTCCAAAGGGGAGAGCAATGTTATGCTGCTCATGGCCTCGCTTCATAACTGAAAGAATACACATATGTGTATAAGAACTTTTATTCAAAAGAATACACATGTGTGTATAAGAACTTTCATTTTTTTTATAAAATATTTCACCGTTGTATATAGAACGTTGTATTTTTTTTGTATATATATGAATATAATTTCTCAGAAACAGAGTTTTAAAGGGCCGACACGAAGGCGCCATCGATTTCCGCTAACTAGTTGATTCAGCATTCCCATTTCCACCAAGTAGTTGATTCAGCATCCCCGCCCCCTTCCTTATAATCCATGAGCGGCTTCACCGTCAGATTCTCAAAATTCCTTTAGTTCCACCGAAAATCATGTATCAGGTATAAAAGACAAGCCCAACCCAAAGGAGGAGAGGTAGCTGTGCAGGAATCTTTCGACTGGCCACCCGGTCGCTCGAAATCCTCAAGATAAATCCCTGATTAAATCCCGGTCAGATTTTAGTCGAGTAACACTCTGATTTTAGTGTGTTACCCTAAGTTTCGAGGGTAACTAAGACTCCCTGCTGAGAAGACCCCGTCTTCTCACACCTCACCTTTCCCGCGTTCGTATCATCAAAACTCTGTCCCTCGTACCATTAAACCTCCCCAGCTTGTGTCAGTAGTATAAAATTAAATCGCACTTAAGCAAGTAAATTCGAATAGAAGCCTGCCTCTTTATATCCTCCCGCAAACATCGCAACGGCACCCGGAGTAACGAACGTCGAAGGAAAGGAAACGTCAAGTAGGTGACAGTGAAAGAAGCTGTAATCAGATACAGGTAGTTCAAAGGTGTCCTAATCACGAGCACGAGTCTGCAACTGGACAAACCCAGGTCCATAGTAACCCAGTGACGCAACTACGAGGAGTTGCGGCATAATACATAGCAACATAGGGGCACAACTACAACGAGGGTAGTGGGCCGTAACATAATATATATATATATATATATATATATATATATATATATATATATATATATATATATATATATATATATATATATGCAGGTTCTATTGAAGTCCACAGCTGTGGCAGTGTTATTAATTTTAACTTGTATTTTCTTAATATTTCTTACAAGTTATTTAACGGGGTCTTCGAGGCGAGAAAAAACATCCGCGAATGACATTCTTTATTCCCAGACGTCTTTCAACCATGTTAGGTCATCTTCAGGAAATGAACAGAAATGGAATTATTCAAAAATTGTTACATTATATATAGTATTTCTACGTGAACATAAATCTTACAAAAATTGGGCAATCATGGCGTGGGGAATTTTTAAGGGGAAACTAAGCGCTACAAGAAACATACAAAATTGGAAAGCTCAGATTGTCTAACTATTTTTCGCTCCGGTCTAGCTCTCTGGCTAAGGAGGCAAAGGAAAATCAAGTTTTCAAACGTGCTTTTTTTTAACGCCGGTCAACTCGGGACGCCAATATATCGGGAGTATGGTTTCTGGCTGAAGTTGCACGTTAATTGCCGGTTTCTTCATTTGAATGATGATGGCTTCGGCCATCCGCAATCTTCTGCGATTTTGGAGTCTCAGGATGAGGGAAGTGTCCTGATTCAGTTTTTCACGGGTTAGAGTAGTGCCATTAAATTGGGCGTGTTTTTTAATCCCGCCATCTTGAAGGTGAGCTGTCAGTCGCCTTGGCAGGGTTGTGGAGGTCACGTCGATGTACTTTGAATTGCGGTGTTCGCAGTCACCGACTTTGCACGAACTCCAGACATCGTTACTCCAGGAGACTAACGTCGTGTACGAATATTCGTGCAAAGTCGGTGACTGCGAACACCGCAATTCAAAGTACATCGGCGTGACCTCTACAACCCTGTCAAAGTGACTGACAACTCAGCTTCACGATGGTGCGATTAAAAAACACGCTCAATCTCATGGCACTACCCTAATCCGTGAAAAACTGAATCAGGACACCTCCCTCATCCTGAGACTCCAAAATCGCAGAAGATTGCGGATCGCCAAAGCCGTCATCATTTAAATGAATAAACCGGAAATTAATGTTCAACTTCAGCCGGAAACCATGCTCCCGACATCTCGGCATCCCCGAGGTGGCAAAAGTCATCTTTATACCAAAAGGGAAAAAGTTGCCAGAACAGCCGATGGAGTACAGGCCCATCACCCTCTTGGAAATCATCGGCAAGATTCTGGAAAAGATTCTAGCCAACAGGCTTCAGAAACAACTTGAGGAGAAGGGGGGGCCACAACCCACAGCAACATGGGTTCTGGAAGAAACGTGGAACATATACCGCACTCGCACTCCTAACCGAGAAAATCGCCAAATGCCGAGCGGGGGGAAAGTACACTGACATCGTACTAAGGGACGTGCAAAAGGCCTTCAGCTAGACCCGATGCTGGAGCGCATTATCTGCAAATTCGTCATGGAACGGCGCGCCAGAATCATGATTGAGGGTCACCAAGGACCAGAGTTCCTCCTCGAAGCCAAGGTCCCGCA
This sequence comes from Ceratothoa steindachneri, assembly GCA_963969495.1. NCBI lineage: Eukaryota > Metazoa > Arthropoda > Malacostraca > Isopoda > Cymothoidae > Ceratothoa > Ceratothoa steindachneri. The sequence continues at coordinate 114,822,191 of OZ018325.1, forward strand.
GGGAAGTTGTCTGAGCCCCCTCCTTTATCTAATCTACACAATAGATTTACCAACCCCGATAAAGGACTCATTATATCTCCAGTTCGCGGACGATATAACCCAGGTGATCCCTAGTACATAAAAGAATTCCAGGGCTCAGGCTCTAGAGACTGCAAATGAAATCAGCAACGAAAATGAGCACAAGAAGAAGTGAAAGATCCACACGAATAGCAGAAAGTTCAGGATCCTCACCATCGGCCGCAGAAAAACAGTGGACGTGACAATAGGGAAACTAATATTTCCCTATCACAGAGGAGTGTTTTGGGGCTCAACATCACCTCTACCGGGTACAGCCATCACTTCATAACACGGGAAATTAATGCGAGGTTAGAACTCATCAAACTTCACAGATTTATTAATATGAGCTCTAACAACATCAGAAAGTTATATCTTATGCATATTCGACCAACACTCATATACCCCGAGGTGGTGGCCCAAAGCCTAAGTAAGACTCACTTGAAGCGCCTACAAAGAGTCCAGAACAAGGCGTCTTTCTGCATAAATAAACACAAAAAGTGGGATCAAATACCCCAAAGAGAACTCCACCGAAGAGCCGCCTTGACACCTATCAATTTGGCGACCCAAAGTTTGGCCAAAGGAACTTGGAAGAGGATCTTGAATGAAACGGCACCCGAAATAACGGAGGGTCTAAAAATCCCAGCGGACAAAAGGGATAAAGTGACCAGAAAGAGGCAATTTCCCAGCTCGAGACAATGCTCAGAGGAGCAGTTGGCACCGTGGTTCACATAAAAGACCACACTGAACAAACAAATACACTCACAAACATGAATGAATGCGTTGAATGAAAGCTATATAAATGTATATATTTCATTATAACTAGAAATGTTGTTTTTTTTTAAATAATGATATAGTAGAATTAGATTCTTAAATAACTACATATAATATTACTTTAAAAAAATATTTTATCTTAAAATAAGTAGAATATCAAGGATATATATATATATATATATATATATATATATATATATATATATATATATATATATATATATATATATATATATATATATATATATATACATATGTGAAAGTGTAAATAAATAAACAAATAGAATAACTTTTATAATTTAAACAAAAAATATATTTCAAAGGTTGCAAAAGAAATATAAAAGAAAAGCTTGAATGCGTTAAAACACAAAATAAGTTTCACACAAAAATACAAGTTACAGGATTGAAGGTCATGGACAAAGAAAAAGGAATCTAAATAAATGAAAAGCGTAGCTCTCACTACCAGGGCAAACCCTATAAAATCTTTTCACCCACACCATTTTTCTTTTCTTAACTATAATTCATCATCATAATTCCATTTATGTGCATTCCCTGAATAAAGAATTTCATTAGCAAATGTTTTTTCTCGCCTCGAAGACCCCGTTAAAAAACTTGTAAGAAATAATAAGAAAATACAGGTTAAAATTAATAACGCTGCCATAGTTGTGAACTTCAATAGAACGTCCATATATATATATATATATATATATATATATATATATATATATATATATATATATATATATATATATATATATATATATATATATATATATATATATATATCAAAGTAGCGCGAGAGAATGAGGAAAATGAATTCAATAAACCACATTGAATGAGAAAACGAAATAATTTTTTTCCTTGCAGTAATATTTTTATTACCTTTTTCGAAAAAGATCCGTAGCATAGTGTACTAACGGCATACTTTTCACTCTGATCAAAGCGGTGCTCGCTGCCTCAGTGTGCCTGGTTTGAATCGCTTTCCTGCACGGATTTTTTTCGAAAAAAGGTAATAAAAATATTCCTGCAAGGAAAAATTATTCCGTTTTCTCTTTCAATATGGTTTATTGGATTCATATATTATATATATATATATATGAACACACTGTTTCATTCAATAACGAGCAAATAAATATACAAGAAAACCACTGTTATTGGAGTATAAAGTTTATTATTATTATTATTAAAATGGTTATTAAAATGGGACTAGTTTCGATCTGTAGTTTACCATATCATCTTCAGCTGTTAACTAAGAGAAATCAACAAAGAAAACTGAAATATTGGAATATACAATAACAGGCAACTGACATTAATCTAGAGGCGTTAGCTTTAAGTGATTAACAATTTGGAATCTCTTTAATTAGTAAGGATTCAATTATTTTTATTTTATTATAATCGTTACAAGGGTAAATTATTTGGGCACTATGGAAATCTATTATATGATTTGCGTTTTAAACATGGTTAAAAAGACTGGAAGCATTGCTCGTTCTACGAATGTCCCCCCTATGTTCATATATGCGTTTATTTAATGACCTTCTGGTCTCTCCCACGTAGAAGGAAGGGCAATTTTGGGCTTTACACGGGATTAAATAGATGCCTGCATCCTTATTTTGCCATTCTGGCTTGGTGGAACGGAAAGATTTTTTGATAGTTAGGGGATATTTGAATGTGGTCAAGTTGGGATATATAATGGAGTTTATTCTGTTGAGCAAGGGGGAATATGGTACAGATAAGCACTTCTTTTTACATGTAAGATTATTTTTTTTTGTTTTGGACGGGAGAATATTGCCCTGGCTTTAGATAGGCTCTCATCTATACAATAGAGTGGATATTTTAATTCAATGAACATGCATGTTATGAAGGTGATCTCGTCTTGTAAAAAACAGGGGTCACAAATTCGAAAGGCTCTTAAATACATAGATATTAGAATTGCTTCTTTTTATTTTAGGATCATTACATGATCATGACATGGCAGCTACCTCACACGTTAGAAGAGAGGCTTTGGAACCTCTATAAACAACGCCAATCGACTCTCACTGGTTGCGAGAGACTAGTACTAGAGGTGTCCTAGGCGTTGGGGCACGATGAATGGGATGAGGGTAGTGCCTCGTTAACCCCTTTCCTAAGGCGTAATTATTGACGAAGCCCAGTGACCGTTGACGGGTGCCTCTGGTAGCATCGGTCCGAGGTGACGGCCCTTTGTTCCCTGGTTGGTTGCAAGGCCATTAAAAAGCTTTGGGTCGAGTCTCTTGGTGTGGCGGGATATCGATTGAACGCTACTTCGAGATCTTGGTCATCGTGAAGGGAACTAGTATGAGTTTAGAACGGGTCGTGCTCCGTTGTTCACCTGGTGAGAAATCGATGGCCCCTTCGGGGACCGTCAGTAGTGCTTGGTTGGGAGCCACGGGACGCCAAGGTTTGACGACTCGGTCGGACGAACAGCAGCACATGGAGGGTGCCTTCTGAAAGATTCGAAACCTCCCCGATAGATAGGCGGGAGCGACTCACTTGGGGCGAACTCAACACCCCCCTTCTTTTTTATTGAGTGGTCACAAAGTATTCAGAGATATAAAGTGTTCAGCATGACTGGAAAGAAAGGACCGACTACTCTTAAATACACATATTTAGTGTGCAAAAAGGACAAGTGGTGGGTAAACTTTCCGGAGGGGTGTTACTCCAAATGCCACCCGGCAAATATCTGCACTGACTGTGTCCTTAAAGGAGAAGTGCAAGAGCTCAAGGATCTATATAGATCATCTGAGCAAAAATCTAAAGAATTGGAGACGAAGCTGCAGAACCTAGAGTCTGAACACGCGTGTCAGTTTCGCCGTCTCGGGGACAGGATGGTCAAGTTGTCCCCAAGACTAGAGGTCCGTTCGGCTACCAATGCATCTCCCACCGACGTGGGTAGATCCGCCGAAGAGACTTTCTCCCAAGAAACGAGCACTGCATTGGCAGTGCCACGCCAGCCTTCGAATGTCCCAGAGCTGGAGTCAGCTGCTGCGGGGCTTGCTCAACGGGCCAAAAAAAGAGAAAGAAGAAGAAAGGAAATAAAAGGAAGAGAAGGTAGAAACAGAAGAAGAGAAAGCCATGGTGGCGCGTTCTGTTCTCACTCAGTGTGAAAATATCCCGGTAGTCAACATTGTCGAACCCTCGAAGTATTTTGAAAACTTTGATGAGCTGACCACTCAGTCAACGGGTTTCCAGCGAGAACAGATCTAATTCCCTTAGTCTATCCTCATAACTTTTATGTCGGATAGAGGGATCAGATTGGTTGCCCTGGCTTGAACGCGTTCCAACCTCGCGATGTCCTTTCGAAACGAAGGACTCCAAAAATTGTACGGCATACTCCAGGTGCGGCCGAACGAGGGAGTTGTACAGACAAAGTACTATCTCCTTGGTCGGATATAATGTTGGAGTTCGTAGATTCGATTGTATCCTTGGCATAACACATTACACCGCCACCCTCTCTGCCTGGCCTATCTTTGTGGAAGAGTTGGTAGCCAGGAACCGTGAATTCGCCTTCAAAGTCTTGGTTTGAGATTTTTAGCCACGATTCTGTTATGGCTACCATTTCGGGTTCTTCCGTCGCTACGAGGCCACAGAGCTCAGGAAACCTGTTTCTGATTGACCTGGCATTGAACAGAAATACTTTCAAGGAGTCCCCCGACTGTAGGACTCCCTACGCTCTTCCGTCCTCCGGCTTGTTTGTTGGCGAGGAAGCACCACTCTTTGCGACCTCTGAGAAGGTAGTTCCAGGAGTGACACGGGCGTACTGGCATACGTCCGCCCTCACTCTGGGATGGATACTCGTTTGGTCCTCTCTGCGACATCCTGGATCATGTTTGACAGAAAGGCCTTTCCTTTAAAGGAAAGATGTACCCCATCCCTTTGGTAGAGATCATTTCTACCATAAAAGGTGCGTTATGGGTCCACAAAAATGACCCCCTCTGCCATACACAAATCTGCCAGGCGCCGGTTTAAAGAGACGTTCATCGAGTGAGTGGTCCGTGTTGGAATCTGTAGGGCCTACCCTACCTCCTCTCAAGTAGAGGTCGTTTCCACTGACCATCAGAACAACAACTGAGCTCTCAGAAATCTGTAATTTCTCAGCCTCTACTCTGATTTGGTGGTTACCACATCCTTGCAGGCAGCTTACCTTAACACTAGTGAGAAGGCGGGCCGCTAGCAAGGGCTTCAGACCCCTTGCTTGGGAATCACCAATAAGGGTGACTCTTGCACATTTGTCTTCAGACGAATGTCTTACCTCTCGGAAGCGACTTGCAGCTTTCCTCTTGTATCTCTACATTTTTCTTCTTTTTCTTCTTCTTATTTTTCTTGTCTACCTTTGTTTTCTCTTCTTCTGTTTCTCCTTTCTCTTCTTCTGCTTCTACTTTCTCTTCTTCTATTTCTACTTTCACTTCTTTCTTTTCTTCTTTTTGGCTCTTTGCAGCCCTGCAGCAGAAGAAATCGGCTGTTGGACGTCGGAAGCCTTCTCGCTTGAGCATCTGCATCTCTCGGTTTTTAAGAGTTGAACTTCCCTGGGCGAGAGATGCTCTCGCCCAGGCGCTTCTCGAGTTTGCAGAAGTCACATACACTAACGGCATCTGTGAGCTCCTTGCAACTCCTGCCCCCGAAGTCTTCACTCCATCTGTAAACTTTGCATATTTTGCAGATTAGCTTGCGAAACGGAGGACCATTCTTCTTCGCCATCTTATAAAACTCTCGGACCATACGCATTGAAAAAGGGTTTTTTGGTTGTGATTTTCTCTCGCACTAATCACATCCGCCTATTTCCAGGAGTTTTCGGTCGTTCGGCAAACAGAAACCCTTTGACCAAGCACACCAACCCTAAGGTCTTCCCTAGGCCGAGCATCCCCCAATCGTGCCGCAGCTCCCAACTGAGCAGCACGAGAGCCCCAGTGAACTGGCTCTCTGGTTTTTCGACAGGGGTGCTTAGTGTAACTGCCTTCCTACTAAGCCCTGCTAATCAACTAAAAACGGCCAGACTTAAGGTAAATAGTAAAGCTAAGTGCCCTTGACTTCATTCGAGATCTTTAGCTGATCTGGCAACCAGCACAGCAAAAAAGCTCTCTCACCAAAGAGCAGTTGAACCTTTATTCACCAAGTAGCGAGAAATCATAAAAGAAGTTAAAAAGATTAGACTAGGACAGCAAGATACGCGGTAGTGGCCCAAGCCAGTGGAAACGACCTGTTTCTACGGGGACGCTCTGCAGGCTTTACTGAGCGCATCATCGAAGATGTCAGAAGTTTATCAGCCTCGTTGAAAGAAATAACATCAAAACCAATCGTCGTTGGGGTCATACCAAGAAGCTCCGGGAGTGCCTTGGCAAACCAAAAGGCTCTGAGCATAAATTGGAGGCTAGGTGAAATCCTATCAGGAATGGGCGTATGTTTCGTCAACCCTTTCGACGAATTCTACGGTCGGTCAGGGCTGTTTAGTGAGGATGGCACTCACCTGTCTGTCCGTGGAAGAGGTGTGCTGCGTGAGCTCATCCGCCGCGGTTTATATTGGGTAAAGAAGTCCGATGTAGGGGAAAGGATGACTGAGACCCGAGTGGGAGAATCCCACGAAGTAGCGCCCTCGGCAGCCGAGGTCGACCACCCAGCACCCAATCCTTCCGTCGATACAGAGGAGTGGGGGAGGGGGGAGTGGGTGATGGTCAGCCTCTGAATCCAACTTCGGAGGGGAGGAGGCACGACGAACCGTCGGGAAAGGAACAAGTTCTCAAACTTAGAGCACTGGTGTCATCAGAGAAGCTGGACATAGTGGCCATCACGAAGTCGTGGATTCTTGCAGACACCAGGGACTTCATAGGTGAGTTTAAAGTACCCGGTTACGCGACTTTCCATAAGGATCGCGCTGACCGGGAAGGTGGAGTTCTGATGTATGTACTGTCCCAGAGCATAAGATGCTAGGAGTCGACAATACAATGTACAGGTTCATAGTGGCCTATCGACCTCCTCATCGGACGATAGAGGTTGATATAGACCTGTGCCAAAAACTGCCAGTCTCTTAGACGGCCATGCCTCGCTGCTGCTAGGGGACTTCAATTGCCGAGTCGACTGGAGTGACCAAACGGGCGACGGAGAGGCATCTCGGCTTGTAGACTTTGCTGGCAGCAACTTTCTGACTCAGTGGGTCGGCGAGCCTACCCGAGGGGGCCTCGTTCTAGATCTAGTATTTACCACTGAAGATGACCTTGTCTCTGACCTGTCAGTAGATGAATGCCTAGGTAGTAGTGACCATAAAATGGTAAGGCTTGGAGTACGTGCTCCCTGTACGCAAGATACTAATGAACGAGCACGTAAATTGGATCTCAGACGTGCAGACTTCGATGGGCTTCGAGGGGCACTTGGCCAGGTGCAACCAACTAACGAAGGCGGGACGAATTCCAAATGGAAAGACTTCAAGAATCGTTTTATGGATTGTCAGGCCGAGTGCGTTCCCACGAAGGCTGTCAGACTAGCGAACATTCAGCCTAGGTGGTTTTCTCAAGAAATCGCTAGTGCAATTAAAGCAAGAAAGAGGCCACACCTTTCGGTGGTCGTCAGTAACGAGCGGAGACCCTTAGGGTTCTGTGCTAGGCCCTCTATTATTCATTATCTACATCAACGATATAGATGAAGGACTGGTGAGTCGTCTAGCGAAATTTGCCGATGACACAAAACTTGGAGCTAACGTAGCGAATCCCCAAAACATAGATATGTTGAGGGGTGACCTGCGCATGATCGGCGAATGGGCTGACAAGTGGCAGATGCCTTTCAACTTAGACAAGTGTAAGGTGATGCACATCAGGTATGCGAACCCCCGGTCAGGCTACGAGCTACAAGGTATGCGTCTTGAGTCTACTGATGTCGAGAAGGACTTAGGTGTGCTGATTAGCAGCGATATCAAATTCTTTAAGCAGTGCTTACAGGTGGAGAAAAGGCTTCATCGCCTGTTGGGTTACATCAAGAGGCAATTCAGCTTTCAAACAAAAGAGGTTGTTTTGCCTTTGTATACCTCGCTAGGGAGGCATCACCTAGAGTACGCTGTTCAGTTCTGGTCTCCTCATTATCGAAAAGACATCGATCGTCTGGAAAAGGTGCAAGCCAGGGCCACGAAACTGATCCCATCGCTAAGGAACGAGTCATACCAAGAAAGACTGCAAGAGCTCGATCTCTATTCGTTAGAGACTCGAAGACTGCGCGGTCGTCTAATAGAGACTTTTAAAATCTTGAAAGGATTTGAAAATGTCAACTCCACCAAGTTCTTTACCCCCAACCGGAATATGACTCGAAATCACGTATGGAAGGTGGAGCTGCCCAGATTCAATACCATTCCGGTGGGTAAGTCATTCACATATGACATTTGCGACACATGAAATAAACTACCAGCGGGAGTTGTTGAGAGTAGCAGTGTCGAACAGTTCAAAAGTAGACTTGACAAATTATATTTGAAAACCTGATCTCATAGCAAGTAATTAGTACGTGCTAAGAATCGAAACCGCAAAAAGTGCCTCCTCGACATGGCCGCAAGGCCTTTGAGGTACTTCTTTTCCTTGTACGAGGGGTGGTCAATAAGTTTTGCGAATCGGTAGTGCAAAACCGAGGAAGGGAAATGGCTGTTTGTGAGGGTGTTAGGACAAGTTATGACAAGTTATGACAAGTCAGGACCTGCAGCCGCACGCTCCTGCCTCGTCTATTAAAGAAGCAGTAGCTGACCGCAGATCGTCATTCACAAATTTTTCAACAATGGAGAAGGTTGAGCACCGCGCAGTGATCAATTTTTTGACCAAGGAAGGCAAAAATACAAAAGAGATCCATGAACGCATGGTTGTAGTGTACACAGACACCACCCCTTCCTATGCAACCATTGCTCGCTGGAATAGGGAGTTCCGCCATGGTCGTGAGTCCCTTGAAGATGCCCCGTCCAGGAGGCCCGTTAGACGTGGCCAACGAGGACAATGTGGCCCGTGTGGAGAGGATGATCCTCGAAAATCGGCGACTAAAGGTCGAAGAAATCGAGCGAGAACTTGGAATATCACATAGAAGTGTTATCAACATCATCCACGACAATTTGGCCATGACTAAGGTCTCTGCCCGTTGGGTCCCTAGAAACCTCACGCCCCATGATCGACTTCAACGTGGTCAAAGTCCAAAAGGCCAGAGTTGCACAAGCTGCCCTGCGCGAGTGCGGATTCGAGGAGCTCAACCATCTCCCATACAGTCCATATCTGGCCCCTAGCGACTACTTTTTATTTCGCCAGCTCAAGGCTGTACTGCGTGGTCACCGATTTGGGGACGATGAAGATGTCCAGCTCGCCGTCCAGGAGTGGATTGAACAGCAGTCGGGAGATTTCTGGTTGTCGGGAATTCGAAGCCTCAGGGACAAGTGGCGCAAGTGTATTAAAGTCGAGGGTAGTTATATTGAAAAATAATAAAATACTTTTCCTCATATCTCGTTTCCTTATATCCGAATTACAAAACTTATTGACCGCCCTTCGTAACTTTTTGTAACACACATACACACACTCTATAAGAGATATATTGTAGCCCAAAATTGTAGACTACTAGCAGCGCCCCAAATCTGAAGTATTACCAAAACGAATTGTTAAGAATAATTGGCGACATGGAAAATACGAGTAGAATCTCGGCTCTGGAGTTAAGCAATCCTAACTGAACTGTAAAAAACTCTGCTCTGCAAAATATTGAGACCAAAGTTGATGAATCAGAAAAAAAGAGTCTCCCTCGAGTCAATTAACGAAAATATTACACAGAGGAATGCCAGGTTAAGTGAGAAGGTTGTTCGTCTTGAACAAGCAGTTGCGATCATAGCGAATAAAATAGAAGGGAATGATGGTGTTTTTACATTAGCGACGAGTAAACCAACAGTAGACGTAAACATATCACACAACTCGCAACCAGAAACGTATGATAGTTCCTCAAAACTTAGTAGAAATAACAAAAATTCATTAAATTCCAAGAAAGAAAAGCAGACTTTCTTGATCGGTGACTCGTTAGTAAGAAATCAAAGTGATTATTTTAGTTTAAACGAAAAAAAGGATAGAAAGACATTTTGCTATCCAGGTGCTACGGTTAAGAAAATTAACGAAGAGATTTCAAAACTACAAGTGGACAACGAAGACAATACAGTAATAGTGCATGTTAGATCCAATGACACTTACGCTAAAGATAAAATAGTCGAAACCGAGGAGGTCATTTCACAATTCGAGTCGTTAACGAACAAAATCAAAGAAAAAACGGACAAAGGTATTAGGTAGGTATTTTGCCAAGAATAAATGTATCAAAAGAGGCAGTAAGCAAAACTATTGGAATCAATTTAAGACTTAAAGAATGTGTGAGATAAAGGGAATTAAATTCGTTTATTTTTGGCGAAGTTTGATCGATAGAGAAGAGTAATTTTTAAATGATTGGACGCAATTAAATAATAAAGGCAAAAATAAATACGGCTAATTATTGAACGTTAACGTATTTAATCTTTTCGAATGTACTAGCAAAAGCAATATTTGCAAAACCACAACAACCCCAGTCATTGTGGTGACCCCGGTTTTGGGAAACAAATCTCCTCCAGGAAGTGCAACAAACCCATGGAGGCGATTCTTCTAAATGCACGTTCGATCAGAAACAAATTGTTAGAATTCAGAGCTGTGGTATCTGTAGAGAAGTATGATATAATTGCAATTACAGAATCATGGATAAATTTGAACTCCAGAGATTTTCGAGGTGAATTTGAGTTAAAAGATTAGAAAATGTTCAATAAAGATATAAAAGATCAAATTGGGGGAGGAGTGTTATTATATGTACGTGAATATCTTTACCCAACAGAAATTACCTTGGATACGACACTCGAAATAACAACAAGAAAAGAAGGTACCTTAGGAGACCTTACGGTCCATTCAAGGAGGGTCCTTTTGGACTAGCAATCGAGCGGGCACATGGCTGTTCAATTGTTTTGCGTCCCTAAACGGCCACTTTTCAAGACTTTGTCTAGTCTTGACTTGAACTGGTCAACAGATTCACTGTTGACAACTTCCACTGGAAGTGCGTTCCACTTAGCGTAGATACTGTAAGTGAAAGAATTTCCACACAGATTGTGGTTGTAACGCTTCAGTTTAAGTTTGAAGCCGTGATTGCGCGTTCTGTTCTCACTCAGTGTGAAAATATCCCGGTAGTCAACATTGTCGAACCTTCGAAGTATTTTGAAAACTTCGATGAGCTGACCACGCAGTCTACGGGTTTCCAGCGAGAACAGATCTAATTCCCTTAGTCTATCCTCATAACTTTTATGTCGGATAGAGGGAATCAGCTTGGTTGCCCTGGCTTGTACGCGTTCCAATCTCGCGATGTCCTTTCGCAATCAAAGACTCCAAAATTGTACGGCATACTCCAGGTGCGGCCGAACGAGGGAGTTGTACAGACAAAGTACTATCTCCTTGTTACGGTATCTAAACTGGCGCTTTATGTAGCCTAACATCCTTTGGGCTTTCTTCTGTGCCTCAATGCACTGCTTCGAGAACTTGAGGTCGCTAGTGATAGTTACACCCAAGTCCTTCTCAGTGTCACTCGATTCGAGAGCAGTGCCCTTAAAGAAATATTGAGATTGAGGGTATCTGTGGCCGATATGCATCATTTCGCATTTCCCTACGTTAAAAGGCATTTGCCTCGTGTCCGACCACTCCCCAAAATCTTCCTGTAGGCGGGCAGTATTTCCATCCTTTGCAACGTTCATACCAAGCTTGGTATCGTCGGCAAATTTGGAAATCTTGGCACTATGTCAGCATCCATGTCGTTGACGTAGAGGGTGAATAGTAGTGGTCCCAGGACAGAACCTTGAGGCACCCCGCTAGTAACGGGCCGGGCACCTACTCAGAAGACTGTCCATTCACCACCACCCGTTGCCGTCTGCCACTTAGCCAGGTCTCGATCCATCCGGCTACCTTTCCGTCTATGCTCAGCGCTCGCACTTTCCGGAGAAGGCGGTGGTGTGGTACCTTATCAAAGGCTTTCTGAAAGTCTAAGTACACCACATCCATCGCCTTGTCCCGATCGTGCTCACTGAACACGAAGTGGAAGAATTCCACAAGGTTCGTCAGGCATGACCGTTGCCTTCGGAAGCCGTGCTGAGAACTCCTCAGTAGCAGGGTTGACTCTAAATACGACGTTATTTTCTCCACCATCATGCTTTCCATGAGTTTACCGACTATCGAAGTCAGACTGATAGGTCGGTAGTTTGACGGATGGCTGGGGTCTCCTTTCTTGAAGATCGGAGTCACCTCCGCCTCACGCCAGTCTCTAGATAGCGCACAGATGTCGTGATACTTCATCGCACACTTCCTTCAACACCTTGGATAGAAACCCGTCTGGTCTAGGGGACATATTCTTCTTTAGGTCAGCGATCTTTTTCTTTATTTCTCCTTCGGTAAAGTCCATTGCCTCCATCTTTTTCCCCGAGTAGGAATCGTAGGGCTGGGGGGATGAGACCACACTCTTTAGTAAACACTGAAGAGAAGTAGTCATTGAGCAGGTTAGCATTTTCTGCATCTGAGTGAATTAATGCACCCTCCTCGTCCACTAAAAGCCCAATCCTGCGATGGATTGGTTTACGGCTATTCACATAGCCGAAGAACTCCTTGGGATTCTCTTTACAGTCTCGCTACTCGGAGTTCCTCAGACCGCTTAGCCGCCCTTATGCTGGACTTCACTCTCCTGGCTAGCCTCCGGTATTCGTCAAAGTCACTCGAGATCTTCAATTGCCGGTACACAGTTCTCTTCTCCCTAAGCAGTTGGCCGATTTCTCGATTAAACCACTTTGGTTGAACAGAAGACCGACGGGGGCATTTCAGAGGGATGAAACACGATTGAAGACTCATGAATGTGGTTTTGAAACTATTCCACGAGTCTTCAACAGCATCGCACACTTCTAGCCTCACGTCAGTCAGTCCAGCACGAAGGCTTGCAAAGTCTGCTCTTCTCAAGTCAAGTTTCCTTGATTGACTGGCAACAGACCTTACCTTCGGGATCTTGACGCTAAATCTAACTAGCTGGTGATCACTGCCACCGAGCTCTTCGCCTACAGAGACATCCTCAGAGGTGAAGACCAATTCGGGGATATTGTCTCCTATCGTCGGTTATCTGACCCATTGAGTGAGGAACTCATTGTTGGTGAACTCCAAGAGTAGCGCGCTCTCGCCATAGGCTGCTCTGGTTTCCCAGTCAACTTGGCTGTTGAAGTCGCCCATAACGATGCACACTCCGCCTTGAACAAGCTCACCCAGCAGCTGGTACAGTTCACTGTCCTTCTCAACGGGTTGGGGGGGGGGGTATGTAAAGCAGCAGGGTCCTGTATCTGACAGGACCGATCTCTAGGTCAATGCCTAGGAGCTCGTGGTCGGATATAACGTTGGAGTTCGTAGATTTGATTGTATCCTTGACATACAACATTACACCGCCATCCTCTCTGTCTGGCCTATCTTTGTGGAAGAGTTGGTAGCCAAGAACCGTGAATTCGCCTTCAAAGTCTCGGTTTGAGGTTTTTAGCCACGATTCTGTTATGGCTACCATTTCGGGTTCTTCCGTCGCTACGAGGCCACGGAGCTTAGGAAACTTGTTCCTGATTGACCTTGCATTGAACAGAAGAACTTTCAGGGAGTCCCCTAATGTAGGACCCCCTATACTCTTCCGTTTCCCGGCTTCTTGGATGTCGAGTTGGCACCATTTTTTACAACCTCCGAGAAGGTTGTTTGGGGAGTGACTCGGGCGTACTGACGTACGTCCGCCTTCCTAGCGGGCCGGACACTCCTTTAGGGCGCTCCACGACATCCTGGATGAGGTTAGCTAGGAACGCCTTGCCCTTAAAGGAGAGGTGCACCCCGTCCCTTTGGTAGAGGTCTTTTCTACCACAGACTACGGCGTACGGGTCGACAAAAAAGACCCCCTCCGCCGTATAGAGGTTTGCAAGGCGCCGGTTTAGCGACATGTTCCTCAAGTGGGCAGTCCGGCTTGGACCCCACCTCGGGAGCATCCCCACCACGACGCGTCTGCGGGTTTTCAATCCATAGTCGTCGACAGCGCCCATAACTGTCCTCATAATCTCACCTGTAGGGCCTACCCACCTCCTCTGAGGTAGAGGTCGTTGCCACTTACCATAAGGGCAACGACTCAAGTCTCTGAAATCTGAGACTTCTTGGCCTCAGCTCTTACCTGCTTATTCCCACAGCCTGGGAGGCAGCTGACCTTAACGCTTGTGCGAAGGCGGGCCGCTAGCAGGGGCTTCAGACCCCGTGCTTGAGAATCACCAATAAGGGTGACTCTTGCACATTTGTCTGCAGACGACTTAGTCTTTCCTTTCGGAGGCGACTTGCCGCTTTCCTCTTGTATCTCTAAATTTTTCTTCTTCTTCTTCTTCTTGTCTTCCTTTGTTATCTCTTCTTTTGTTTCTCGTTTCTCATTGATAACCGCACCAGGCACCTGATCTTGATGTAATACTCTATGATGTACTGACAAAACAAATATATAAGAAGCTAGCGGTAGTCCTGGGAGACTTCAATTGCAGCAAAATAAACTGGATAACAAAACAAACGGATAAAGAAGGGCAGAGACTTCTGGATTTTATTGAGGATAATTTCTTAACTCAGTGGGTCAGTAAACCAACAAGAGGTAACAATATACTAAACCTTATATTGTCTACTGAAAGCAACTTACTCTCAAATATTTACGTCGGCGAAAAATTTGAAGGTAGTGATCACAATTAATAGAGTTCGATATCCAAATATCGACATGGAAAATAATGAAAAATATACACAGACCCCACTTTAGCAGTGGAGATTATGAAGCCATGAGAGCAAGCCTAGCAGGATATGTTACAAATAATGAAGGACCAAACAATGCATGGATATCTTTTTAAGAATTTTTTTATGGAACAACAAACAGAATATGTCCCCTTCAAAACTAAAAATTCACCTATTAATCAAGATCCGACGTGGTTAAGCAAGGAATTAAAAAGCATGATAAGAGATAGGAAAAGAACGTATAAAATGCTAAAAATCAAGCCATCCCAACATTTAACAGCACAATACGATATCCTAAAGCGAAAAATAAAAAGAGAAATTAAAAAAGCCAAAAGCGAAGAGATTAGAGTGGCACAAAATTGTAAAGTGAATCCAAAGGAATTTTATGCTCTTGTAAACAATAGGAAGCCTATAAAGAACAATATTGGACCATTGAGAGATATTGATGGTATCTTAAAATTCACTAACTATGATATAACTTGTGTACTGAATAATTATTTCTTGACTTTTTACTAATGAAGAAACCTCTCATATACCTGAGCTAAATATTGTATATACAGGCAATGACTCATTAGAAAATGCTAGCTGTACCGCCGAAGATGTTATAAACTTGATAAATAAAATGAATGCCAACAAATCACCTGGACCAGATATGTTTTATCCCAGAGTTCTGAAAGAAGTGAAAGAGGTTGTTAGCAAACATTTAGTACACATTTTTACTCAATCATTAGACAGTGGAATTGTTCCCAATGACTGGAAATATGCAAATGTAACGCCAATTTTTAAAAATGGTTGCAGAGAACTAGTGAAAAACTATCGACCTATGAGTTTGACGTCAGTGGTTGGAAAACTTTTAGAATCATTCATCTCCAAGAAAATTGTATTACATCTAGAATCAAAAGAGCTGCTTAGAGATTCCCAATATGGATTCAGAAGAAATAAATCTTGTCTAACAAATTTTTTAGACTTCTTCCAATATGTATTCGAGCAATATGATGATGAGAAGTCGATCGATATTATATACTTAGATTTTCAGAAAGCGTTCGACAAAGTCCCCCATAAATTACTGATGGCAAAACTTAGGGCACTAGGAATTAAAGGAAAGGTAGGAGACTGGATTGAAGATTGGCTTACAAATAGATATCAGACTAGTAATCAATGGATCTGCCTCTGAATGGACAAAAGTGTCAAGTAGGGTACCTCAGAGTTCTGTCTTGGGCCCCCTACTATTCATAATTTCTATCAATGATTTAGACATAGGTCTCATTTCAAAAATTGTTAAATTTGCAGAGACGCCAAAATTGGAAAAGGATTATGTAATAAAGAAGACGCAGAAGAACTTTCGAGAGATACTGATTGTATAGAAGAATGGTCAAAAGAATGGAAGCTGCAGAAATCCACAAGCTGAAATATAGATTGTTCGGCTCGGAATTAACAGAAACAAAATCGAGAAAGATTTAGGAGTATATATATCGAATGATCTCAAGTTTAGTCTTCAATGCATAGAAGCTGAAAAAAAAGCTTCCAGGATCCTGGGATACATCAAACGACAATTTAAATGCAGAAACGAAACCATAGTACTGAATTTATGTAATGCATTAGTTCGCCCGCATCTGGACTATTGTTTCCAATTTTGGTCGTCAAATCTGAGGAAGGATATCGAAAGTTCAAGAAAGAGCAACAAAACTAATACCATCGTTAAGAAAAGACAACTATGAAACTAGATTAGAAAGACTAAATCTCTTCAGACTGGAAACGCGGCGAATGCGAGGCCAACTCATAGAAACGTTTAAGATATTAAATAAGATAGATAATGTAGAAGCTGAGATATGGTTTAAGCTAAATGACTGTGAGAAAAGGAACAACGGAATGAAACTAGTACCATTGTGGTAAAGAAAAAATCAAACTGGAAACTTTTCATACAAAATTGTCCACATATGGAATAAGCTACCACGAGAAGTAATATATATTAAAACTGTTGGGATCGATAAATGTGTATGTAAAATAGAAATAAGTATGACAAGATTCTCAGAACCAGAGTGCAGATATTCAAATGAGGTCAAAAAGGAAATCAAGATTCTGTAGGTGTACATAACTTAAATGTAGGTGTATATAAGTTAAATGACGAGATTTCAACTATCAGAAAATAAAACTATTTCAAAAAAGTAAAACAATGATTATTTGGATTCTAATTTTGTTTGTGTCTGATGATAATTTTCATATCGTGATTCTCTAACTAGGTAGGTTTCAAAACCTTTACTATAAAAACTCCTGGTTGAGCAGTATATATCAACTGAACCAGGTATGATTTCAGTTTCCGTACCCACGTGGCGGGTGGGGAGAGCCTTCAGCTTTATTGTCAATTTGTCTCCAACTCCTAGTTCATTTTTTCTTTATGTATATATTAGAAGGAAACTTATACAAGTACCTTCTCGGCATGGATCGAGAGGGCTTTTAAGGTGCTTGCCTTCCTTAAGACTCTCTCTCTCTCTCTCTCTCACGGAAGATTTGTAGCTCAGGAAACATGTACGACAGAGCTTCGAGGGTTTATTCTGAGCTTTCAAACCCAAGCTAGGGTCCTTCTTCAGAGAAATGAGCAGAGCGGAGTCCAAACTAGGAATGCTTTAGGTTGGGAAGGGCACCTGTATTAGCAACCTGCTGCGGCTGGTAAAGTAGCACCAAGTTGGCTATCTTAGCAAATTGTAAAGGTGCTGCGGCGAAAGCCCTGTGGTGGTGGTTGTCATCATCCGCAGAACTTGTATTTGCTCTCTCTTTGTATGTGACATGGACAGTGAGCCTTTAAATTGTGAGCGGGTAAGAGGATGTGGTATAAAAATTCCTTGGGAGGTTCCTAGCTTAGGAAGATACTGGGTTTGATTGGGGTAACGCTTTGGGCGAAATATAGTTACTGTGCCTGGTAGCTTAGCACTAGAGCATCTGACCGGCAATCAGCAGACCCTGGTTCGAGTCCCGGCCAGGAATTTTCAAAAACTTTTTGCTCCTGGCGTTATTTCTATCTGCTCTCTTTGATTCTAGTGTTCGTCTAATGTCCTTTTCTCTTACCTCTAAAAAAACTCCCGTTTCTTTTCTCGTTTGCTCATTCGCGTCCAATTCTTCTTCCTCTTGTACTCTATGTATTTATAGTCAGCTACACCAGGTTTCTGCATCTTTCTTTCTGTCTTCAAATTTATTTGAAAGACAGATAATAAAAATATGGAACAGAACTTTCGGTTGATTGGCTTACTAAGCCAGCTGCCAATATGCGGGCGAGGTCGCCTTAACGACATGAAACGGAAGGTGTCGGGATGATTCCTACCAAATATACAAACACTCACTTTTTTTAAGATACAATTTATTTAGGTCAACAGAGTAAGGTAATCATATCTAGTGGCAAAAAAAGGGTGGGGTATGATATCCAAGTCGAGGGAGTCACCCTTGAACAAAGGAGTGGCACAAAGGAAGTAATTAGAGAAGAAAAGATTTGGAGAAAGAGAAGTGCAAATGGACAACTTGAGAGAGATTTCTTGGTGGAATGAGGGACAACTGAGAGAGGCTTATGGGAGTTGAGCAGTGTGTAAATGAGGTTGTGACTTGAGTGTTTCGAGGTGGTATGGGCATATGAGAAAAATGGATGGGAATAAACTTGCGAACAGAAAATAGCAGGGTGAATGTCAGGGTGTGAGGAGGATTGGAAGACTGTTAAATCGTGGATTGGTGTGAATGAATGCTCGAGAGAAAAAGGGTTGATGATATTGTGTATGATAGACGAGCATGGATGGGGGCGGGAGGGCTTCTGTCCAGGGATGAACATGGCCTGGACTAGCTGCTACAGCACATAGCACCCCATCGCTTATGAAGGGTCAATTATGGTGTTGAAATAAACCATGAAGGGTCAATTATGGTGTTGAAATAAACCAATCACAATTTGTGGGCAGGAACTAGTGGATGTTGAAGTGTTGAAGTCATACACTAACTGGCAGTGGGTTCTTTTTCATCCCAACCCTTCAGACTCGCATCTTGGTAATAATTATCGGCCAAAACATTCCAGCTGGATTTGGCTTCACGTTTCACTGAATCAAGCTTCTTCGCACTCTGCAAAATTAAAAGCACAATCAATTGACAGAAATACAAAACACGTATTATCAATTAACAAACATATCATCTGACTATATGACCTTCAAAACTTTCAAAAACTCGTTGAAAATTAAAATGGTTACCAGCCAACCGACTGACATAGTAAAATTTATAAAAGTCACATGCTCACGACTAAAAAAAAATGAACTGATGTGTAATGAAACGAAGGAACTGAGCCTAGTCACCCATCCAATATATCTTAGATAGAAGAAGTAAGGCTGAGAAAAAGACCTTCTGGAATGACTCAGACAGTATTTGCTTTTTATTTAAAAGCGTCTCTCCTGGCAACTGCACACATGGGCATAAGTCTCTGTACTCAAGCCAGCCTAAAATCTAAGTTAAGTTAAGAACAAAAAGAAGGAAACATTTTTTTTAAATACCATTAGTCACCTGATTATTTTTTTAAGCCTAGTTCTAGACTACTCAAAGTTCCAAAACCAAATAAAAAAACAAAAACAAAAAGCAAGAATAAGAAGGAAGCAGCATGAGACCAACAACAGTCAAATAAAATGGAAGAGGCCCACCTCCTACAAAAAGTCAGAGACAGGTAACGTGATGAAGATACCACAGATTGTGGGGCATTCAACAAGAATGTGTCAAACAGTCTGGGGGACAAGGCATTTTTTTTTATTTTTTTTTTATACAGCCCATCTGGCAACTGCTCACTTGGGCATAAGTCGCCGAAAAACACGACAGCCTAGAACTAGGCTACTTTAAAAAAATATGAAAACAACAATGATAAAAATTGGAAAAACTTAACAACCAGGAAGCAATCTCCGGCAGCAGGGCGAGGGCCCCCTCACCCAGGTGCAGGAGAGTGCAACCTACAAAACAACAATAGCAAACAAAAAACAAAAATAACCTTAAATAAAGGGGAGAAGCCCGGCCTCCCCCCAAAAGTCAGCAAGTCCACAAGTCAATGTGCACGAACTCGTCCGGAGCACAAGGGACAGGCGGTAGCGACCCCGCCCATCCCGGTACCGGGACGTATCGTCGCGAAGATCACCCAGACTGGGACATTCGACAAGAATGTGGTGAACAGTTTGGGGGACGACGCAGTCGTCGCAATAGGGCGCTGGCGAGCGCTCCATCAGATAGCGATGCGTCACACGAGTGTGTACGATTCGGAGACGACAGAAAGCGACCTGAAGCCGTCACGGCATTGGGGGATATGTCTATGGGAACAGTCGCGGCGCAATGGCACGCAACTTAAAGTTCCCTTCGAACGTCTCCCATCTTCTTTGCCAAGCAGTCCGAAGAGCTGTCCGTATTCCTGCCATGTAGTCGGTGTGAGGAAGAGCGAACCGCTGGTCCGGTGGCAGAGTCCTCGAGGACTCTTTGGCGGCTACATCGGCGCGCTCATTCCCCGCAATTCCTACATGTCCAGGAACCCAGCAGAAGATAATCTCGACATCTGCCCAGCTCGCCAAAACCGTGGCGTCACGGATATCGCGAATTAGGAAATGCGGAGATTCCAAGGCCCCGAGAGCACTCAGGGCGCTTTGTGAGTCGCTATAGATCACAATCCGGTCTCCGAACCGGGCACGTCGCGTAATCTCCCGTACCGAGTGGTGTATTGCCACAAGCTCGGCCGTGAAGACAGACGCAGCGCCTGGTAGAGCCCCGCTGACTTCAAGCAGAGGGGATACGGCGTGGAAGCCGACCCCCTCTTGGGACTTGGAGCCATCCGTATACACTGGCACGGTTCCAGCGTGACACGATGTGTGCTCCAAAAAGGTCGAACGCAATACTCCCGGCGCCGTACAAGCTTTGGGAGCAGAGGCGTGGTGACAAATAGCCAAATGTGGTACACTCCAGGGTGGCGTCCTTGGAAGAAACAGGGGCGCCACCGGCCCGAGAGCTATATCTAGCTCTCGAAGGAGTTTCCTGGCCCTAAACCCAAAGGGGTTAGGGTATGACTGGCGTCTCTCGGCGGCATAGGCACCGTCGTGATCAGCTGCGGATGCAGTGCGAGCTGTTGGCGACTGAGGGAGGCGCCAGGCTCGCGCGTACAGGCGAGTGATGCACTGCACGCGGCGCAAAGCGAGTGGCATCTCCCCAGCATCGACCAACAGGCTCTCAATGGGGGAAGTGCGGAAGGCACCGGTCGCAAGGCGAAGGCCGGTGTGGTGGATCGAATGCACCTTCCGCAATAAACGCTCGGCTGCGGATGCATAAAACGAACGAACGAACAAAGGATCGATAAAAAAGTAGGGGAGTAGCCCTATCAGCGCCCCAAGCGCTGAACGTCACGGAACGGAGAATGTCCATGGCGTGGCTACAAGAGACCCTAAGGGTGCGAATATGAGCCTCTCAGGTGAGGCGTCGGTCGAATACAAGACCAAGGAAACGGTGCGACTCAACCACATCCAGGGCACCCCATTAAGAAACAAATCTGGGTCGGGGTGAAGCCGTGGATGGCGGCAGAAGTGCACCACCTTAGTCTTGGCCAAAGAAAACCGAAACCTGTGCGCTTCGGCATAGCGAGAGACGCGGTTCAATGCCTGTTGGAGTCGACGCTCCAGAGTTGGCATCTGGGCCGCGCCAAAAGAGATCGAAAAGTCGTCCACGTAGAGCGTAGCGAGAACATCTTCCGGCAGCACCGAGGTGATGCCGTTGATGCTCAGGGCAAAGAGTGTGACACTGAGGACACTTTCCTGCGGGACACCCTCTTCCTGCTCCTTTGGGCCGGAGAGGGCTCCCCCCCACCCGTACTCGGAATCGACGATCTCGCAAAAATTCAGATATAAACTTGGGAGGCGTCCCCTCGCCCCCATCGTGTGGAGTCTCCATGATACCGTATCGCCATGCGGTATCATAGGCCTTCTCCAGATCGAAAAAGACCGTGGCGCAGTGCTGTCTACGAAGGAAAGCCTCGCAGACGGCATTTTCCAGTCGGAGCAGAGCATCCGACGTGGAGTGGAACTTGAGGAAGCCGCACTGTGCGGAAGAGAGATGGCCTCCAGTGTCCAGGAAAAAGGCTAATCTAACATTTACCAATTTCTCTATCAACTTGCACAAAAAAAGAGGTTAGAGAGATTGGGCGGAAACCGGTTGGAGTAGAGTGATCTCTTCCCGGTTTGCGAAAGGCAAGCACAGTAGCGATTCGCCAGGAGTCTGGGAGAAGACCCTCCACCCAGATCCTGTTGAACAAATCTAACAGAAAGGCTATGCCTCGCTCACCCAGGTGTCGAAGCATGGCGTACGGGACATCGTCCGGACCATGGGCGGTATCCTCGCACGAAGCGAGAGCGAGCGCAACTCACTCATAGTAAACTTTTCGTTGAAGGGTTCTCCGCCTCTGGAGGTAAAGTCCAGCCGGCGGCCTTCCGCGACACGACGACGTGCATTGAATGCTGGCGGAGCAGCATCACGGCTAGAGAATGAGGAAAAAGCGGTCGCTAAGGATTCCGCCACGGACGCGGTAAACGGGAGGGGGATCCTGAGAGAACTTGCCCCGAATCCGTTGGACTCGCTTCCACACCTCAGCTAAAGGGGTCTTCCCGTTAAGTGAAGACACGTATGTAGGCATAACGCTTCTGTTTGAGAGCCGTCTCACACTCGGCTGACCACCATGGGAGTGGTCGGCGTGCAAAACGGCCAGACGTCCTAGGCCCACGGCGATGAGGTTGCCGGAGAAGAACTCAACGGCCTCATCTACCGACCTAAACTCTTCGACTGAGATAGAGAATTCAGTCATTTCCTGAAATGCAGGCCACCGCGCCCGCGCCAAGCACCACCGAGGTGGTCTCTCAGGCGACAGTTGCTCTGAAAATGATATTTGAATGGGAAAGTGATCACTACCATGGAGGTCATCGACCACTCCCCCCAATCAAAATCAGGCTGTGCATCCGAAGAGCACAAAGATAGGTCAAGGCAAGAAAATGAAGCGGTTCTCGGACAGTGATGCGTAAACTCATCCACGTTTAGGACACCCATCTCAAGCTCTTCGA
Source organism: Ceratothoa steindachneri (assembly GCA_963969495.1). Taxonomy (NCBI): domain Eukaryota; kingdom Metazoa; phylum Arthropoda; class Malacostraca; order Isopoda; family Cymothoidae; genus Ceratothoa; species Ceratothoa steindachneri. The sequence goes on from OZ018325.1 coordinate 114,844,920, forward strand.
TCAGATCGGCAATGACTTGTCCCCTGGGATTTATGGAGTAATCTCCCCAGAGAGGATGCCTGCCGTTCAGGTCTCCAAGCAAGAGATAGGGCCACGGCAACCGTGCCACGACGCGGCGGAAGTCCCCCGCATCGAAGTCAGCTGACGGTGGAATGTACGCAGAAATGATAGTATACCTCCTATCCAGGTGCAGCTGAACAGCCACTGCCTGAAAGGAGGTATCTAAAGAGAAAGGAAGAACGGAGACATCATGCCGGGTGTAAACCGCGCATCCCCCAGCCCGGCCATCCCGCGGTGGTGGGGGTCGCAAGACCCTTATACCCCAGGAGGGCGGGCAGGGGGCACGCGCCTAGCATGGTCTCCTGAAAAAAGATAGCTCACGGGGAACGGGACGAGACGAGCCTCCGGAGCTCCTCCCAGTTGGTCCGGAGTCCACGGCAATTCCATTGAAGGAATATGCCCTCCAGGCCTAGCTCGGAGGAGACGCGGGGGCCCTCCTAAAACAGAAGACCCTCACGGAAATGGCCGTACGCTTCCCCGGGGCAGAACCCCGAGCGCTGTTGGCCGGACAAAGCGTTGAAGGCGCTGTCGCCTTCGAGGACTTATTGGGGGAGGTTGGGCTCACCATGCGAGTCTTTTCCTCCCTCCGCCTCGAAACCTTCGGCGGGCGTTGCGGCTTCGAAGGAGGGGGGCCCTCTTTTCGAGGAACCACCGTCTCGGAGCCACTCGTTCCACCTCAGGTCGTGGGCAAAGGAGCCGAAGCTCCTTTGTTGCTGTCCTCCTTTCGGGGGACAACTTTAGGAACCCCGGAAGATGGCCTAGCGACCATCTTCAGGGGTGTTGCCTCCTGTCAGTCTAACGACTCGGTGGAGGCGCGTGGCCTTTTCGCCTTACGGGAAACGGTCACACTGGGGGAAGAGGGGGGAGCCCTGGTTTTAGTCGGGGCTGGGTGTGAACCCTTTTTGCCGCCAGCTTTACCAGGAAAGCGCCCGGGTTGAGTAGAGCTCCGAATGGGCACGGAAACAACCGTGCTCGTTGGCCTGGATGGGCCAGGAGCAGAGGGTGTCTTCCTAACTATTGAGGCATATGACGTCCCAGGCAGAGACGGGCGCGCCAGGACCAAGTCCTTAGCTTCGAGGAATGAGAGTCGATGTTGGGCCTGAACGGCCAGGATTTCTTTCTCAAGGAGATATGCACCACATTGCTTCGAAGAAGCGGGGTGCGGCTCTCCGCAATTGACACACTTGGCCACACACGATTTGGACTTATCGTGTTCGGCCTTGGAGCAATTTACACAAGCTTCGGGTGACCCCGACTTTGCACGTCTACAAGAACGATTCGTATGGCCGAAGCGGTGACAGTAATAGCACCGCCGCGGAAGTGGCACGAATGCCTTCACGCGGTAGCGGTACCAACCGACACGCACCGACTCAGGGACCTTATCACAGTCGAACGTGACGAAGAGTGTAGGGGTGGGTCTTGAGGCCCCTCCCTGTTTTCTCATCACACGTTCGACCTTGACCGCCCCATGGTCGGCCACCTCTAGGGTGATGTCCTCTATGGAGTAGTCAACGAGTTCCCTCGCATTAACTACTTTCACAAAGTTTATGGTAGAGTGCGGCGTCACACTCACCGGGGTGCCATGAAGTGTCTGAAGAACACTTATCTTGGCCGCCTCGGCGGGATTCGCCGCATTCGCCAGAAGGCTCCCGTCCGAGAAACGGGTCACCTTCGGCTCTCTACCAATTACACTAGCTAATCCTCTCCTCTGATGGATCATGTTGCCCTTGGCCAACATGCTGCCATCAGTGGAACGAATAACGAGGAAGCGTTTGAAGCCAGCAGGCTCGAAAACGCCAGGTAACCTCTGAATCAGGGGCCCCCGATGTCATCGAGGCTCCGCCCTGTGTGCTTTTGGTCTTAGTCAGGGGCTCCGCAACCGGGGGGGCAGAGGGGCCGGATGTGCCGATCTTGGCTTGGTCGCTTGCCAAAGTGGCAGCAGACCCATCCGTCCCCGCAGCCCCCCCCTTATGGAGAGGAGCCCCGAGTCTTCTTAGTCTTTTTCTTTTTTGGAGAGGAGGGTGGGGAATGAACCCGCTTCTCACCTCCACCGGCAGAAGCCCCTAGGCCAGATGGACCGGCCACAGCCAGGTCCTTCTCCAAAATGGATAAGGTCCTGGTGGTCACAGGGGCACCGGTCGGAGGAGATCCCTCCCTTCCTTGTACTGCCTCAGAAACCCTGGCCATTTGAGGAGGACCTCGCATAGGAGAGGATTTGGGTTCGGTGTTTGGCGCCGAGCCCGGATTCGCCCCCTTTGAAGGCCCTACCGTCTGAGGCTGGGTTTCCTCAAGGACCATGTCTATCACAGGAGGGGCCTCCAGTTGGCCATCCCCTCCCAAGACATCGAAGATCCTGTTAGCTGTATTGTCACTAGTCTTGTGTGGGGAGGTACAGGCCTTGACCCCGGCAAGGTTCAATATTCTTGCCAGCAGGTCTTTTGAGGGAAACAACCGAAGGGGCCTGGCTTCCCTCTCCCCCCTAAGGGGGTTTGCCCTACCGAGCCGCTTACACGAGGGGCGGTCGGCAGTGGGCTGCCTGCTGGCTTTCTTTGCAGTCCCCTTAGAAAGAAAAGAGGGGACTGCCGCTGGAAAAGGGGAGGTGCCCGAAAGCAGCTCCAGAGAAGGGGGTGAGGGGGAGTCCCCTGCACCCGTAATCGAAGGAGAGGAGTAAGCCTCCTCTCCGGTTAAAGAAGTATGGAGCGTCCCCTGCGCAAGCACAAGTGGGGGTACCTCCATTTTTTCGGTGGAGCTGCCCGAGGGCGGCTCCGTTGATGTTACAGGGGAAGTGGGGGGTTGGGGTTTTTTTTATATTCATCATTGGGCATGGTGACCCTCTTTTTTACACGGGATGCAATCGCTCATCACCTCTCGCAGTAGCCCGCACTGCAAGAGGTGCTTACAGGCCTGGACCACCCCTACCGCCTGGTGGCCTGGCAGTCCTCCGGCATCGCGGCTCCACCTTGATAGCGGTGTAAAAGAAATGATTGTGAAGAGGAGAGGAAAAGGGATGTGAGAAAGGTATGGGTGGAGATGAAGCAGGTTGTTAAAAAAAAAAAACATCCCAAACCGGAGTTGTCCCCTCCTCCCTCAGCCCCGATCCGGGGCGCTTGGCTTGAGAAGGTGGTCAGCATCTACCCTGTGAAATTAGAGGCTGACCAGACAAAGTTGTGGGAGAGGTTGTATGAATAGCGACGAAGTAGGGGAGAAATACAGGCTATCTGAAGGAAGGAAGAGAGGCTAAGCTGGGGCTAAGCGGAGCGCTGGATCCCGTCAGCACGGCGGCCAGGATGGCAAATCGCCGCGCCCCTTACGGGAGGGGGGGACAAGCAGTCTACGCAATAAGGCGCAGGCAAGCGCTCCATCAAATGGCGGTGCGTCCGATTCGGAGATGACAGAAAGCAACTTGAAGCCGTAGCAGCATAGGGGGATAAGTTGATGGGAACAGTCGCACCGTCGGCTGTCTCCCACCTTCTTTGCTAAGCAGGTGGAGGACTACCCTGATTACTGCAATGTAGTTGATGTGAGGGAGAGCGAAACACCTGTCTAGATGCCCAGTCCTCCCAGATTTTTTGGCACCCTCATTAACCTGCTGATTCCCCCATAATTCCCACATGTCCAAGATCCCAGCAGTAAATAATCTCAACATCTGCCCGGGTTGCTGCAACTGTGGCATTGCAGATATTGCAAACCAGGGTGTGTGAGATTACAATGCCATGAGAGAACTCAGGACAGATTTGGCTGTCGTTAAAGATCACAATCCGGCCTCCAAACCGGGCATGACACATTATCTCCTGTATTGAGGAGCCATGTATTGCAACCAGCTTGCCTGCCCCCTTATTTAAGGTAGAGCTAGCCAGCCATAGATGCCTTAAGAAGTGGCAATGGTAACAAAGAAAAAAGAAAGCTTGTGACTATTAAAAATGGAAAAAAGAGGGGGGGGGGCTATATCTGTCTAGTCACTCCCGCCTATCAGGGGCTCCAACTCTGGGCACACTAAAGTGATGCTTGTGCCCATCACTCCTCAAAATTATCGCCAGCGCTGTTTCTGTCTCACATTGGGTCCTGAATCCAAGTTATTGGTTGTTATAAAAGTTGTTCAAGAGCTTTTCAAAGTTTCTCTTAGAAACTCTAATAGTGAGATGGGACGGTAACTTTCTATTTTGTTGGCTTCAGGAAGATCATCTTTGCTAATTTGAATGCTAGAGGGAAGTATCCCATATCCAGGCAGGCAGTGAATATCTTTAATATTGTATTATGAATGCTGTTCGGTGCATCAATTAGGTGTGATTTTGTCATCTTACTTGTTACTAGTGCTTCCTTCCCTTTGTGGTTTTTGTCCATCCCCATTGACACATAAAGGAGCAATACAACAAATATACTGCACTCTACGACACCAAAGAGGACTTCAACTTACTGTTAAGCAAAAAGACATACAAAAAAAATTCACAGATATCAGCCTAGAACCTCAACCCCATCCAATGTGATAATAACAAAGAGATTGGCACCTTGGCCCAAGGGATAAAACAAGAAATCAAAGCAACAGTGAAAGAGGTGATCAAATTTAAAACCCAAGCTGGAGAAGAACACAATTATGTTCAAAGTAATATTCAGACAGGGAAATGGCAAAAAAAGCTACTGAACAAGGACTCTTCTTAGACTTCTATACTAAGATCTCACTAGAACAAATAGAATGTGAAATGTTCATCTGAGTCCAGGTGTGCTTCAAATGCTATAGAATGCACATTCCAAGGCAAAGTTTGATTTGAATGCAGAAGCCAATATCATCATAGGACAAATGTAGTACAATAAAAGAAATGTCTTAATTGTGGTAATCCATACCAAACAATGTCAATGTTTTGCCAACTGAAAAACAAATATGAACTAAAAATACAACTGAACAAAGAAAATAAATCTGCTACCTACTGTACTGATTTGTTGCTAATTCTCTGTTGTATTATTCCAGAAGTTATATAGACTCAAATCTAAATATAACTTTAGCTTAATTGAAACCTTAAGCCACTTGTTTTAGTTTGAATGTGTACAATACACCACCTGCTCTCCTTGAATTTAAAATGCCTATCTTTGATACAAATGTCAGTCTTACATCTAACCTCTTGTTTGCAGGGTATATTATGCATCTTGCCTTATTGTAATCTGTTAGATCTCTCTTTCCAGTCAATTAAGGCAAAATGTTGCGTGGAGTTTCCTTAACCTCCCAATAGTTGTGATACCTACACAGCAGCAATAACAGAAGGATCAATGAGAATGACACCCTCACAAAAGCTCCTTAACCACATCCTCACCCCCACTCTCCTTAACCTATCCAAATAACTATGCCGGACGGATCAACACATCCCAATCTACCTCCGTACCCACAATCTTCACAAGCCTAAACAGGCACTTACAAGTCCAAAACTGGTACCCACTAAACAATGTCAACCTTCCCCCCCAAAAAAAATTAAGTGACCTTCTTTAACCCTGACATGAAAAACATCTACATACATAACATAACATAACATAATTTCACGGATGACAAAAGCCACAAGGGCCTATCAAAGGTCATCTGTATCCATCAAATCCACCCACATAAAGCATCCATAGGATTTTGTCAGATCATGCATCTACAATATACAATTTAACAATCCATAGGAATGTCCAACCATGCATCTACAATATATAATTTAAAGATTACATAGAAGTCTGTCAAAAACAAAATCAAAGTCCCCCAAAATATACAATAAAAAGAAACTGCATCCACAGGAATGAGTCAAGAAACATATCCACATTCCGAAAGTAAGAAATTAACCCTCCATCCCCATATAATCATCCAATCTGTGCTTGAAAACATTCAAGTTTGGGCTGTCTACAGTCTCAGGTGGCAAACTATTCCAATAATCCACCACTCTGTTAGTGAAAAAATATTTTCTAACATCCAGTCTGTACCTCTGTTTTTTAATCTTTAAGTGGTAGCCTGTAGTTCTATTACTACCTTCTAACTCAAATAACCTTTTGCACTCAACTGTAACCAGACATTTCTAAATGTTACCATAAACCCAGATATGACCATTACTCAACACATCAAGAGCCATTTCCAAACTCAACACCCTCAGAAGAGTTACTAACACAAACTTTGGACAACACAAAGAAACTGACAATTATATAACTCTGACTGTTCATCTGCACAATGAACTAAACATCTACAGCTTGGGCACCAACCATATCTAATACAGACCTATATAAACGATACAAGTACAATCCAAAATAGTAGTGGCCTCTGCATCTCAATTACCTGTACAAAAATCACCAGAAACAAAAAATTCTCCCAATCGAAGAAATCCTAAATGTGATGCCCGTCACACAGATAATCTTAACCCCCCTTCAGAACCTGAAACCAACTATACCAAATTATTGGTTAACCTACAGCTCCAACACCGCAAATCCTGAACAGACACACACACCCACTTTACCAGCATAGAATTTCAAAACCTTTGTACAAAGACTGTTTAGTACCCCAAACTGTATGCCAACTTTTGGTTGAGAATCTTGGTCCAGTGAAGCTTTAGTGCAGGACCTATCCAGGAACTGTGACAAGTGGAGGGTTTTCGTTTAGTGCACCCAACTGGTGACTGCCAGCAGAGGCATAGCCCCCCAAATTATATGAGAGCATATTTTATATTTTAAAAAAGACAACACAAAAAAACACCAAGAAAAAAAGGCAAAACTAAAACAAATCAAATCTATAATGGCCCACCCAGTCACCTGGGTGGCCCACTTCCTCTGAAGCCCTAGCATGCACTGAAAATCACAAAAAGATTATATACAAAGGAAGAGGCCAGGTATGACAATTGAGGTTACACAAAACTGTGTCAAATACATTGGACAAGCAGTAGCAATCTTGCTGCCCCTACCACAACAGGTAACAAAGATTCCCCCAGAATGGGACTGTGCATGGAATGTGTCCAATTCATAGGTGACACATGACAAGTGTTGTTCACACAACGAGCCACGTAGAATTTAGAATGGCATAACATTGCACCCTAACTTTTTCTGTGGACCTAGACCACAATATTTCAGTGGTAGGTCATGTTTTGAACCTATGAATCAGGCACACTTGGGGGATATAGCATCATTGAATGAAGCACTCACTTAAGCCCTTGTCAAGATTGATCGATCCCCCGCAGTAGAGGAACAGACAGAGTGGCTACTGACTGCATGTACCAAATCTTTAGGAGGGACTTCTGTACATGGGACTGTGTGGCATGATTGATTTGGGGAGGCAGCCCACCTTCTAACATAGCATGACTTATAGATATTCATTTGTTATAACCTGTATTTTTTTTCACTGCTTGTTTATGTTTAGCTTAGGCATTGATTAACCTTAATCTAGAGATAAGATTTGGTTTGTTTTATTTGTAAAATCATCAGCAGTGCCCTTGCTAGTGACTACCAGAAAATGTCTTTTTTTAAATGGCCTTGCAGATACCAAATTGCGGAGTAACTTTTGGAATGAGTCAGATCATCTCAATACTATATGAATTATTTTAAACTGTTCGCTGGCTTGGATCCTGGGTGTGACACATTTTTACTTTGCTGACCTTTAGATTTTTTACTTTTTGGGCCACTGCCGGTACAGATACTAAAATTAGGAAAATGGCAAACAAAGAAGAATTGCTTACACATGGGTAATTATATTCCATTATACTTAAAATAATAAGTTTTCAAAGAAACTTAATTCAATTTGCAAAAGAAATAATTAGGACTTGGGGTAAACAGACATGAATACTTCTGAACATGTGGCTGAGTTTGGCAATGAAGTCAACTTCTTGTAGAGGACCAAAACTGCATTGACTATGTAAAATTCCATAGAGCAACATAACAAAACTACTGAAAACATTTTGCTACAATCATCCAATACAATATATAATTCATTTTATCAACTATGTATAGTTTAGTTATATTTTACTTACTTTGTTCTTGGCTTGATTCTTATCCAACAGACTCATAAATGAGTTTAAATTTTTGTCCACAGCTTTCTCTTTTTTTGTGGCGAGTTTTGCACTCTTTAAATCCTGCACCAGACCTGATCTATGTTGTTCTATTGCATTGAAAAGCTGAACAACTCCTCTAAAATAAAAAGGAAATGTCAATGTGAAAAGTGTCTTCTCTGGCTGCACAAATCAATGAAAGCATCTTGAAAAAACAACAAACTGCTTCCTTGTAGAGCACACATGAAGGCAGCTAATAGTGAGTAGGGTGAGTAATAGAACTAATTAGTGACTGGTTCTAGGGTGACTAATAGAACTAAATAAGTGACTTTCTAGGGTGAGTAATAGAACAAATTAGTCACCATTTCTAGTGTAATAGAACAAATTAGTGACTGCTTCTATGGTGACTAATTAGTGGCTGTTATTATGGTGAGTACTAGAACTAATTAGTGATGGTTTCTAGTGTAATAAATAATTAATGACAGATTCTAGAACTAATTAGTGACTGCTTCTAGCTATAGTGCGGCTGGGCCCCCAGCCCTGGCAAAATTATAATCCTGGTCAGTGTCTATAGCTGAATATAGACCAACTGTGGCCCCAAGCATGGCTAACCACAGCCATTTCTTTCCACCCTGGGAAAAATTACTCCCCCAGTTGGTCTATACTTCTTGGGTGAGTTCTAGAACTAATTAGCGACTGATTCTAAAATTACTAAAAGAATTAGTGACTGCTTCTAAGGTAATAGAACAAAGTAGCAACAGCTTCTATTGAGTCATAGAACTAATAGAAGATAAAGGCGCTTGTGTTGAATGATTAATCTTTGCAATTGCAACAAGGGAATTTAGTAAAGGAAAACCAAAGCGGGCATCTACAAAATGACAGGGATAAGGGGGGCAACACCCATCTGACAAATGACTATTAGGACATAAGTCCCAATAATATAGACTAGATTAAAAACCAAACAAAAATAAAAAATAAAAAAACAATAAGAAGGAAGTACGCTCCAGCATCCGAGAGGAGGGGGCACCTCACACCAGTGCAGGATCATGCAACCAATACCAAAGAGGAGGCCAACCTCCTCTAAGAAGTTAACAAATACAGAAATTTGTCCAGCATACAAGGGACGAATATTAGCAACCCCAGTCATCCTGTACTGGGATAGGGGGTGTGCTCTAAGATCAGCCTGACTGGGACACTTAACAAGAATTGGGTGAATATTCTTGTGAACAATGCAGTCATTGCAGAGGAGCGCTCCATTAAATGCTGGTGCATCCCAAGTGTGTCCAATTTAAAGATGACAGAAACAAACCTGAAACTGCTCTGAGGTAAAAGGCAAAGCACAATGATGTGCAACTTTAAGTTTGTATCAGACATCTCCCATCTAGAGAATATTTTCTATTTATCTCTCTATATGCATTTAAAGTTTAATTAGTGGGTTTATTTTATATTTAAAGTTTTAAGTGGATGATTCCCTAAAGCAACCAGAGACCCATTGGGGGAGCCCAATATCACCTTTTTGGTGCTCTACCCCATGAGCCCAGTCACGTGGGCAGTGGCTCTGCTTCTCCTCGGGGGAAAGTGGAGACCAAACCACAACATGGACATGTACACTATGCAATAAACATCACAAAAAGACAAATACCCATAATGTGCAACAACACCACAACATACTGGGTACATCTCAAATGCACAAATACTAAAATCAAACAATACATAAAACACTGGCTGTGCCCATAACACCATGCACCACACCCATCAATGCCCACCCAACCACAACTAACAAACTCACACCCCACACTCCCACAAACATCACAAATCCCTAGACAATCAAACAAACATGAAATAGACATAATCACCATCCAAGAAATGAAACTCAGAGAAACGCCTCAAATCACAGACTACACAGCAATCAGAACCGAGAGAAAACACAAAGAGGGAGGAGGCCTCATCACATACATTTAAAACATCACCTATACATAAACACAAAAAAACTGAAGCACAAATCACCAAAATCCACCTAAGCAAAACTAAGCACTTACACCTCACAAATTTCTACATTCCACCCAGAGACACAATGGACCCCAACCACCCAAATGAAGTTGCAGACATACCAAACTTCCTCACCCATGCAACCACTTTCACAAACCCCATGATCACAGGAGACATCAACCCATACTCAGAACTTTGGAACTCACCCACAAAAGACCACAGAGAACTCATTGCCAACATCCTCCAAAACTCAAATCACATAACTTTAAACACAAATACACCAACCCGGATACCCACATACCCCAAACAACAACCCACTTCGCCAGACATCACCACTGCAAGAAACGCCCTATACAGACACCTCACCTGGAACATGATACACGCTCTCTCCTCTGACCATCTCCCATCTTAATCTCATTAAACACAATAACAAACTTCAGGCTACAACAAAACCTCAAAATATACACAAATTATCACAAGGTAAACTGGAAAGAATACACAAAAGAAATTGAACAATCACTCTCCAAAGATGCACACATGGCAAACAAAATACTAAATAACACCATCCTACAAGCAGACAAACACAACATCCCATGTGGAAAAATACACAATACACAAAACTACTCCCAGAACCAATCAGAAACCTCATAGCACAACAGAACAACACTAGAAAACAAAACCCATCAGACCCAAACATCATAGAACAAAACAGACAAATAGATCATGCCATACGAGAACACAAACAAGAATTTGGAAACATCACCTATAGCAGCAATGGGACCACAAAACAAACACACACAAACTCTGAAAAAACATTGCTGGCCTCACAAACAAAAAACCAACACAGCCACAAAACAATAGCATCACCTTCAGAAACAAAGAAGCCACAACACCCATACAAAAAGCAGAACACTTCAACAAACAATTCACAAACACAACCATACACCAAACAAAAAATTATAACATGAAAATAGACAGACATACAAAAAACTCCCTAAACCACAACCACAACAGAACATACCATAAAACAAGCAAGATACAACAATTCTACCGGCCCTGATGACATAAACATCTAACACCTCAAAAAACTAGGTCAAAATGCTATAAACCTCCTCACACACACTTACAACCTCGCCATAAACACAAACAATGGAAAGTAGCAAAAATAATCCTAATACCAAAACCAAACAAAGAAATAAACAAAGGAGGCTCTGACAGACCAATAGTGCTGCTTTCCAACATGGCCAAAACGCTAGAAAAAATCATCCGACCCTACATCATATCCAGCATACCAAACACAGCACACCAAGATGGGTTCAACAAGAAAATTCCTTCACATAGAAACATAGCAGTCGCCCTTGAAATGTCCAAAGCATTCGACACAGAAGACCTACACAAACTAATAAACAAGATCCACAAACTCACCATACTCACCTTCTTCAAGTACATCAAGGGATGACTCCAATACACCCAAAGACAAAATACAAAATCCGGAGTTCCCCAATTAGGAGTACTTTCCCCCAACACTTTTCAACATCTAACTTCACATATACCAACTCCCCCACAAGCAGTAAAAATTGTCACCTATGCAGACATCAAAATACTCTCCTCACACAACAAACCAGATACAACCTTACCTCAACAAAATATACACATGGACAATAGAAAACTCACTAAAGCTAAATGCCACCAAAACAATGACCACTCTCTTCACACCAGACCCTGCAGAATACAACACAACCCTAAATCTAAACATACAAAACAACACTACCCACGACAAAAGAACCAAAGATCCTTGGCCTCACTTTCGAACAACAGTTCAAGAGATATGACCTCGGGTATTTTGAGGTCACAGGTGAGGTCACTAACATTTTGCAACCCATAACTAGGGTAATAATGGTCATAATTATATAAAAGTATATATATATTTAGAATCAGAAAAAGACAAGGAATCCAAACATGAGAGTTTTAGAACTCTAGGTAGAAAAATTTTAAAAATCATATATTTGCTAAAATTTATAGATGTGAAAATAAGGCTTATGCTTTGGCTATTTGAATCAGCAAAAAATTTTTTATTTATACCACAGTTTTCACGTAACTAACACATAAGTGAGCGCCATATTTATAAGTTGTCCATCAATTCTACATATTTTTCACACCTAAGCTCCTGATTTGACCTATAGAAATTAAAATTACCTTTTCGTTAATATAAAAAAACAAAGGTACAGCTATTGGCTATTAGAAACAGTCATAAAAAGGTTGTTTATCTTGGTATTTTTCATGTAATGAACTTCTAAGTGAAACCATATTTACAAATTGTTTGTCACTTCATTGAAATTCTATAGCTTTCAAATCAATTTGATCTTGAATTCAATAAAAATTGTAATTCACTCCCAATAATATATAGTTAAAATAGTGAAAGGGAAAGAGAAAGCTCACATGTAGCTTAAACAATCATGTTGCAAATTGTACAGGATCAACACAGATAGTTGTAGTTCCTAGTCTACAAGTTAGTACAGTTTCAGCCAGCAGTGTGTGTGGTGGGTTGTTATTGCTTTCAATGAGCCTCAAAGAATATCAAGAATTAAAATATATTCTAAAAAGTGTCATCTAATTATATATCTTAAAATTTTATAGAAATTACTTAGTGAAATCTAGACCTTGGCTATTAGGCCTATTCACCAAAATAAAATGGTTCGGCACTTGAAATACTGCCAAGACTCTACTAAAAAACACAAGAAGCACATAACAATCAATCTTCGAAAAGTGACTGATGTGCTTATTGAAAAATGTGCTGGAAGATTGAAAAAATTTATAGATGTGAAAAATGAAGGCCTATGCTTTGTCTATTTGAATCAGTAAAAAAATGTTTGTTTATGCTAGCAGTTTTCATGTAACTAACACATAAGCGACATTAATAATGAAAAACCCCCACAATACTTAGAACCACTGAAAACAATGAATGAGCAAGATTCAATCAAATCATCCTCAATCAATGATTTGAGTAACATATCTTCAGTTCAAGATCTGGACAGTGATTGCTTGGTTGAAGAAAATCATTCAACTTCAATTTAACCAGTTCTAGCACTTTTGGACCAAACACTAGTCAAAAAAAGTAAGTAATAAGATAATATATTTTATATTTCACCAAAAAGGTGTGTTTGATCTATATGGCCCATTGAATAGAATTTAAGGTAAGCTTTTACTTTGAAAGATTTATTCTTTAATGATGCTCTTTAGTCTACACAAAAGGCAATTTTGCTCTGTATAATAATTCAAATATATTCTTTGTTGGTTCTTTTCAGAAGGGTGGTCATTGAGCCAGAAAAAGCACAAAGCTCATGGTAAGCTATCAGATGCCGAGAAACACTTGAAGAAGAGGCTAGAAGTCAGTTATGGTGTTCATATTAGCGAGGGGGTAAGTGATGCTTCAAAATCTGAAACAGAATCTGATAAACATCTAGAAATATTAATGAATGAATTAAAACAGTCATTCCTGGAGAGCAAATGTCAATCACAAACTACAAATATTGACTCTCTCCCGATACACAATTGAAAAAACTGCTATTTTCTTTCAAACAACATATTGGTGAAATAAAGCTGTTCACTAAAATCAGAATTTTGAATCCTTCCAAAGATTACAATAATGAGCAAAGGAAAAGTGATATCTGAAGAGCGCAAAGATATAGTTAGAAGATTCTATGATGTTAATCGTATGTGTCCTGGCAAAAAGGATTGTGTGAAAGTCATCAGTGCTGAAGGTGCAAAAATGACTGGTCCTTGTGAATTTAAGTTATTTGAACTATATAAAAATGATAAAAATACGGCCGTCATATTGTGTGCTTGCCGGTAGTAGTGGGACTCATTCTGTCTGTCTGCACATAACATCAAAACCCGAAATTACAGGTGGCTGCATTGGGAGAAAAAGGTCTCTCATACAAAGATCTTATGGATTACAGTGTCTGCCCTACAGAGAGAGAGGCTTGCATGATGCAACTTTGAAAAGATTGCCCAAGAGAAGAGGGTGTTCTGAACTTTCTTGAATTGCTTGAAAATGTAAAATCAGTTCCAAATGAAATATCTTACAAGCAATGGGTGACTGTTGACCATTGTACAATGGTAGACAAAGTGGAGCCACTTCATGAATACTTATCATCCTTAAGCCTGAAAATATCCTGCATGGTTCATCATCATTTTGTTGCACAGCAGCAATCACAGTACATAGTTAAAACAGTTGAAAGAAACACTACCACCTCAGAGCGAGGCAGTTATATTAGGCGATTTCTCTGAAAATTATTCTTTCATTATTCAAGATAATGAACATTGTGAATTGTCCCTCAGACAATTCACAATGTACATTTCACCCTTTTGCATCTATATACATCATCTGCAGACCAGGAACTTAACAATTTTAGTGTCTGTTTCTTATCTCCACTAAAACACAACACAATAATGGTTTATTCATTTATAATAAAGCTTATGAACTATGTTAAATTCAGATGCCCACAACTGAAGAAGGTGTACTATTTTTCAGATGGATGTGCTGGCCAATATAAGAACAGATACAACTTCACAAATCTCTTTTACTATGAGGAGGATTTTGATTTGTCTCTTGAATGGCACTTCTTTGCTACATCCCATGGCAAAAATACATGTGATGGGATTGAGGGAACAGTGAAGAGAGCTACTGCTCATGCTAGTTTGCAGACAACTACACAGAGGCAAATTCTTACACAAGAAGACATGTTTCAGTTTTGTGAAGAAAACTTGAGCAAGACAATAAAATTTTTCTTTGTAACTACATCTGATTTTTCAAGGACAAGTAGAGCTATTCTGGAAATTCAGAAATATTATAGATTTGTTCCCATAAACAAGGAAGAACTGATGGTGTATCTCATTTTAAGTGGCATTGAAGAAAAGAAAAGAATAAGGAAAAGTCACATTACTAATGAACTTGCAATGGTTGATAACCTAAAATGTGTCAAACCAGGAGAGTATGTTCGCTGCATTTATGACAGGCAAGTATGGTATGGAATTGTGGAGGAATATTGTAAGGAGTTTAATGATTATACAGTTAACTCTTTACATCCATCTGGGTCATCAGGAGCAAGTGCATATCATTATCTATCAAATAAGGATTCTCATGTGCAGTGCCAGGACATCATATACTAACTGTCATGAGTTGTCCTACACTAAGAGGAGGCAGGAGAATTAAATATTTATTTTTCCCCAGAAAGAAATTTATGAAAGTATCGAATATACCCAAATTGTATTAGGTTAACAGGTCTTTCCTATCATAATTGTAATTATTTTGTCAGTGAGGATTATCAATGAAATATTACTTTTTTTATTCTTGGAGATTTAGGTCAAGTCAAACTGATAGCTAAAATAAATTCCTAAATTGACCTGTAATTTATAAATTTGGTGTCAACATAAGTTAAGGACATGAAAAGTAATAGTATAAACAACCTTTTTATGATTGTTTCTAATAACCAAGACCTTTGACTATTTTTTATATGCAAAAAAATTATAATTTCAATTTCTATAGGTCACTTTAAGAGCTTAAGTGTGAAAATTATGTAGAATTGATGGACAACTTAAAAATATAGTGCTTACTTATGTGTTAATTACTTGAAAAATACTAGCATAAACAAACTTCCTTTTTTTACTGATTTGAATAGCCAAAGCATATGCATTCTTTTTCTCATTTATAAAAAATTTCAATTTTGATACCCCTTAGGTGAAATCTTGACCTCAAATTTTAACAAATGTATATTTTTATTTTTCAACTTAGAGTTGTAAAACTTTCATATTTGGATTCCTTGTCTTTTTCTGATTCTAAATATATATACTTTTATATAATTATGACCATTATTACCCTAGTTATGGGTCGCCAAATATTAGGACTTTGCACATGACCTCAAAATGCATCATATCTCCTGAACCGTTGGTCAGATTGAAATGGATTTAGGGCCCAAAAACTTCTTAGAAGCCAAATTTCAGCAAAATCTGAGAGATGAATGTATTAATTTCTGGTTGATCTCAGAGAATCAATGCCACCCCACATGCAGGTAAGTTATTGGGACAAAACCAATCTACACATTAATCATGTCCAAATGCCAGGACCCCTCAAGTCTCGGTGTCTTGCAACCTGCAGACAGTTTATAGTTTCTAAAGCCTCTCTTCTGAGAGGGGTTAGAGAGGTACAAGGAACCGTCAATAAGTTTTGCAATTCAGATATAAGGAAACGATATATGAGGAAAAGTGTTTTATTATTTTTCAATATAACTACCCTCAACTTCAATGCACTTGCGCCACTTGTTCCTGAGGCTTCAAATTCCGGACAACCAGAAATCTCCTGACTGCTGTTCAATCCACTCCTGGACAGCGATCTGGATATCTTCATCGTCCCCAAACCGCCATCCACGCAGTGCAGCCTTGAGCTGGCAGAATAAAAAGTTGCTAGGGGCCAGATCTGTACTATAGAGGGCGATGGTTGAGCTCCTCGAATCCGCACTCGTGCAGGGCAGCTTGTGCAACTCTGGCCTTGTGAACTTTGATGATGTTGAAGTCGATCATGGGGCGTGAGGATTCTAGGGACCCAACGGGCAGAGATCTTGGCCATGGCCAAATTGTCGTAGATGATGTTGATAACACTTCCATGTGATAGTCCAAGTTCTCGCTCGATTTCTTCAACCTTCACCGGTCGATTTTCGAGGATCATCCTCTCCACACGGGCCACATTGTCCTCACTGGTCACGCATGACAGGCGTCCTGGACAGGGGTCATCTTCAAGGGACTCAACCATGGCGGAACTCCCTATTCCAGCAAGCAATGGTTGCATAGGAAGGGGTGGTGTTGGTGTACACTGCAACCATATGTTCATGCACTTCTTTTGATTTTGCCTTCCTTGGTCAAAAATTTCATCATTGTGCGGTGCTCAACTTTCTCCATTGTTGAAAAATTTGTGACTGACGATCTGCGATCAGCTACTGCTTCTTAAATAGACGAGGCAGGAGCGTGTGGCTGCAGGTCCTGATTTGTCAATAACTTGTCCTAACACCCCCACAAACAGCCATCCCCCTTCCTCTGTTTTGCCCTACTGATTTGCAAAACTTATTGACTGCCCCTCGTACACATATAGAAGAAAAAAAGAAGTGCTGAGAGAGACCAGTAGGAAGTGCCCCAAATTCCCCAGGCCCAATCAGAGTTTAAGTCAACCCAGTGTTTAGGCCTTCTCTATTTGCACTCAGGCCAGGGAGATGTGCAGGTCCTCCAGATACCAAGTGTACCAGGCTACACAGAGTGCCCCCCCCCCCTCCTATGGGAAACAATGAATGCTTTGACACAGTAGTGATACCAACCAGCTTGCACCAAGTCAGGGAGCCTCTCACAGTCAAACATTATGAAAGGGTGCTTGGGAGGGTCTAGAGGCACCTCCATTTCCTCATCACACATTCATCTTTGACAACTGATTAGTTCTTCTGTGATATCTTCCAAGAAGTAGTCAATGAGCTCCCTCACATAGACTTTGCCTACACTAAGTTCATGGTAGAATGCAGCATCACATGCACATATGAGCTATAACAGATCTCTCCTTACAAAAATCATGCAGGAGATAACTTTAATGATGCCCCCTCCCATGTCCCTAAGCCCAAGCACATCCATAAAGGTATTAAGCAGCCATGTTGTGGTGGGGTGAATGTGAGTGTGTGTGTGAAGAGGCATTCTCCCACCCCTTTCCCAATACCCTCTCCCTCCCTCCGTGTGAGCATTGTGTGTGAATAACTGGCATTTAAATTTTGTTTAGTTTTTATTTTTATTGATGTTTGTTTTCTCTTTTCAGAGAAAAGAGTTAGATGTAAAAAGAGATTGAAAGCATAATATTTATATGCATTTCAAATTACGCTAGCGAGGAAGAGTATTGTGTGATTAAAGAAGATTTACTGACTTCGAGAATAGAGTGGAGACCGTGTGGACGCAACCGTGGGACAACAAACTTCTAGCAGAAGTTGGAAAGAGGCCTAGAGGGTTTCTACCCCGACCCTGATAGGAGGGTTGACACAACCTCTCATTGGAAACCACGACTGCACCTGGTTTCGCATGTCCTCATCATGAACCAAGAAATATACACCCCTGCACCCCCTTTTTGTTTTAAAAGCATCGTATGGTGTTGATTGAACTATCTTGTACCATTCAGTTTTTCTTTTCATTTTTTTTTTTAGCGCGCATTGTTTGACTCAGTACCGATTGGTGTTATTGTATAATTTTTTTCCTCTTTGTCCGTCGTAGTTTTTTATCTTGTTTTTTGATTGGGGAATTTGGGCCTTGTTTGTGGTGTGCACACATTTTTTTTCATTGAGTTCTTATAAGAAAATTCAATTTTCTTTTGTATTTTTTTTTTTTTGTTGTTAGTAAAGGACTATACATACAATCCATTTCATTCTCCTTTGATTTCTCCCGTCCGGATTAGTGTAGGAAGCGGATTGGATCGATTGGGGTTAGTCTAAATTTTTCGGCCCACTACAATGAGACATCACCACACCCACAATTAGAATGTCACTCCAGCCATCACTCAATTACACAACTTATTTTCAACATAAAATTCCACCTCATCAAAGTTATCACCCGGTGAGTACCTTTTCTTTTCAACTTGCTATCAGTTTCCTCAATCTAATCCACTAACTTAAACTCCTCAACCTGGATAAATAAATCAGTCACTTCTTGAAATACAGACCAGCTTTCTCAACCCACTCAAAGTCCATATTGGTTATCCCCAATCATTTCCTTTGCTATCCTTATGTATTAAATCAGAAGCAATTAAATACATCATGTCTAAAACAAACACTTACTGTGTAGCTATAATTTTTAACATTTTTTCTTTTACACTGTCTTCTCCAATTATTCTTTTTACAATTCGAATTGGCTTTTTTCTATTCTGAAAGAAAAAAGGAAATAAAACAAGCTTTAAATTTAATTCCTTATTACATATCAAAAGAAAACATTATTTCCACTTCAATAAGAAAATAAAAATTATTAAAATAGAGATACAAATTTAAACACATTATTTTCATCCAATCAAATTGCAAATACTCTTACAAACAATATATTCACTAAAATTTCTCAGGGGTATATTCCTGGAGATGGATGAATTATACAATTATATTTACTTCAGATTTTCCATTATGAGATAAAAATAAAAACCACTTACTGTCTCCATTTTAATTGGCTTGGTGTCTACTGGTTCAGGTTTCACACATTCATATTTTTCATCCTTTTCTTCCTTTAATTTTGATAGAATTGGTCCATTTATAGGTTCTTCTGATGAAAGAAGTTTATTCATAATGTGTGCAGCCTTGGCACCTGACACTGTTTCTAATGCTTCTTTAGATTCAATTAAATCGTTAGAACCTTCTGAATCAGATCCTGACTCTTTGTCATGTGTATCAGATTCAGACATATCTTCATCAGATTCTGATAAGTTTTCATAATCAAGCTCTAACTGGCTATCTTTAGATTCCAATTCCTGCTCAGTACATTTTTTCTTAAAAGAAGTGGGTTCTTCATCTTTACTTGATGACACACTCTTTGATAGAAATTTTCGGCATTTAGGGGGCATTTTTGAAAATTACTATCAGAAACAGGAAAGCTGCAACAGTAAATAATTTGAATAAAACTTCAGAAGATAGAAGGAAACAAAGGGAATAACCATAACTATACCATAGTAATGCTAAATAGAAGCCGCAATCCTAGTTAGTATAAAGACATTTAAATATAATTAGTAGTAGTTTGCAAACCTGCTTTTATCCAGGAGGATTCAAACTGGATAATGAGACATAAAGGACAGTATAACAATCGCTTGTGAGCCTGAGTGCACTAGTTGCCAGTCATCTTTGGGATGAGGTACCAGGAAGTATTATGTTTTGACACCTAAAAGCATTCAGGTGGAATCTTCATCTCCTCGGGGCAGAGGGACCTGTCCCGTGTCAAGAGATATGTGGATATAGATACCCATCAGCAGCATTTCTTGGAACAGAAAATGTGCATGCATGTGTGTATTGTGCTGCAAAGATGGGAGAGGAAAGAAAGAAGTGTTTTGTAATTGGCCATGTGTGTGAAGAGAAGTGTAAGATCTACCCACCGATATATATATATATATATATATATATATATATATATATATATATATATATATATATATATATATATATATATATATATATATATATATATATATATATATATATATATATATATATATATATAGGTATATTAATGCTAGGGGTTTTTACAACCAATCTGCACTCATAAAGATTAGTTTATTTCTCAGTGGGACCTACTGATAAATGAGGGAACTCAACCATGGGTGTCTACAGCAGATGGCAGCTGCTACAAATGCAACCAGAATTGGGAGTCCATCCACTGACTAAACATACTTGATGTCCCTTAACTTTGCATATGTCTAATCATAAAATGCTTGAAATATGGTTTATACATTATGAGGTGACACATGGTCCAACTAGGCCCACAAACAAGTGGATAGTGTAGCCCAGGTAAAACCTTGAGAAATGACATACCCTTCCATCCCCAGTATTTAACCTACAAGGTATCAGGAGTAACATGGGCCAGCATGCCACAACTTACAAGTGGAGGAGTGCAGCCCTCTGAGGCCCAATGCCCACAGAGGATCTGTGACTATCTTCAATGCATCATCACTGTATCTTCCCAATTTTTTAATTTTTTATACCTTGCACATTCCTCCCATCAATACAGACACCTCCACTCCAGCACTCGCACACATTACATGCCGCTTAACCAATATCACCCACCTACTACATTTTCCAATAATTTCACGGATGACAAAAGCCACAAGGGACTATCATCAGAGTCTGGTTTCCCATGAAAACTTCATTACCTACATTTGTGTATCACCCTACATAGCACGTCCTCCCTAAACCATCCGTCACCATTCATTCCTATCCCTAGCACACCTTTCTGCCTCCTGGATGCTCAAGCCCCATCCAGCGAGGACATCTCTCGTACACTCCATCATACCCCTTTCTCACATGCCCATGCTGTCTCCTTCCTATCACTCAAGATCTACATATATTCTCTCTTTACCAGCCTTTCACCCTCCATTCTCTCTAGATGACTATACTATCTCATCACACACCTCTATCAGCTCTTTCAAGCAAACTCACTTTACTTCCACATCTCTCTTTGACTCTTTCGTTTTTCACCCTGTCAATCAACCTCACACCACAAATACTTCTCAGACATTTCATTTCAATAACGTCAACCTTTGTCCTTTCAAAACTAGAAGCAAGTTTAGAGCCAGGCTATGAGTTACTATATTTGGGATGGCTCCCCCCCCCCCAAAAAAAACTTCTGCTCACCCTCAGGAACAAGTAGTACAACAAAGGATCTTGGAACAAAGGATGAAAGCACAATCGCGACTAAGGAGCTTATCTTCAACTTTAGCGATATTAGAGTAGGTAAACATAGAATAATAGATATGGGAGCCTTTTCCAGATTGATTGTATTGAGGTAATAATGATCAGGGAAATAAGTAAAGGATGTGAAGTAGATAGTTATTCTTGGGGACTTTAATATAAATTCTGTGGACTAGGAAAATAGGTATGATAGGAAGGGATAGAGCCAGTTCTAAGTTTATAGAATGCTTTGAGGATAATTTTTGACTCAATTTGTTAATAAGCCAAAAAGGGGTGCCAATATATTAGATGTGGTTCTTTCAAATGACAATCACTTAGTTCAGGAATTGACTGTCGGGGAAGCATTGGGAAGTAGTATTTCTCCCCACTGGCCCTCAAGAACAATTAATATAATGGGTAATTGTTCAAACTATGGCCGGATGCAATTCTAATTATTATGGGGGGGCTATTTTTAGTGTTTTTCTGCTATCTCACTGACCAATCACAAGCATTTAATTTTTTTCAAGTATTTTGTGCTTTTAATAGCGCAAGTAGGCATAACGCTTCTGTTTGAGGGCCATCTCACACTCGGCCAACCACCACAGGAGTGGGCGGCAAGTGTGTGACGCAGATCTTCAGATTTACCCCATCTCCACCGTTCACTATTATAATTGAGCTGCACTTCTTGTAAGTGAGATCATGATCTATAGAAAAGTCTATTAAATTGACCGAGGAATAACACAAGTCATATTGAAGTCAAACAAACAGTATTCGCAGGAATCCCGCTCTTTTAACTGCTTTGTTTCAGGGTTGCCAATGTTTGAAATAAGGTTGAATTAAGGGTTGCCAGTGTGTGAAATTAATGGTTTTAGTTTCACAAAAATAGTTTAATACATTAGTAATTATAAAAAAATCAATGGATTACTAAATAATATGGTAATACTTCAGATTCAGGGCGCAAGGTAGGTGGCGCTGTTAGTAGGCTACAATTTTGGGCTACAATATATCTCTTATGACATCAGATGGTAGTTTAGATGTGAACAATCACAGCGTTAGATTTTGGGCGGGTTTTGGGGATTTGTAACTTTTAGTCTGTAATATTTACTAAATATCTGCGCCTCTGCTTGTTTATAGTTTTTTTCTAAGTTAGGTAAGGTTTCTTGATGTCTTTTATTGTTTTTTGTTTTGTTTTCATATTCTTTGTTTGCTTCAAACGATAACAGCTTCTTACTGGCAACATCGTAGCATATAAAAAGGACCCATTTTACAAATATTTTACTTTCGTTATTGTGTTTTTGTGCTCTCCATGTGCTTCTTCGTTATTCAAATTTGGCTTTAGTTTGTATAATCGCGAAAAACTTTTAGATTATCTAGAGGCGCATAAACTAATAAAGAAACCTATAAAAGTAAGAATTGCTTGTTATTAGGTTAGGTTTTTCTACCAGTAAAAACCTGTTAAGGAAAAAAAACTCAGTAAATTCAAGGGGACTGCTTGTGGAAGAGATATCACTGCAGGGGGATCACCCTGCGATGATCCTGAGTTTCAATCAATTGGGCTGCGCCCCCCACTATATACAAAAAAAAATAACGCTGTAATTGTTCACATCTGACGTCATAAGAAATATATTGTAGCCTATAAACAGCACCGCCTATCGTGCACCCCGAAACTGAAGTGTTACCAATAATATAATTAAGTACAAGTGTAGGCATTTACTAAATAATAAAGATAGGAAAAACAAAATTAAAAAAAAATATGCTGTGATTGGCCCCCTTTGAAGCTACCATCTGACCTCATAAGGCCTAGATTGTAGCCCAAAATTGTAGCCCAGAATTTTTTATTTTTTTTATTTTATAGAGCCAATCTGGCAACTGCCCACTTGGGCATGTCGCTGAAAAACACGACAGGCTAGAACTAGGCTACTTTAAAATAAAAATATGAAAACATAATGATATAAATTGGAAAAACTTAATCAGGAAGAAATCTACAGCAGCGGGAGGAGGTCCCCCTCACCCCGGTGCAGGAGAGTGCAACCTACAAAAAAAAAAAAGTCAATGTGCACGAATCTGTCCCGAGTACAAGGGACAGGCGGTAGCGACCCCGCCCATCCTGGTACCGGGACAGGTATCGTGCGCGAAGATCACCCAGACTGGGACATTCGACAAGAATGTGCCGAACAGTCTGGGGAACGGCACAGTCATCACAATAGGGCGCAGGCAATCGCTCCATGAAATAGCGATGCGTCACACGAGTGTGCCCGACTCGGAGATGACAGAAAGCAACCTGAAGCCGCTGCGGCATTGGTAGATAGCCGAAGGTCACCGGTTTCTCAGACAGGAGCCTTCTGGCGAATGTGGTGAATACCGCCGAGGTGGCCAAGATAAGTGCTCTTCGGACACTTCATGGCACCCCTGTGAGTGTGAAGGCGCACTCTACCATGAACTTTGTCAAAGGAGTAGTTTATACTCCATTGAGGACATCACCATAGAGCTGGCGACCATGCGGCGGTAAAGGTCGAACGTGTTATGAGAAAACAGGGAGGGTCCTCGAAACCCACCCCTACACTCTTCGTCACGTTCGACTGTGACAAGCTCCCTGAGTCGGTGCGTGCAGGTTGGTACCGCTACCGCGTTAAGGCATTCGTGCCACTGCCGCGGCGGTGCTATTACTGTCACCGCTTCGGCCATACGAATCGCTCATGTAGACGTGCAAAGTCGGGGTCACCCGAAGTCTCTGTAAATTGCTCCAAGGTCGCACACGATAAGTCCAAATCGTGTGTGGCCAAGTGTGTCAAATGCAGAGAGCCGCACCCTGCTTCTTCGACGCAATGTGGTGCATATCTCCTTGAGAAAGAAATCCTGGTCGTTCGGGCCCACGATCGACTCTCATTCCGCGAGGCTAAGGACTTGGTCCTGGCGCGCCCGGCTCTGCCTGGGACGTCATATGCCTCAATAGTTAGAAAGGCACCCTCTGCTCCTGGCCCATCCAGGCCAACGAGCACGGTTGTTTCCGCGCCCATTCGGAGCCCTTTGGGGGCTCTACCCAACCCGGGCGCACCCGTGGTAAAGCGGGCGGCAAAAAGGGTTCATACCCAGCACCAGCTAAAACCAGGGCTCCCCCCCCCCTCTTTCCCCAGCGTGACCGTTTACCGTAAGGCGAAACGGCCGCCTAAGGTTTCGAGGCGGAGGGAGGAAAAGACTTGCATGGCGAGCCCAACCTCCCCCAATAAGTCCTCGAAGGTGACAGCGCCTTCAGAGCTTTGTCCGGCCAACAGCGCCCGGGGTTCTGCCCCCATGAAGCGTACGGCCATTCCCGTGAGGGTCTTCAATTCGAGGAGGGCCCCCGCGTCTCCTCCGAGCTAGGCCTGGAGGGCATATTCCTTCAATGGAATTGCCGTGGACTCCGGGCCAACTGGGAGGAGCTGCGGAGGCTCGTCTCGTCCCGTTCCCCGTTAGCTATCGTTTTGCAGGAGACCATGCTAGGCGCGTGCCCCCTGCCCGCCCTTCCGGGGTATAAGGGTCTTGCGACCCCACTACAGCGAGATGGCCGGGCTGGGGGATGCGCGGTTTACACCCGGCATGATGTCTCCGTTCTTCCTTTCTCTTTAGATACCTCCTTTGGGGGCTCTACCCAACCCGTGGTAAAGCGGGCGGCAAAAAGGGTTCATACCCAGCACCGGCTAAAACCGGGGCTCCCCCCCTCTTTCCCCAGCGTGACCGTTTCCCGTAAGGCGAAACGACCACGCGCCTCCACCGAGTCGTTAGACTGACAGGAGGCAACACCCCTGAAGATGGTCGCTAGGCCATCTTCCGGGGTTCCTAAAGCTGTTCCCGAAAGGAGGAGAGCAACAAAGCAGCTTCGCTCACGCCCCGAGGTGGAGCGAGTGGCTCGGAGACGGTGGTTCCTCGAAAGGAGCACCCCTCCGCCTCCGAAGCCCCAACGCCCGCCTAAGGTTTCGAGGCGGAGGGAGGAAAAGACTTGCATGGCGAGCCCAACCTCCCCCAATAAGTCCTCGAAGGTGACAGCGCCTTCAGAGCTTTGTCCGGCCAACAGCGCCCATGAAGCGTACGGCCATTCCCGTGAGGGTCTTCAATTCGAGGAGGGCCCCCGCGTCTCCTCCGAGCTAGGCCTGGAGGGCATATTCCTTCAATGGAATTGCCATGGACTCCGGGCCAACTGGGAGGAGCTGCGGAGGCTCGTCTCGTCCCGTTCCCCATTAGCTATCGTTTTGCAGGAGACCATGCTAGGCGCATGCACCCTGCCCGCCCTTCCGGGGTATAAGGGTCTTGCGACCCCACTACCGCGAGATGGCCGGGCTGGCGGATGCGCATCACTGTCCGAGAACCGGTTCATTTTCTTGCCTTGACCTATCTTTGTGCTCTTCGGATGCACAGCCTGATTTTGATTGGGGGGTGGTCGATGACCTCCATGGTAGTGATCACTTTCCCATTCAAATATCATTTTCAGGGCAACTGCCGCCTGAGAGCCCACATCAGTGGTGCTTGGCGCAGGCGTTGTGGCCTGCATTTCAGGAAATGACTGAATTCTCTATCTCAGTCGAGGAGTTTAGGTCGGTAAATGAGGCCATTAAGTTCTTCTCCGGCAACCTCATCGCCGTGGGCCTGACTACTATTCCTAGGACGTAAGGCCGTTTTGCACGCCGACCACTCTCATGGTAGTCGGCCTAGTGTGAGACGTCCCTCAAACATAAGCGTTATGCCTACATGTGCTATAAGTGCCGCCCGAACTAATTCACTGTCAATGAATTTTGTCGGGCTAGGGCCAAGTTCCGGTATATTTCAAAGCACGACCACCCCTCTTCTTGGTGGGCATACGTGTCTTCACTTAACGGGAAGACCCCTTTAGCTGAGGTGTGGAAGCGAGTCAAAAGGATTCGGGGCAAGTTCTTGCAGGACCCCCTCCCATTCTCCAAGAGAATGGGACCGCAATCTCGGACCCCGCATCCATAACGGAGTCCTTAGCAACCGTGATGCTGCTTTGCCAGCATTCAATGCACGTCGTCATGTAGCGGAAGGCCGCCGGCTGGACTTTACCTCCAGAGGCGGAAAACCCTTCAACGACAAGTTTACTGTGAGTGAGTTGCGTTCCGCTCTCGCTTCGTGCGTGGACACCGCCCATGGTCTGGATGATGTCCCGTATACCATGCTTCGACACCTGGGAGAGCGAGGCATGACCTTTCTGTTAGATTTGTTCAACAGGATCTGGGTGGAAGGTCTTCTCCCAGACTCCTGGCAAATCGCTACTGTGCTCGCCTTTCGCAAACCGGGGAGAGATCACTCTACTCCGACCGGTTTCCACCCAAGCTCTCTAACCTCTTGCGTGTGCAAGTTGATGGAGAAATGTTAGACTAGCCTTTTTCCTAGACAGCAGAGGCCATCTGTCTTCCGCAAGTTCCACTCCACGTCGGATGCTCTGCTCCAACTGGAAAATGCCATCTGTGAGGCTTTCCTTCGTAGACAGCACTACGCCACGGTGTTTTTCGATCTGTAAAAGGCCTATGATACCACATGGCGATACGGTATCATGGAGACTCTCCACACGATGGGGGCGAGGGGACGCCTCCCAATGTTTATATCTCAATTTTTGCGAGATTGTCTATTCCGCATTATGGGTGGGGGGAGCCCTCTCCGGCCTAAAGGAGCAGGAAGAGGGTGTTCCGCAGGGAAGCCTCCTCAGTGTCAAGCTCTTTGCCCTGAGCATCAATGGCATCACCTCGGTGCTGCCGGAAGATGTTCTCGCTACGCTCTACGTGGATGACCTTTCAATCTCTTTTGGCGCGGCCCAGATGCCAACTCTGAAGCGTCAACTCCAACAGGCATTGAACCGCGTCTCTCGGTATGCCGAAGCGCACAGGTTTCGGGTTTCTTTGGCCAAAACTAAGGTGGTGCACTTCTTCCGCCATCCTGGCTTCACCCCAACCCAGATTTGTTTCTTAATGGGGTGCGCCTGGATGCGGTTGAGTCGCACCGTTTCCTTGGTCTTGTATTCGACTAACGCCTCACCTGGTAGGCTCATATCTGCAGCCTTATGGTCTCCTGTACCCGCGCCATAGACATTCTCCGTTCCGTGACGTTCAGCGCTTGGGGCGCTGATAGGACTACTGCCCTACTTTTTTATTGATCGTTTGTTCGCTCGGAGCTCGAATATGGATGCGAGTTTTATGCATCCGCAGCCGAGCGTTTATTGCGGAAGGTGGATTCAATCCACCACATCGGCCTTCGCCTTGCGACCGGTGCCTTCCGCACTTCCCCCATTGAGAGCCTGTTGATCGATGCTGGGGAGATGCCACTCGCTCTGCGCCGCGTGCAGTGCATCACCCGCCTGTACCCACGAGCCCGGCGCCTCCCTCAGTCACCAACAGCTCTCACTGCTTCCGCAGCTGATCTCGATGGTGCCTATGCCGCCGAGAGATGCCAGTCATACCCTAGGCCCTTTGGGTTTAACGCCCGGAAACTCCTTCGAGAGGTAGATATAGCTCTCGGGCTAGTGGCGCCCCTGGTTCTGTCCAGGACGCCACCCTGAAGGGTACCACATTTGGCTATTTGACGCCACGCCTCTGCTCCCAAAGTTTGCACGGCGCTGGGAGTATTGCGTTCGACCTTTTTGGAGCACATATCGTGTCACGCTGGAACCGTGCCAGTGTATACGGATGGCTCCAAGTCCCAAGAGGGGGTCGGCTTCCACGCCGTATCCCCTCTGTTTGAAGTCAGCGGGGCTCTACCAGGCGTTGCGTCTGTCTTCACGGCCGAGCTGGTGGCAATACACCACTCGGTACGGGCATTGGAATCTCCGCATCCCCTGGTTCGCGATATCCATGACACCACGGTTTTGGCGAGCCAGGTGGATGTTGAGATTATCCTCTGCTGGGTTCCTGGACATGTATGAATTGCGGGGAATGAGCGCACCGATGAAGGCGCCAAAGAGTCTGCGAGGACTCTGCGACCGGACCAGCATTCCGCTCTTCCTCACACCGACTACATGGCAGGAGTACGGGCAGCTCTTCGGACTTAAAGTTGCGTGCCATTGCGCCGCGACTGTTCCCATGGACCTATCCCCCAATGCAGCGGCGGCTTCAGGTTGCTTTCTGTCGTCTCCGAATTGGACACACTCGTGTGACGCATCGCTATTTGATAGAGCGCTCGCCTGCGCCCTATTGCAACGACTGCGTAGTCCTCTAGACTGTTCGGCACATTCTTGTCGAATGTCCCAGTCTGGGTGATCTTCGCGCACGATACCTGTCCCGGTACCAGGATGGGCGGGGTCGCTACCGCCTGTCCCTTGTACTTGGGACGAGTGCGTGCACTTTGACTGGTGGACTTGTTTCCTCGCTTTTCATACAACCTCTCCCACAACTTTCTCTGGTCAGCCTCTAATTTCACAGGGTAGATGCTGACCTTCTTTTCAAGCCAACCGTACCAGATTGGGGCTGAGGGGGGAGGGGACAATGTTCCCTAACCCCTGAGTTCCGGTTTGGGTTTTTTTTTAACAACCTGCTTCATCCCCACCCATACCTTCTCCCTTTCATTTAACCAGGTTTAATTGTTGTTTTTGTTATTGTTTTGTTATTATTTCTTTTTATTGTTGCTTCCTGTTTAATTTTTTAAAGTAGCCTAGAACTAGGCTATTTGTTTACAGCGACTTATACCTAAGTCGGCAGTCGCCAGATAGCCCCTTAAATAAAAAAAATTTAAAATCCACCTTGAACACGGCATAAAAGGATAGATTGTGAAGAGGAGAGGAAAAGGGATGTGAGGAAGGTATGGGTGGGGATGAAGCAGGTTGTTAAAAAAAACATCCCAAACCAGAGCTCAGGGGTTAGGGAACATTGTCCCCTCCCCCCTCAGCCCCGATCCGGTACGGTTGGCTTGAGAAGAAGGTCAGCATCTACCCTGTGAAATTAGAGGCTGACCAGAGAAAGTTGTTGGAGAGGTTGTATGAAAAGCGAGGAAACAAGTGTTTTGAAGGAAGGAGAAGAGGCTAAGCTGGGGTCGTACAGGGTGCTGAGTCCCGTCAGCATGGCAATTTGCCGTGCCCCTTACGTGGGTATAGCCCAGAAACAGAACCCCTTATCACGCGTCTAAAATAAAGCATTATCTAAAAATGCCTACAAATGAGGATAATAAAAGATATTAAGTGAAAAAGAAAATAAAAATTCACTTTATTCATTTCTGACGACAGACCCACCCCTGCACCCTCATTATAATTCACAAAATTATTAAAGTTGCAGAAATGATTTGGTTAAATCATTCACTTCTATAAACGTGAGAACATTATTCGGTAAATATGTAGATTATCAGCGCGAACGATGGGACGGACTATTTCGTCCGTGTTCCAAAATGTTTCACGTTTTTGTAGTAACATAACATAACATAACATAATTTAACGGATGACAAAAGCCACAAGGGCCTATCAAAGGTCATCCGTATCCATCAAATCCCACCCATATAATGCATCCATAGGATTTTGTCAGATCATGCAGCTACAATATACAATTTAACAATCCATAGGAATGTCCAACCATGCATCTACAATATATAATTTAAAGCCTCCATAGGAGTCTGTCAAAAACAAAATCAAAATCCCCCAAAATATACAATAAAAAGAAACTGCAGCCACAGGAATGAGTCAAGAAACATATCCACATACCAAAAAGTAAGAAATTAACCCTCCATCCCCATATAATCATCCAATCTGCGCTTGAAAACATTCAAGTTTGGGCTGTCTACAGTCTCAGGTGGCAAACTATTCCAATAATCCACCACTCTGTTAGTGAAAAAATATTTTCTAACATCCAGTCTGCACCTCTGTTTTTTAATCTTTAAGTGGTGGCCTCTAGTTCTATTACTACCTTCTAACTCAAATAACTTGCTGAAATCTAATTTATCCATCCCAGAAAAGATTTTAAAAAGCTCAATCATATCTCCCCTCACACACCTTCTTTCAAATGAAAACATATTTAATACCCTCAGTCTATCTTCATATTGAAGGTGCTTCAGGGATGGTATTATTTTTGTTGCCCTCCTTTGTACTGACTCTAATAAGTTTATATCATGTCTAAAATGTGGTGACCATGCCTGTATACAGTACTCTAAATGTGGCCTGACATAAGAGTTGTATAGTTTAAGGATGACCTCCTTACTCTTGTAGCTAACGTTTCTTTTAATGTAACCTAGCACCCTATTTGCTCTATTTTTTGCCTCAATACACATTTAAGTTGAGGGCTCGCGTGGGGGTAAAATATATAATTCTAATGTTTATAGAATAATAATTCGAAAAGGACTCAAACGCGCCTGAATATTCCGACACGAGTGAACGATAATATTTACACACAAAAATTTTTTCCGGCCGGGCCGCTAATCTACATATTTACCCATTATTCTATAAACAATTAGGATTATATACTAGAGGGCTATGCCCCCCCCCCTCCCAATTAAAACTTAGGATCATGGTAGGGTTGTCTCCTCTCAGTGTTTAAACCCTACACGAGCAGTGCCCCTTGAATTTACTCCCAAAATGTGAAAAATATTGGAACACGGATAAAATAGTTTACATCCCATCATTTGCGCCGCCGATCATAATGTTTCCCACTTTTTTTTATGTATTTATTTAACCAAATACGCATGAATATGCATGTGTGGGTGAATGAAACATAAATACCAAAAAAATACACTTTTTCAGGCACACCACTGATCATGTTTACTAATTGGTAAATGTTGCGAGCATGGGCAAATTCGATTCTAGTTTATTTTCAAGGTTGGCTCATCAGGGGGGGGAGGGGCCTAAGATGATCCTGATTTTAATTATTTGGGGGGGGTCTGGTGGGCTATATAATCGGAAATCGCCATAAACTTCGTCCACATAGCTTTCAGCTTAGAAAAAATAAGCTAGGACTCGGATCCAGCCATACTCTACCCTTACAGGTACCCTCAGTTGGTCGTCCCAGGGTTGGCCTTCGTATAGGCAGTAAGAAATACTCCACTGTCTTTAGTCGAGGGACACCACTTGGAATAGGGTATTGCGGCTTTTGTCATCCGGGAAATTATGTTATGGTATTTTAAGTAAATAAGAATTATTTAGGTTAATGCGGTATTTCAAGCAGTAGTATAGAAAGATGATGGTGTTGTTGTTGTTTCAATTACTCCTGGGAAGTAAATTTTAAATCTCTTGAATAAGTGCATCAACCCCATCTTCTTCTTAGATTATATCTTCTTCCCACATTCGATTGACAGTCTGGTTGGACAACATAATGCTAGTACTTAATTTAGAATATTAATAGTGCTTTTTTAATAGGAGTTCTATATCTAGTGTTACGGAGATATTATGTGATCTAATCGCCATTATTTTGTCTGCATAATAGCAGTAATTTTGATAAAGAGGATATTATTAGTAAAAGATATTATAAACCAATTTTTACCTAAGAGGCTTTTTAGTTAGGCAATTGTGATGTTACTGATGAAGAAAGCACTATAGTAGCAATATGATCATCACCATAATGGAAGTAGAGGCTTGTTAGTTAGGCAATTGTTATGTTACTGATGAAGAAACCACTGTAGTAGCAATATGATCATCAACATAATGGAAATACTTTTTGTTTCTAAGTTAAGGTATTGCGTATTTACCATATAAAAGTTTGAGGGAGTATGGAAAGATTTTGAAATTGTTTTATTTCAAAACAAGGGGTCAAATTTATCCATTTTTTCCCCCTTGTCTAAATAAATTAACTTTATATATTTATTTAATTTTTTCGTCATTATCCTGCGTTAAGAGAGTCAATTTGGAACAAATTGACGATCCTTGGAAAGCAGTCAGCGACTACGTTTCCTGACCATGCACGTAAGCGATATCACTGACGTACTCTAGAATGGCTGTCCAATGGCGATGTTGCCTGTCTTTTTAGCACTCAATGGCGATGGAAAAGCTGATACTAAAGACTTGTGATCCCTGCACAAGGTAACGTGGTGATTTTCAATCAGGTGCCTGAGGTGTATGACAGAAAGATACGCCACTAGGAGCTCTCTGTCGTAGGTGGAATATGCTTGCTGCGTCCGGCTCAGCTTGGTCGAAAAGAATGCAACGAAACGGTTTTGAAGATCCGTTAACCATTTGGTAAAGGACAGCACCTGACACCCATTGGGAGCAATCCGTCACCAGCTGGTAAGGCTAATCATTGGGCAGCGGGTGTCCGAGTTTACCGGAGCCGACTAAGGCAGATTTGGTATTTTCAAATGCTCCTCGTGCCTCATCATTCGACACGAGCTCCCAAGCCTTTGGTTGCAGGCGTACAAGCTCGATCAACGTGGCTGCAATAGTGGCAAAGTTATGAATCATTCTGTTGTGGTATCCTAACATGCCCACATATCTTTGGAGCTCATTGTAGTCCTTTGGTAATGGTATGTCTCCATTTTCTTTGCTGGTGGGCAAATTCCTACCACTGAAATGTGATGCCATAAAAAAATATATTTCCTTCGCCACCAGCTCGCACTTCTCCAGGGATATTATCAAACCGTTTTCGACCAGGATTATAAAGACTTGCCCCAAATGCTTCACGTGATGGTCCATATTATCTGAATATATCAGGGTGTCGTCTATATACACAAACACGAACCTTAATCCTCGAAACGGGTTGTCCATATGTCGTTGGAAGGTGCCGGCACGTCACGAAGTTACTTTGCGGGCGACTAGCAGTCTATATATATTTAATGCGAAATATCAAACTCTGAGCGACAAGACTTAGTGAATTTAAAAGGTGAACCGTGAAAGAGATAATCTTCGTAACGACAATAATTTAATAATCTTAAGAATACAATTATCATTTTGAATGAGCTACTCCGACTATAAATATATATATATATATATATATATATATATATATATATATATATATATATATATATATATATATATATATATATATATATATATATATACGAGGGGGGGGGGCAATAAGATATGCGAATCAGGAGGACAAAACAGAGGAAGGGTGATGGCTGTTTGTTGGAATGTTAGGACTAGTTATGACAAGTCAGGAGACTTGCAGCCGCACACTCCTGCCTCGTCTATTTAAGAAGCAGAGGCTGATCGCAGATCGTCAGTCAAAAATTTTTCAACAATGGAGAAGGTTGAGAACCACGCAGTTATCAAATTTTTTACCAAGGAAGGCAAGAATGCAAAAGAGATCCATGAACGCATGGTTGCAGTGTATACCGACACCGTCCATTCCTATGCAACCATTGCTCGCTGGAATAGGGAGTTCCGTCATAGGCGTGAGTCCCTTGAAGATGAACTCTGTCTAGGACGCCCGTCAGACGTGACCAACGAGGACAATGTGGCCCGTGTAGAGAAGATGATCCTCCAAAATCGACGGGTGAAGGTCGAAGAAATCGAGCGAGAACTTGGAATATGACATGGAAGTGTTATCAACATGATCCACGACAATTTGGCAATGCCCAAAGTCTCTGCCCGTTGGGTCTCTAGAGACCTCCCGCCCCATGATCGACTTCAACGTCGTCAAAGTTTGGAGGAGCTGCTGCTCCTGTACAACCAAGACCCGGCGGGATTCGAGTCACGCATTGTAACACTTGATGAAACGTGGGTTCATCACTAGGATCCCCTAGCGAATACTTTTTATTCTGCCAGCTCAAGGCAGCTCTGCGTGGACGCCGGTTTGTGGATATGAATATGTCCAGGAGTGGATTGAACAGCAGTCGGCAGATTTCTGATTGTCGGAAATTCGAAGCCTCAGGGACAAGTGGCGTAAGTGCATTGAAGACGAGGGTAGTTATATTCAAAAATAATAAAACACTTTTCCTTATATCCGAATTGCAAATGTTATTGACCGCTTCTCGTATATATGTTTATTTTCTAGAAGTCGTGGCCTAGAATCGTCCGTGGGATGAGTTTCAGTTGTCGAGTTCATTGTTCTCCACCTTTAAGGCGGAGCTACCGAAAGCTGTGTATGTCGAATTACTTGAATATCACACAAGTTTTATCCTATATAACAGGATACGTTTGTCGCAGCATTGTGATATAATTCCTTTTGGTCACCGGGTTTATTTACACAGGTGCTTCGCAGCCTTTCGTCTTTTGATAAATTTATTCTGAGACATGAATCGTTGGTTTATGCGTTGTTTTATTGACACGAGGGTCTATGACCATTTGCGAATTCGTACATTCGTGTCCCGCACGCACTTCCAACTGACCATAGCCTTCTCTCTCTCTCTCTCTCTCTCTCTCTCTCTCTATATATATATATATATATATATATATATATATATATATATATATATATATATATATATATATATATATCAGAACAATTGTTAAATCCAATGACAGGTTCCAAATATGGAAAGAAAACCACTGTGGGGGAGCGTAGTGGTTTATTATCTCGAGACCAGTTTCGGCATGGAGTTTGTCATGCCAGCCTTAGTCGAACACTAAGAATACATGCTTTCACACCAAGCGTACAACATATATATATATATATATATATATATATATATATATATATATATATATATATATATATATATATGATGAAAATTCATGAAAAATCGCAAGAAAAGATGAGGAATTAAACCACATTCTCCAAAGACAATTTAATTCAGAACAGTTTCGGTGTATCTCACACCCTTTTTCAACTGACACTGTATAGAAAATATAAGAAAAGTGCATACAAACATAACACAAGGTCAGGTCGTGAAAGATCCCCTCTTTTTCCCCCAATCCACTACTTGTGGCTAATCTGGACGGGGGGGGGGGTAGGCCTAAACATATTGAAGGACTGACAATTTACTATTTTGTTTATTTGCTTTCTTATTACACGATTAAAAGAAAATTGCCCCCCCCCCCAGATAGATTTAAATTAGGAACTGACGATATCAAGCTCGATTCTACGATTCTTCTCTTAACATAGTTAGCCAATTTAAATACCATTTTACTTCCATTGAAATCGATCGTATGATTCAAGTCTCTAACATGGCAAAATATTCCACTGCTTTCGTTGCCCACTCTAATATCTCTTTTGTGTTCATACAATCTCTTGTCTAGATTTCTCCCCGTTTCCCCTCTATGAACTTTATGGAAATTGTTGCATGGTATTGCATATACTCATATGTTATGATGTTCTTTGGGTTTATTATTAAATGGCAATGTTATATATTTGTTGAAGTCATTAGTGCGTGAAGGCTTATTACCATAGAATGTTTTCCTAGCTGCAAAATGGGCAGACGATATGAAGCAATCGGGGTAATACAAATTAGAAAAAATGGTCCTCATAATGACAATTTCTTCCTCTAAATAGGAAGGATGACATATTTTGTATGCTCTAAGGAAAAGGTTAGAAATGACCGATTTTTTAACAGTATTATCGTGAAACGAAAAATAATGTATATAGACATTCGAGTGGGTTGGATTCCTATACACTTCAAGTTTTAATTCATGGTGATCTTTATTAATGAGGACATCTAAAAAGGGTAATCTATTATCATATTCCCATTCATATTCAAATTTGATGGAGACATGCAAATTATTCAAATTATTAAAAAAGGTATCAAAATCATGGCCATTAGGCCATACAGAAAATACATCGTCAATGTACCTTAACCATATAAAGTTAGGGGGAGAAATTGTGGGAAGGAATTCAGTCTCAAAATATTCCATGAAGAGACAAGCCAATATCGGAGATAAACTATTTCCCATGCTAAGTAAGGCCAAATATTTGTCTATAAAACTCATTATTTACTCGAAACACAGTGTCAGAGAGACATAATTCAACTAAATCGATAAATTTACTCGTAGAAATGGGAAGATCCAAAATAAGTCTAGGCATGATTTCCCGCAGAAGGCCCATGGTTTGGTCACCCGGAACTTTGGTAAACAAAGAGTTTACATTAAAGCTCACAAGTTTTTCATCTGGTAATATGCAAGTGGTTGAGGCGGTCAACGAAATCTTGAGTGTTCATAATGTGTGCAGATGAGATTCTTCCAACTGCTGGAGAAAAATGCTTGGCGAGCCATTTGGAGAGCTTATAAGTGGGAGAATTAATATTAGAAATGATTGGGCGTAAGGGACATCCCTCTTTGTGGGTCTTTGGGAGCCCATACATATAGGGAAGTGAAGAGTTCGTACTCCTGAATTATTTAATGGTAATAAGCCTTCCCGCACTAAAGACTTCAACAAATGTATAACATTGCCATTTAATAATAAATTAAATAGTTTAAAGGACATATTTGGAAAAGCGGGTATTAATCTAGCCTTTAAATATAATAATTCCTTAAACCAATTGATGATTGCCAGGAAACCCAAAGAACATCATAACATAGGAGTATATGCAATACTATGCAACGATTGCCATAAAGTTTATATAGGGGAAACGGGGAGAAATCTAGACAAGAGATTGTATGAACACAAAAGAGATATTAGAGTGGGCAGCGAAAACAGTGGAATATTTTGCCATGTTAGAGACTTGAATCATACGATCGATTTCAATGGAAGTAAAATGGTATTTAAATCGGCTAACTATGTTAAGAGAAGAATCGTAGAATCGAGCTTGATATCGTCAGTTCCTAATCTGAGGGTCAATTTTCTTTTAATCCTGTAATAAGAAAGCAAATAAACAAAATAGTAAAATGTCAGCCCTTCAATATGTTTAGGCCTAACCTCCCCCCCCCCCAGAATAGCCACAATTAGGGGATTCGGGGAAAAAAGAGGGGATCTTTCACGACCTGACCTTGTGTTATGTTTGTATGCACTTTTCTTATATTTTCTATCCAGTGTCAGTTGAAAAAGGGTGTGAGATACACCGAAACTGTTCTGAATTAAATTGTCTTCGGAGAATGTGTTTTAATTCCTCATATATATATATATATATATATATATATATATATATATATATATATATATATATATATATATATATATATATATATATATATATATATATATATATATATATATATATTGAGGATAAATCCCAGAGCGACGAGAAACGGATGTAGCTTCTTTTAATTTTTCACAACGTTTCGAAAACTACAAGTTTTCATCTTCAGGCTAGAATAAGTTTACAAAGTTAATACATATGAAGAAAACTTAAAAAAGCCAACAAGACATTATTATAAAATATCAGTAAAATATACTATAAGTTGAAATTTTTAAATATGACTTAGCAACAGTTAGATTTGCTTTAAAACTGACTCAGAAAATTGCTAATACATAAGAAGAAATCTTAAAAAGGCCAACAAGACATTATTTTAAAAGTTGACCAATTATAAAATATCAGGAAAATGTACTATAAGTTAAATTTTTTGTTATTAAATATCACTTGGCAACAGTTAAATTTGCTTTAAAACTGACTGAAAAATTAGTTAATAAATTTAAGGTTTAAAGCAGAAATTAATTAAAAACTATAAGAGAAATTGACCTGGCATTATTTAAAGGTAGTAAATTTAAACTTTGTTTTCAATTTTGTAAAGACTGTAAGAGTTAAAAAAAAACATTTAATATTAAAACGGTAAATTTGGATACTTACTAAAGTGGATTCATCCATCCTAGAGAGTGAATGGTGGGTTTAACAAGGGTCTAGTATTTATAGGTTACAGTGACGCTTGGCTTGTTAAAAAGCAAACTAACTAACAAACTGTAGTTAAAATTAGTTAATTAATAATGATATTGCACTTAAATCTTCATTGAATGTAGGTTTGTAGTGTTTGATATATAAAGATTCAGAAAGAATCTTTATATACCACTCACATGCACATTTTTCCTGTAGTCGAGATGCTAGAAGTTCTGCCTTTGCCTTTGACAGTGACAGATCTCTCACAAGATCATTCAAATCTTCCTGAGTAAATAACTTTGGCTCAAAGTTAGCGTCCTCATATTCAACATCCGCATCCAATGTGCATGCACCTTAAGTACTACTATCATCACTGATATCATCAGGTACGAGGCCATCATCAGGTGGAAATGGAATTGGCAAAGATACATCATGTGGAACTGGTCTGCACGCCGAATCTATGGTTGGATAAACAATTTGGTGCTTGTTCTTTGCAGAAACCCCCTTTGTGGTCACACTGCAGAAATAGCAATCTATTTCTGCAGTAATATACTCCATATTATAATCGCAAGCAGTCATTTTGAATTTTTGGCATATCTTAAAAACGGTATGTGCTAGGGCAAAGCCGAAGGCAGATTCGGATTCAGCATGGAAAATGCACTTAGAAAAGTATAGTAAGGTTTCTGATGAAAAATGTGTGTTGACCAGTGCAATTAATATAATGGCTCCGTTTAGTTTCTTATAAGATTAAGATATCAAAGATTAGAACAATTTACTGTAAATTAATCTAAAAAATCTTATATTTTAATGCTTAAACGCTATGAATTGAGCCCATTTTTTTTCAAAAAAATAAATTAAAGAAAGTTTACAATTGATATGGGCTTTTTCCATATCATAGGAACAGAGAAGGGCATTGAAGCTTTCTTTTTGTCAATCCAGTCACGTGATCCATTAGAGCAGGAAGTAAAAATTTGGTGTGGTGCCCATGCTTTATCTTGGTCACCCAGAGGGCAACCGAAGTAGAGTTTATACATTTTCTTTATATCATTTGTGATCGTACGCTGCTGAGATTTTGTTGTAAAATGCCCACATACATAGCAGAATTTATCTGGATGATTTTTGCACCACTCTCGAGGCATTGTTACTGCTTTGTGGAAATATTTAGAAGCCTCTTATGATCAACGCAGAAGGAGCAGCTGAGAAGATGCAGATCACACGAGGAACCTGAAAGCATAAAACAGAATTATAAATAATTGCGCAAAATATGCAGGCGGGTTACAAATGTAAATTAATTTTTTTTTTATATCCCTTTAACCAGCAAGAACTCACGAAGCATCTAGTTTGCTCATCTTAGCAGTACAATAATGATGCATGTAATAGAACAATACCAGTAATATACTACATTTTATAATCGCAAGCAGTCATTTTGAATTTTTGGCATATCTTAAAAACGGTATGTGCTAGGGCAAAGCCGAAGGCAGATTCGGATTCAGCATGGAAAATGCACTTAGAAAAGTATAGTAAGGTTTCTTATGAAAAATGTGTGTTGACCAGTGCAATTAATATAATGGCTTCGTTTAGTTTCTTATAAGATTAAGATATCAAAGTTTATTAAATCTTATTAAATTGCTTATGTACAATAATACACAATTGTAAGATTCAATATATATGTAAAACAATGTAAAATAAATTAAAGTAAGTAGAGTGCATATATTTACTATTATTCTAATTCATATTGAATGTATTAATCGGTCTAATTTGAAGTCATTTGGTTTATTGATCGCCTTGAATATAAACTCATTCTTTCATAAAAATATTAAAGGAAAATGTCTTATTAATTACGTGTGTATTATTGAATAGCAAATTTAGGATTCTATAATGATGTAAGGATTTTTAAAATAAGTTAATGTAACTATAAATTGCAAATTGAATTATATTTTAAACTAATGTCTAATATATAAAAATTAATGCCATTTATAATCTACAAAATATCGCCGTGTGTGCGGGCTGTTTATATGAAAGGGAAATTGGAAACTGACTCAAGATGAAGAGTCAAATCTATAAAGAGACATATCTGAAGACTTTCCAAGTTTCCACCGAATAAAAAATACCGAAACCAGCTTCAAGATTTTTTTACCTCTGAGGAAATCTCTGACCACCTTTACCAAACCGGTCGTTGTAAATCTTTTTGTTTCAGTGTTTGAACGCCTTCCATTGTTACAAGTTTATCTACATCACTTTCGATGTTGCAGGTTACTACGTATCCATTAGAGCTGTCCGGAATGCTGATTGGCGCTATCTACAGTTCTCCATAGAGTGCTTCACATGGTTTGCCTTTGTCGATATCGATCCTTACTCAGTGGTTCTGAGTGGTACTCGGAGGCATTCGAGTCTACCTCATTTTCCCCTCCGCGTGGCGTTTCCGCTATCTCTTTTTTTTAGCGGGCGCCCATAGTTCTCTAATCTTGAAGTTTTCCTCCTTGATCTATAGCCTAGCATGCTCACCGTAAACAATCTGAAAAAGATGGGCATACAGGAAGGTCATATTCTTTATGTCGCCTCTGCATATGTTCCGACAAGCAAAGTACTCCACGGTTACCCTACCTAGAAACACCTAATTCTATGAAGCGCGTCCGCAAATTTGGAGATTATGTTCTTAAGGACCCCCTTTCCTTCTTTGTACCCTCTAACTAGGCATTCTTACGGAGTTCTATACCTTCCTTTAGGGCGAGCCTAAGCGCGATATGGGCCGTGGGCTCGTGCTTTGCTGCTCTTATTGTGGGGAATAATTGAAAGTTATAGCTGAACAGAGAGAGGAAAGTAAGGATAATATCCGCCTTTATATTATTTATTCCTTCTGCTGAAAAGAGGAAGTATGTCTAATCACTTCAGCGGATGCATATATGTGGTGATCCATTTACACAAAAGTTCTGACTGGGCCGACGATTGAATTTTTTTGCCTTTGGTCACGTTATCTTCCTTTTGGTCACATCAACCTCCGTTCCCATAGAACTGTCATTTAACCATTACGTTCTATTTGTTTATTAACTCCAATTTGCTAGATTGAATCCTATAAACATTCCTTTTCTCACCATCTATCTATAAAATTCCTTTGATAGACAATCTTTGTTTTGTTCTCTCTCTCTCTCTTTCTCTCTCTCTCTCTCTCTCTCTCTCTCTCTCTCTCTCTCTCTCTCTCTATCTCGCTCTCTGTCTCTCTCTCTCTCTCTCTCTCTCTCTCTCTCTCTCTCTCTCTCTCTCTCTCTCTCTTTCAAACACACAATAACAAACATTCACTTCCGACAAAGCTCCACCCCAGAAACCCTATTGGTCACGCCCACCTTCTCTCCACATATAAAACAATTGTATATTAAATACACACTAACATTATCTACACAGTCGATTAAATCACTTCGTCTTCCCATTGTGCTCCATCCACTTCGGTGAATAGGATTCACAAGTCTGCATACACATTTACTCCCTCTACCGATAAAGGGGTGTAAGCTCACCAACTCCAGCCATTCATCTCATTAAAACGTCAAGTTCAAAGTCAAGTTACTTTTATCAACTTGTTTGAAAATCTAAATACGAACTTATTTGGTGGACACCCTCAAACGAACTCGAATCCCGAAACTGGATTCATGTAGCATAGCAGAGAAGAAATATTTGTCCCAACTTGGAACTGGTGACCCCGCCACAATCAATCAACTTCTCCGCTCGCTACAAGCATTAACCAATTCTCTTGCTATATATACCTATTTCTTCTTTACTTGCGTAAATCTTTGCATTTCCCACTTGCCGGATTTACAGGTTTTACAATCTTTACTATTGCGATTCCGGCAAACTCACTGAGTTCGTCTCTATAGTTCGAAGATCAAAGTTGAAGAAATTGACGATTCGGCCGCCAGTTCTATTCCTTCCTTTCCTAGCTACGAAATTTAATAAAATGAAAAGAAATGTTGTAGAAAAAAGATACAGATCGACTCCTCCCCCCCCTCCCTAGCACTCCTTGGAGTGGCCATGGCAGGGGAGTGCAAGGGCCCGGTACTCCCTTGTAGTTCTCGAAGCTCTTTACATTAGAGTTTCACAAAACTAACAGTGGAAGGCCATTAGGTGGAAGTGAAACAGAGAGCGGAAGAAGAAAGGGTAAGGATAAAACAGCAAGAATCATAGTTGACTCAGATAGTTAGACAACATAACATAATTTCACGGATAACAAAAGCCACAAGGGCCTATCAAAGGTCCCTTGTTTTCCCTATATTTCGTCAAGTTTCATCAAAATTGATTCAGAGAACCGAGAAATCCTAACGTTCCCTACCAAGCTATTAACGTGGT
Organism: Ceratothoa steindachneri; assembly: GCA_963969495.1. Taxonomy (NCBI): domain Eukaryota; kingdom Metazoa; phylum Arthropoda; class Malacostraca; order Isopoda; family Cymothoidae; genus Ceratothoa; species Ceratothoa steindachneri. Next base: position 114,887,293 of record OZ018325.1, read on the forward strand.
TCAGGGTGTAAAGATAACTTCTACCCTCTACAATCAACATATAGCGGCAAAAATAAATACAACAACACACCTAAAAAGGCTTTAGCTAAAAATATAAACAAATAAAGATCAATCTCCCACTGGGAAGGGAAGTACTTATTTACCCTCCCAAGGCGCTAAAAAGTGCGTCTAAAACAAAGAAACGAGAACTTTAGAGAAAACAAAATTACACTCTTTACCCAATTAACTACACCCCCAAGCAAATATTTAACCACTAAATATGATAATCAGGAATATATCTATAGTAAGATATACTCTCTTCTCCCACTATTCGCAATAAATATCATCACCAGAGTTGACTCAACCTTCTACGGTTCTACACCCTATTCTCCAATAAAAGAATTCAACTGGGAATGGTGGAGGAACCATTGTATACTTGAAAATTAAAAAGTAGTTAAACTAAATCTAGACCTAGCTCCAAAGGAGCTCAACTTGGTAAAAAAAAACAACTAAACGTGAATTTATAAAAATTTAACCATGGCTGTTGTTTTTTTTAGATTTTAGATTTTAATCTTAGTAGCGAAGCGCAAGCTCTCCCCCTGTAGTCTCCCCCCTACGGGGGAGTGGCGATGCCATTGCCTGGTTTAAATATAAATCAAACTGCATCCAATCTTTATATTGTATCATGAATTATTGAATTTTTTGTTCTTGTATTAAGCAGCTTATCCTAAATTGCACTATTCAATGGAGAAGGCATCCTCATTCTTGATTCTAATTCTCGATCTCAGAGTTGCTCCGTTATTATTTACGTTTCTTTTAGCGTAGCGAAGCTCCTGTCCTAACGGCCTAAGTCTTGTTCTCGTTACTCTCGCTTGCTTGACCGATAGTAAGAAACTTCCCTGACCGTACTCTGGAAACGCGAGCCTCATTTTTTATCTCGCTGGCTTGTTTTGTTCGTTTGGAATTAAACCTTATTTTTTTACGTGATTCCTCTCAGTCCTTTCTCGATCACAAGCCTTCGGTAAGCCCAACCAAGCCGATATATATTTGAGTATCTTTGCAGTCAGACACAACTTTAACGCCACTAATCACTTCACCCAGGGAACAGTAGGGATATCTCGAAATATCCGCGTCATTTTTAACTATAACTGGAACTGTTACCTTTAGCTATCTGTACCATAAGGGCAGCATCCTTGGGCGGCCTTTCTCCTCCTAACATAAAGTAGGAATCCGTGATCGTCCCTACATCACGCTATAAGGTAATGATAACGTGCAATTCCTGCCCCAACCTTAACTGGCAACCCCTAGGTCTATACCAACAAACTGGTAACCGGTGGTCGTTTCCCTCATACCTTATAAAACCAGGGTCCACCTATAACCTTAACTGGCAACCTTAACTTAATTGCCAACTTTAACTGCCCCAACCTTAACTGGCAACCCCTAGGTCTATACCAACAAACTGGTAACCGGTGGTCGTTTCCCTCATACCTTATAAAACCAGGTCCACCTATAAAGTGGTGACCCTTACGTCGCGAACAGTGAAGGCATCGAAGAAATGGACTCTACAAACAACCATCAGACAGGACAAGGCGAACGGAACTCCGTGAACGCCATTAACATCAAGCCGCCCATCTTCAATGAATCAGCAGTCTCAGGATGGTTTCGCCTTGTGGAAGCGCAATTTCACAGTTCTGGGCTAAAAATAGAAGACCAAGTTCCTTCACGTATTAGCTTCACCTCCGCCTGAGACTGTTGATCGTCTGCCGGCGGCTATCTTGGATGAGCATAACTACCAGAGTTTGAAAAGGGAAGTGATCGGCCTTTTCGAGAAGACCAAGTCCGAGCTATTCGAAAAGCTAATAGTATCCTCCACACACACAGGCTGGCCCTCAATCGATCTTGAAGAACTGCACTTTAGGTAGGAGTAAGCGAGGACCTCGTTCGTCACAAATTTATACAATCCTTACTGCCGAACATTGCGCCTATAATTGCTTACAAAAAGAACTAACCATTGCCCAATTCCGTAAACTGGTGGATGAGCTGACTGCGTTCGATAAAGAGCGGTGTCTTAGTGTAAATTCCGAAAAATGCAGTGCCGTATTCGCCTCCGGTGCATTTTCTAACAAAGTGCGTGATAAGTGCGTAAATAATTCAGCGGGTTTTGCACGATCGATGCTTAAGAATAATTACAGTGCGCGTAATATACCGGAGGGATTGCGACCATTCCGGAGATAACAGAAACCTGTGGTTTGCCGCTCACACCTGTACTTTGGCAAGGAGGCCTAGTTTGGTAAGCCCTGGTGCAGGTGTCCAAAAAGGGGAGAACGCTTGCAAATGCAACCTTCCCCCTGGCCATCTTCGCCAGTCCCACGGGAAAATAAGTCAGGCATGCCTTACCGGGCGCGGCCTCTCGTATGCTATTAGTTTTCACCGTCGCCGCGAAAATGTATGATAAAAAGCGCACATATTTAATTGACACAGGGGCAACTGTCTCATTAATCCCGGCGGATTTGGCTAGGTCGAGTGAATTGCACGAATCCACTTGCGTCAAGTGTTAAATTAACTGGGGAACCTGCGGTAACTATGATCATAGATGACCTTCAGAACATACCCCCCCCCCTTGTGTACGGCCATCCTGAAGGAAAATGGGGCTCTGTACGGATCCGCTCCCGCTCACCCATCACTGTCATCGCCACACTCAGTTACCCACAAATCGATACTGGCAGTGCTCCACTGTCCTTCGAGCGGCCTAGGCTTCTTTCGATGGAGAGATTACCGGTTGCCAAAGCAACTCTCGAAGAACTATTGAAGGAGGGGGTCATACGTTCGTCAAGCTCGTCATGGGCCTCACCAGTCCACTTAGTGCCTAAGAAGGCGCTCGAAGCCTCTAGTCTCGTCGTCCTCATCAAAATCGGATGCTAAGTTCATTACAGAGCTGACCTCGACAATGGCACAGATCAACTTCCCGAGAGTATCTTTAGGACACTTGCACTCGGACCCAAATATGCAACGCATGTTTGGGTCCGGAGAGACCGCGTTCGCAAACAACTCGAAGCGCCAAAAGCTGGCCCTTTTCCGGTGAGCAAGCGTGGCAGCAAGGTATTCAAGCTGGAATACTTTGATGGAGGAAGAGACACTGTTTCAATAGACAGACTAAAACCGGCGAAATTGCCCACCTTACGCGATAATGACGCGCCGGGTAATCAGCGAGTTGCAGGGGCGCAGGTTGAGCACAAGAAGACCAGTCGCAGGTCACCGCGTGGAAATCCTGCAACAGGAGAGGATGCGACCTCTGGCAACGCGCAAGACGCTACAGCGAGAACCGGGAAAGAAAACGTGCAGCCGGGAATGGTCACACGCTCCGGGAGAAGGATCTCGTTTACCAGGGGCAATTTGTATTATTAATTATTATTGAGCTTTGCATAATCATAAATAGATCGCTATTGCTGTATGTCATAAGAGGCATAAATATATATATCAGCTTCAAGCCTCGCTGAACGATTTTTGCCTTGTAACTTTGATCAATGTAATGATTATTGCCACAATATAGTGATATGCCATGTATTTCCTTTAGGCGGGGAGGGAGGTCAGGTTCTACAGACCCTCTCTAAGCACAGTTGTATCCATGTGTAAGTGATGGTAATTTCATTGCCCTGTGCGTATATTAGAAATGTACCTGCTTGGCTAGTTAGGATGTGCAAATTTTCTCTCTCTCTCTAATTAAGTTACTGGAAGGGGAGTTCTTTGTGGAGAGCATGGCCCTGGCATTAAAATTGCACCAGCAAAGTGCCTCGCAGGAATATGGAGAATTGTATTAAATGTCCACACGTATATATATATATATATATATATATATATATATATATATATATATATAGGTCAGGAATTAAACGGAAAGCCGTGAATTCAGATATCAATAAAAATTTGGCGACAGTGAAATAAAAACGAACACTTCTTGTCTGGAAAATGGATTAAGACGAGACAGTTGTCGCCGCGTCAGTTGTTATAAAATTTATATCAAGAAAGCGTCAATTTTTCGACGTCATGGATCCATGACCAAGGGACAAGGGATTAACGTCGGTCGAGGAAATCCCGCCCTGCGGGCAGAACTAAAGACGACGTTCCCTGAAGGCAGGAAGACGCCACACCTTTCTCATGGTAACCCGTGATCGCCCCTACATCGTGCTATAAAGATAACGGTAACGTGCCCTTCATGCTTGTAGAGGAATTACCACATAAAGCTTCCCGGAGGGCCAGGCAGATATATACATTAAAGTACCCCCCCCCCCCCGCGGAGAAAACAAGAGAATCGAGCCACAGGAGGAGAGTCATGGGAACGTTAGCCGGCGAAAGTACAGTCAAACTGCCTACCCTTTTTGATCTCCCCGCCGCCTAAGTAGTCGGGAGCGAGCCGCTGTACCTAGGTGACCACCAAAGGCCATTAAGCAGCGCTCAAAGGATCCAATTACCTGCGATTACGGAGGCCCGGGGTTAAATCGCCAAAAAGCGGTGCTAGTCAAGAGGAACACCAAGGATGGGGACGGTTGGTGGCGTCTGTAATTAACAAGCCGACTTGGATACCGCGGTGCCACCCTCCTCACCCCTCGCTCTCCCCTCTGCGGCCTCACCCCTCGCTCTCCCCACTGCGGCCTCACCCCTCGCTCTCCCCGCTGCGGCCTCGCCCATCCCACTTAGATGGGGCGGTCGCTAGCCTATAAATAAGCCCCTGAAGGAAAGAGAAATGATTAATTCGAGGAGAGATGATAAAGGATCAGTTCGAGAAAATCGATCCTTCCCATGGGGCCGAATTAACATAAAACGTTAGTTTTGTATCGGTACCAGACCGAACTATCCCTTACAGACTTAGAAGAAGGCTGAGTAGATTACTATTCCTAGTGCCAAACCAGGAATTTCAGCAGCAAGAGAAGAAGGATTAATTCCAGGATAGACGATAAAGGATCAGTTCGAGAAGATTGATCCATCACCAAGTTTCGAATTAACATAGAAAAACGTCACTTTTGTATCTGTACCCGACCGAATATCTTTTACAGACTTAGAAGAAGTCTGACTGGATTACCATTCCTAGTGCCAAACCAGGAATTTCGGCAGTAAGAGAAGAAGGAATATTCGGTGAGAGACGATACCGAAGAGAGAAGAAGACTAGGATACAAAGAGGCTTCAAGAGCATCCAGAAGAGCACTTCTTGAGTCTGAGAGTACAACTTTTCCCTCCGCGTTTTTACATAGAACCGCAGAATTAGACATCGAATTCCCCTACCTCCCTCCCATCTCGAGGAAAATCTACTATCGGCCGCTCCAACACACCGAAGTGCGAGAAAAGTCATCTAGTGACATCCGGCACCCCCTTTTCCTTTCTTTCATGTAAGTTAGAATGACCATTTATTTCCGTATTGCTTTGGTATGAGTTTAGTACGGTACTCAAATTAACTGAAGTAGAAACAATTGTTGGTGAACCCCGTCATATTTACCGTTAGACGAGTGAAGTTTAAATTGGAGTTTAATGCTAATCTAAAAGGATCACTATAAAATAACTAATCGGCAATTGGTTTGTTTACTTGGAGCCTATTTTTGATTTGGTCATGAATAGATTCTGTAATAGGCCCAGTTTCAAGTATGTTTATCCTCGTTAAACTTATTAGGTGAATATAAATATTTTTACTGTTTTGTTTTGTAGTTATTTAATAAATTTAAAATATATATTTATTTTGGGATAATTCTGGTGTTTCAAGGGATCCTTTACGTGTTTAACGGGCTCTCTCCTTAAAACGGATTAAATGCTGTGACACTCTCTCAACAATAAGGTAATTAAATAGTCCACTCAGCCAATATTGAAGTATTGTTGTCTTTCATAATCAATAAAATCAGATTGGCGCTCGAAAGCAACAACAACAATACCACGACACTGCTTCAACATTAACTGGCAACCCCTACGTCTCTACCAACAAACTGGTAACCGGTGGTCGTTTCCCTTATACCTTATAAAACCCGGGTCCACCTATAACCTCAGCCATTAACCTATAAAAGATAGAGGTGATCCTCCACTATTCGCAAGTAACATCACCACAAGAGTTGCGGAAACCTTCAACCCCCAATTTCTCACCGGATAAATTCAGCTTAAAATAGAATGGAGCAGGATCCATTGTATGCATAAGAAAGGCGAGTTCAAATTATTCAAGATCCATCTCCCAAAAAGAGCTCAACCCGATAAAGGCCAAAAAACGGAACCTGAATAAACGTGCCGCCATGTATAGACGACGACTTACCGCACAAAAGGAAAACTCAATTATACTCAGAAGACAGACCTCGATTGAGAATACGCGACCAAGACACGAAAAGTAAGTTCGTACAAAGTGGAATTGTAAAATACCAATCACTCGTCCATCATAGTGAAAAAGTGTTAGCAAAATGTAAAGTTAACAAAGCAGTGAACACTTCAGTGCAAAAAAATAGATTAAAGTGCTAAGTAGATAAAACAGTGAAATGTTAAAAAATGAAACAAGGTGGAGTAAAGTGCCCTAACAGGAATACTCCCTATCTCATCAATCGTCAAATAAAAACAAATACTATAAAACACATTATTCTCTTCACAAACGCCCACAAAACTTACAACACTACACATTTAGGTAATATATCAAATCATACATCCATCAAACGGCATAAATACTAAACCTATAAATGGACGAAGGTATACATGTGTGGCGAAAGGTATCGTCAACCAGATGAAATGAGCGAAGAAACACCTCACTGTACCCGATGGAGCACCAATGAAGGTCTTGAGGTGTATTCTATACTCAAACCGGGAACATTCCCGGACACATTAAACAATATTCTCGAGAAGCACTTGATGATGTGGTTCCCCGAGAATCCATCAAGTTTTATATCAGCGAGAACTACTCTCTTCCCTTAAGGTAAAAGCAAGCTGATATTGTGAAGCCCTAAAGGAAAGAACATACAAATGAGCCTACGAAGGAAAGGTTGTAGAGAAATATGAACGCGAAGTTAAAAAGAGGCTGGACAAGATAAAATTAGAGTATATTCTCGGGACTGCGTGACCCTCAATCGCAACACGTTCGAGGAACTCCAAAGTGGAAAGTTTGTAACTGGATCAGACACTTCTAAGCGAAAGCCTCCCCCCCCCCCCGTATGATTTAAAACAACCAAATCTTCATTCAGTGAACAATCAAAAACGTCAGGAGACGAAAACCCAAGATTCTGCAAGTTAATACGGGTGGCTAAATCGAAAAAACACACATAAGTTTTTAATAACACATTCAGGGAAAATAATACACACATCATACTAATATTTGGGTATGGTATAAACCCAAACAGAAGATCAAAGAAGATATTCAACTAAACCGTCGTGAATGCCCACCCATCAGTGGAAACATTCAACGGAGCGGCCATAGCAGACAGAAGAGGCTTTGATTACAAAGAAATCAATAGTATAAATCAGATTACTTGGCTGTTAAGATAGAAGTAAGGTTATCTTTAGTAGAAATAGCCATGGGCTATCAACTGCCAAGACGAAACTTCATTCCTATTCAAAATTTAAGACAATTTTAACACAGGACTTCTAATAATATTAATGCGAGATATGAATGCAGCAGGGTGCATGACTGACTAGTAGAGAAAAATTCGAAATTGACCGAACTTTGAAATATCACTCGAAAGAAAGGTATTCAAGATGCCATCCCTAGATTTTCCACCATACTCATTTGGCAATGCTACACAAAAACAGAGGTCACATTAAGCAGCCAATATATCATAAGTATGTCATATAACATCCTTCAAAATTGCATATAGCGGCCATGTTAAAATACTACTGAACCTCAATCAGAACCTGATACAAATGCCAGTACCGGAGAGGAAGAGCTACAGCAGAGAAAACAGAGACAGGTACAAGAACGAACTTATGAACTTCGTTCCAGGCGATCTAGCAGAAGCAAACCTGGAGGATAAAGGTAGATGAAAACAAGCGATTGAAATCAGCTCTCCTTGAAGCGAAGTACAGAAAATTCCCGAGAACGAGGCGACGCACACTCCTACATCCCCGAAGGACATAAGAAATGCGAGAGAGGAACAGTTTTTTCAACCAAATAGTGATTCTCGAGCCAAGCAGAAAAAGGCGACTAACAGTAAGCAGAAAAAAGATGAGTTGAGGAATCTCATAGAAGAATAATAAAGAAATATATGAGATAGCCTCATCGTAGAAATAAATGAAGAAAAGACTCCGAAAGAAAACTGAGGCTAGCAAAATGAACAGCAGCCATACACGGAGTAAGATAACCCTAAGAAAGGAACAAGGGAAAATTTAAAAGAATAGAGCCACCAAAGAAAATTTCAGACGACACAGGAAGTTAATGTTGTAAATAATACCTGAAGGAAACATACACTTGCACTCAGTAATTGAAGAGATGGTTCATGAAAACTTAAAAACAGCACTGGGGAGATAACCTGGAACCAGGAGCTATAATCAAACTAAGCGCTATCTCCTCATTTCAATATAAAGAGCCAGCCCCTTCAGGAATTACTATCATTACCCTTACCAAGGCATCGAACAATATAATAAAAATGATCAAAAAATATTTAATTTGTGCCTAAGCACTGGATACTTCCTTACAAATTCGCCAAAGCGATCTTCATCCCCAAATAAGGCAAACCCCTGGATCTCCTTACCAATTACCCACATATTGTTTTTGGACTTCATCGAAAAAGTCTTCGAAAAGATCCTTAACCACGAATACAAGTTCGGATTCCGTAAAGGGAGATACACCACAATAGCGCCATAAAGAAATTGCGCTCAGTATATCTTAGTACTGAAACTTAAAAGAGAACGAAATAAAATGTAACTGGATAAAACAACTTGAGGTTCAGATTCCACGCTAATCAGTAAACCTTGAAAGAAGTGAACTATTCAATTCTATCTCGTTGCGCCTTCTAAGAAGAAGAAGGTCAACTTGGATCAACTTCTTATTTCCAACTATACTATCTTTTCCAATCATCTTTCATCTTCTCATCTCTTCAAACCCGCTCCCGCCTACCTTTTGCTCCCTAGCTAGCCCCCTGGGAGTTGAGGTAGGAGGGCGAGGGGAGGTGTCGACCGGGAGTCACCTCCCTTCTTGCCTCTGTGGGGGCTGGGGAAAGGGGGGCCACGGTCGAATTGTTTATTTCTTCCACATAAGAAAGAAATTATCTCTGCGTACCAGAGAACTTGATAAAAGAAACAGGACAAATATGTGAGGCTCTTTACGGACAATTAAAGATAGCAGTGATTAAGATTAACGACGTTCAGAAGAGATACATCGTGATTTGTAACCTCTGAAAAAAAATGTAAAGAGATTTGTGCCACTTAAGAAAATAGGATCGGTGCCCACTGCCCAGATCGCCGCAAATAGAAGCGTGATCTCTCGAAAAGGTGACATCGTCCTAGAACCCTGTGATAAAGAGAAGACGAACAAAGAAATTGGGAAAAACAACGAAGGAATCAGACTAAACGAGGTAAATTTAATTTGAAAATAAAATTATGTTAAAAATCGTGTATGCTACCATAAAAATGGCAACCAAACTAAAACAAAAAAAAGATCTCTCCCAACCAAGTTATGGAACGCGAGAAGCATATTAACATACAAATCTACTTCAGATGCTAGATAAAGGACCACCTAGCAAAACAGTGCACTGTAAAAGAAAAATATGTTCCGAATATGGATAAAAAGATCAATAAATAGAGGGACTGCCGAGAAACAATAAAGAAATACACAAACTGCAATGGTCTCCATCGAACAGTCACCATGCTATGCCCAAAGAGGAAATAGATCATGGAAAGGAAGGAAAATGAAGCTAAAGACAAAGAAGAAAGGAAAATGAACACCATAGTTAAGCAAATGAAAGATGCACAAACACACTTAACAGTAGCCCAAGGAACCTCGACTAAATTACTGGCGTTCATCCAATACTCGCAAATCTTGAATATTGGCAAAATAGGAAACTTCGCGATGGCCCTCAAAAACAATGTTAGAGAATAATGGGATGGAAAAAAATGTGGTTATCCGAGAACCCCCATCTGAAATCCTGAAACTGTGTGGAAAAGACGATTGACCACCAAAAAGAAACAATTGAAGAAGCCAAATAGAACAACGAAGCAACTGCCAAGGAGCAGAACGAAGAGTAAAGGAAAAGTGAAATTTTTTTTTGAGGCATCAGAAATCAGCCTCATAGTCCACGTCAATGAAACTTACCCTCTCCCAAGAGAAAAAAAGACAAGAAGATATTATGAAAGCACCGAAAGAATGAAAATGAGCCTTCAGTCGTAAAGCAGAATACTCATAAGAGGACGAGAAAGAGAGAGAAACTAGGACATGGTCCGCATCTATCCTGGAGACTGCGCCCCTCTCAGACACGGAAGCTTAAAAGAAATCAAGAGTGGCAAAATCAGAAGGAGAACCGAAGACACTAAGTGGTTCACCCTTCAGAACGCAAAGGACAGCTGACAACTTTCATTCGAACTAGACAACGGAACCTGGAAGGAGAAGGAAGTTTGGCTTACTGTAAATAAATATGCAACGCTGGATCGGTGAAACGTCGGCATTAGGAAACTTCTCCTGAGAAACTGATCTAGACCTAATTTTAGTCTTAGAACACGGATTAAATTCAGAGACGCCGAAGATTGAAACTATTCAATTACATTGTCCTAAATGATAACTATTTGAGTGAGCATTATGACTGAGCGGCCATAGCAATCAGAAGATGGCTCAACTTCACCGAGAGTAACAACCTGGTAAGGCATTCTTGGCAGTAAAAATAGAAACAAATGATGCCAGTTTATTTCCACTGGCTATTAAACGACCGTAAAAATACCCTCCTGCTAAATTTAATTACAATCTTTAGCACAGGTATCGCTACAATATTTATAGGAAAGTTGAACCCCAGACATAGGGCAAACTGCTGCTATCAGAAATGTGTATAAAAAGAGATAACAAAAAATACTAGAGAGGAATAATATTTTTAAAGGAATTAGACCATATTTTCCGACATATGTCATCGACAATACTGCAACGAAGCCATATGTCGTTATGAGCAGTCACAATATGCTGTTTAACATGCGCATGAAACCATTCACCATTGCATGTAGTAACCATGTTGGAACTCTACTGTCCACGATTCAGTATCCGATACAAATGCCACCACTGGAGAGGGAAGACTACAGAAGAGCCAATTGGGAAAGATACAAACGATAATCGTGTAACTTCAACCCCAAAGGACCATAATTCGAATTGGAAGCTGGACTCCGACAAGGGAGCTTCCTCAGTCCCGTGTTGTAGTCTCCTGAAGTTCCTCAGCCCTCTTCAGGAGCGCCATTCATATGGCTGGGCAATCATCCATTTCTCTAAAATAAGAAATTTAAAGAAATCTTTTATTCGAGTTAGGCGTTGGAATCTTAACAGAAAACGAGAATTGTAAAATAAAAATTCTAGCATCTTTTTTCCCATCTCCACTGTTCTGCTTATAAGAGATGTGGATGTTGTTCGAGAGGCTAGCGTGGTGGCCGGAAAAGCCAAGAACGCTCGATGGTATATGTTTAAATCGCACCTATTATTTCACTTTCTTTATCGGATAAAATAGTTATATTATTTATTTCCGTTTGCTATTTTTTCTTTCTACCTTCTTAATTTATGAATAATCCTCGTTTAGTCTTATAAAAAGACGAAATCGCTTGTGTATCATTTTTCCTTATTTCATATATATATATATATATATATATATATATATATATATATATATATATATACAGTACTGGCGGAAATATTAGGAATTTTTAAAAAAATTGCAATTTTTCTACAAAAATGCTAATAAATTAATTTTATTGATTGCAAATAGATTTTCTTTTGACACATTGGCACACTGTTAAAGTCTTCTACATTCATTAGTAAGCAGTTTGGCCACCTTAAGCGTACATGAGTGCTTTAAAACGTCTTTGCATGGCATTGATCAATTTTTTTGCACATTTCCTGGATTCGCTTAGATCTGAACCAAACTTCAATGAGATGGCAGATGAGTTGTTGTTAGGTCTTATTTCGCTCTGTGTGTATTTCATCTTCCAAAACAGACCATAAAATCTCAATCGGATTCATTTCCGGGGAATTTTAGGGCCATGGAAGCAACTGAACTCCATTTTGTGCACACCATGCCTTCACTGATTTTGCTGTATGACATGGGGCCGAGTCTTCTTGGAATATCCAAGGTATGTTGCCATACTATTTCCTTATTTGAGGCAGTAAATGACCTTTATGAACTTCTATATATTTTTCTTGGTTCATAGTTTTCTCAACAATGTGCGAACAACTTGTTTCTTGCACCTAAATGGCCTTCCACACCATGACTTTTGTTGAAAACTTTACTGTTCTCCTCAGACATTCAGCCATAAATTCTTCTCCAGGCCACATTCATACACTCTACACGCGGTCATCTAGCACTGCAATGGTGGTTGATTCGTCACAGAAAACTACCTTCAATAGTAGAAATTACAACATAAGTAGTTGAACAGCCATAGAAGTATTGGAAAAGTCATTGAACTAATGAATCATCAAATAAATTATGGTTTGAAAAGATTGGATTTATTACAAAAATGCGGCACTGTTAAAGTTAGTAGGTATTAATGTTTTTTTTATGAATTACAGATAACTGGTTAACTCGATTGTCATTCTTACCTTTCCCTATTGTTCTGGAGCCCACTCAAGGTGATTCTTCGCCCAGGAATATCATGCCTTCATCATTCTTTCCGTGAGTCGAGGCTTCTTTCTCGGGCGATATGATTTCAATCCAGCTTCCAAAACCCTGTCATTCATAATTATTGTTCGGGCAAGGCAAATACCCTATGCTGCCAACTTAATAGTAATCTTCCTGCAAGATGTTCTTCTATTCTTAAGAGCCTTTTGAATTAATTTTCTCTCGGTTTTGGGAGTTTGTTTTCGTTTTGAACACATTTTCTAACCCTTTATGAGTTTAAATCTAGACCGTTAACATTTAAACACCTAGGGGTTTTTTCTATTTACATCTGTTTTAATTTAGTTTGTCTCAGTAAAACGTTTATTTGTCCAATTTTTTGAGGAATCAAATCACTTTATTAACCCATTTTTCTTTAATTCATTTATAGCTATAAAACTCCCTGAAACCCACAAAATCAAACTATTAAAAGAAACTATCTGAAACAAACAAAAACACTATTGTTAACAATTACAAGTTAATATAATAACAGAAAACATCCTATTTACACTCTAAAGCCAAGATACTGCCTTCATTGAAGTGGTCCAATTAACCGAAGTCTCTTGAAAATACAAGTTAAATAGTTGGTCGGTGTCGGCGCAAAAAGTAAATCCATTTGCAAACAATCAAATTGGTTTCACTCGCTTTTTGGTAAAAAAAAAAGTCAGATTTTGGTACAACTCATAATAATTCCACCAGTAATATTATATATATATATATATATATATATATATATATATATATATATATATATATATATATATATATATATATATATATATATATCTCAAAGTAGCACGAGAGAATGATGAAAATGAATCCATTAAACCACATTGAAAGAGAAAACGGAATCATTTTTCTTTGCAGTAATATTTTTATTACCATTTTTTGAAAAAATCCGAAACGGCAGACTTTTAATCAATGATCAAAGCGGTGCTCGCTACCTCAGTGTATCTGGTTCGAATCGCTTCCTTGCACGGATTTTTTCGAAAAAGGGTAATAAAAATATTACTGCAAGGAAAAAATTATTCCGTTTTCTCTTTCAATGTGGTTTAATGGATTCATATATATATATATATATATATATATATATATATATATATATATATATATATATATATATATATATATATATATATATATATATATATATATATATATACTAATGCATACACAGGTACATATATATACATGTAATTCTTTATCTAGCAACGGTAGGGAATCGAGTGTCTAAATTGTAAAGTCCCTCACTGCAGTTAATATTAGAGGACCAGATGGCTTCTCCCGCCGCCGATTCTAATAAGATCGCGCTTTTCCAATCGATTCAATGTGATTCGGAAGATAAATGTCAAAATATCTTTTGCGCGACAATTGATAGGTTCTCTCACTATATTTATGTTGACTAAGGCTTATATTTAAAGTTTGCTATCATACTTTGACTAATAAAATATTTTTCGCTATTCTTTACATGGAATTTTTATAAATACAACCTTATATGTTATGGGGATTTTTTATCAAGAAAATTTTAATTTTAGTGTGGTAGTTGAAAACTAGATTTAGGTTAATAATTGTGAAAAATCTGAGAGGATATTCATTAGTCGGTGAGTGATAATTTTAGTGGGAGAATAAAAAGGCTGATCTAAAACTTCATTTCAAAATTTCTTCCGGATACTTAGGGTGTTTGCCAATACTTTCAATTGGGTTTATTTCAGACTTAAAAGTCTTCGGGACTGATAACTCTTAAATCGCGATGGTACATAAACTAGAGGACTGATTTTTCTTATTGCAATGTCAAGGGCTGTGTAGAAATGAATACAAGAATTAACAGCAGTTGGTTTTCTGTAAATTCTGTCTTTGAAACCAATTTCTTTTCTTTGAATTAAGATGTCGAAGAATGTCATTGGCTTATTTTTCGGTAATAAATTAATGAAGGTACTAAGTTATTTAGGGATGAAGTTAAGCCTTTTGTGGAAGGCTTTGGTGGAAGAATGGAAAGAAGTTGTGTCTTTTCAATGAAATCCATATATAAGTTTGAAAGTACAGGAGAGAGAGAATTTTCCATTCCGATGCACAATTTTATTAAATCTATGCTAGTTTTGTGCCAAGTTCAAAATTACACAGGGGAACAATATTTTAATCACATTTTCTGCCAATTTTAATTCGTTTTTTCATGCTGATTTCAAATATATAATCCATTTTTACCTACATGCTTTAGTTATTCTGTAATTTCTAATTTCTCGTTTCCCCGAAAACTGCCCTCCCGACGGACAGAGAGGATGCTTGGAGAAAGCAAATACTTCACAGTACATGGTAGTAAGATAGTAATAAGTGTTATTGTGCAAAATACTGACATTATTGTTTCTTTTTTCGGGTCTCATGTTAGAGTGATGGCTTCGTCAAGAGTAAATTGTGTTAATGATCCAGAGACCTTCTGCTACATATGTGGCTGTTACATGCTAGTTCGTCAAAGGCGCAATATATCAAACTTTGTGATCCGCACTTATAAGGCATATTTTGATGTTCTTCTTGGCGAACAAGATAAGAGGTGGGCCCCACATGCTGTTTGCCATAGTTGTGTGGAACATCTTCGTGAGTGGAGGAAAGAAAAGAGAAATGGTCTTCCTTTTGGAATCCCCATGGTGTAGCGAGAGCTAAAGGATCATGTATCGGACTGTTATTTCTGCCTGGTCAATACTAAAGGGATTGGCAAGAAAAATCAACACAAGATCGACTACCCCAACGTTCCCTCGGTGATCCGGCCAGTACCTCATTCCGATTTTCAGTGGATATGCTTCCTCCGAGGATGAAAATGATGTACCTGATATTGACGTCCACGGAATGGATTCAGAGTCTGCAGATTCATCATCAGATGCTGAACAGTCATTAGCTCCTCACTGTTTCAATCAAGAGGATTTGAATGACTTGATACGTGATTTGGCGCTCTCCAAGAAAGCTGCAGAACTTTTAGCCTCCAGGATGAGTGAAAGATATGCTTGACAGGTCGGTACGGGTCTCATATTACCGAGCAAGGGAGGGTATATCTGTTAAATATTTCTGTGTGGACAAACAATTTGTATTCTACCACGATGTTCCTGGTCTGTTTACCGAGTTGGGACTTGGCACCTATAGCCCTGCTGAGTGGAGGCTGTTTAGGATAGCTCTAAGCGTAGCCTCAAGTGTGTCCTTTTGCATAATGGCAAGGACTTTGGTGCATTTCCTCTCGGTCACTCTGTCCATCTGCGAGAAACTCACGATGACATAAGAATGGCCATGGATTTACTTAAGTACCATGAACACAATTGGATCATATGTGTAGACCTTAAGATGGCCAACTTCCTCCTTGGCCAGCTGAAGGGATATACAAAGTTTCCATGCCATATCTGTATGGGGGAGAGTCGAGCCCGTGAGAAACACTGGTCCCAAAAAGATTGACCAGTTCGGGAAACTTTGGAAGCAGGAATGCCACACATTGTTAATAAGCCAATCGTAAGTCGAGAGAAGATCGTTTTCCCTCCACTTCATCTCAAACTGGGGTTGATTAAGCAGTATGTCAAGGCGTTGAGCACTGACAATGATTGTTTTCAGAGCATAGTATCGGCGTTTCCTGCTTTTTCTTACGAAAAAATAAAAGTAGGAGTATTTGATGGTCCCCAAATCCGAAGACATCTGAGTGATTCTAGATTCGTGAACACCATGAATGAAAAAGAGAAGGCAGCCTGGCTCTCATTTTCTGTCGTTGTTCGTAACTTCTTGGGGAACAAAAAACCGCATAACTACGAGGATTTGGTTACTAATATGCTTTTAGCATATCGTAATCTGGCATGCAACATGAGTGTAAAGCTGCATTTCCTAAATAGTCACCTCGACCGATTCCCAGAGAATCTGGGAGCCATGAGCAACTAACAAGGGCAACGCTTCCATCAGGATTTGATGACGATGAAAGAGCGCTACCAAGGTCACTAGGATAAACACATGATGGCGGACTACTGTTGGACGATTAGAAGAGATCAACCACAGAAAACTTACAAGAGAAAGAGTTACAAACGCAAATATTTGCCCGATTGAAATCAAGAAGAGGTCCTCCAGCCTGATTTACGGTCATTAATAAATTAGCAACTATTTCATTACAGTATTTGTAATCCCAATATGTAATTCAAGTTTCTTCTCATATGAAATAAAATGTTTGTGCAATAAACCTACTTTACTATAAATAACGCAGAGGCATGATCCAACATTACTTCAGGGCATGATGATAGGCGTGATAAAATGAAATTATTGTATAATATTAGTTATTGATATTACGAAAAATCTGTAGCATTTAGAGTAAATCTGATTTCAGATTTGAATTCAGTATGCTCAAATGTATGCTTTATGTAATTAAAAGTATATTTTTGCACTAGTTGTTTAATTAAATCCTCGAAACACTGCATATGGCAATAGGTATATAATATTACGAATCCTTCCTGGTTAAAGAATCAAAACAATAGATAAATAAAAGTATAGCACTCTTAGAGAATAAAAGAACGGAGTTATTCATGTACGGAACACACGTACATACACAATCAGCCGTATACCACGACATTATAAAATTGGTGTCAGGTTTTGGGGGTATTTAGAAAAACTTAATAATAGTTGATTGTGTTGCATCCCCTTGATTAGTAACAAATTTGTGCCTAAGCGTTCGAGGAAAATTAAACATAATAAGAGGATAAAGTTGGTCTATAAATTTTTGTTAATTGATTGTAGTTAGCCCGTTAATGGTGTTAATTATTTTTAACAGAAAGTGTGGGTGGTAAGGTTGGGTTAGGCAGAGCGCTACTTGTTTCGTAGTTGCATAAGTACCATTAGCGTACATCGGTGAGTTTTTGACAAACGTAGGTAGAAGGTCGTCGTTCGAAAGGTTCCATCAACAAGGCCAAACTTTTTGACTACAAGGCAAAGAACTAATTGCCTACGTCCAGGATCAAGAAAGGACGGAAAGAGAGAACAGGCACAAGCGGAAAGAGAAGCCGAAGAAAGAAGAATACAGAGGGAAGCAGAAGAGAGAGAACGAATACGCGCGCATGATGGGGCAATGAGCAAGGATCAGGTGGAAGTCAATTCCGTTGGATCCCGGTCTGGAGCTACGCAGATACCTACTATGAAACTTCCAGCATATCAAGACAACAAAGACCTGTGTTCGTACCTGACACACTTCGAGAAAACCTTTGAGTTGAATCATTGGGACATAGAAACAGCGGGAATCGCCAGATTACTGTCTATGCTTAATACCCGTCTCCGTGATATATTCATCTCGTTACTATCCCAGGCTTCTGTGAATTATTCCACCCTTAAGTCCGAGCTACTGGCCGCCATTAATCTAAATTCCGAGGAGTATAGGATAAAATTTAGACATGCTAGAATTCAGCCAGTTCAAACATACCGTCAATTTGGCTTTATCCTGCGAAGAAATCTCCAATTCTGGCTAGATTCAGCACAAGTGGGGAATGAGTTCGACTCTCTCGTCGACTTCATTCTTAAGGACCAATTGTTGTGTACCCTGCCCCCAGAGATACGAGCATTCGTCAAGGACAGGCGAGACGCTACGTTCAATGAGTGCGTAGAGGAAGCGGGTCTGCATGCTTCCAACCATAAACTATATCCGAGAGAGTTTAAAAAGAACCAGCCCTTGTTTCCAAGGAAAGGTGGGTATCCCCAGAAACCCCAACAAAAAACTCCCTAAATTTGTCAAGACTTCTGGACCCCCCAAACTCAAATTCTTTTCATCCAAGGATCAGAGAGAAATTAAGCCCCTAATTAATTTAAACCCCTCGTCCTCGTGATACCCCCAGAAAACCTGTTACGTGTTTTAATTGTGGCACCCCATGTCACATTAGCTTCCATTGCCCCCCAAATTCAAGGCCTAGGTCGCCCTCGAGTCAACAAGTGTACAACATCTCTTCCCCAAGAACAACCTCTTGCTTCAGGGTCTCCTTCGTCCACATCGAATTCCCCTGACTAAAAGGTGAACTTTTTGTTTAATAAGAGTTCTCCCGGAGGACTAAAGTTCGAGACTGCATCTGTAAATGGTTGCCGAGTCTCAACATTGGTACGCGATACAGGGTGCACCTGTATCGTCGTATCAAATAAATTGCTTTCCCCAGTCAGCCCCCAGCACCAGAGGTTCGCTGTCGTCCAGGATTTCCTGGGTAGATCAAACAAGTTCTCCGTCGTCAGATGCCACATCCAGTGTCAGTATTTCACTGACTGGACCGAGGTAGTGGCAGCTCCTATTAAATTCTCTTCTGTCTCAATGGGCCAGAGCACGCAGCTCTCCCCAAATCCGGTGGCTCGGCCTGTAGTCACACGGATTCAAGCAACTAAGAGGTCCACGGCCCCAACCCCTTTATCACCTTTATCACCCCTTTACTCTCTCTCTCTCTCTCAATGTAGAGGGAGAGGTGACGGCCCCTTGTCGTGGGAAGAGAGCTTGTGTGTACCTTTGACTTTTCGAGCTATGTCGGCGGGGGTACCTCTTCTGGGTACCCCTGGTAGGGCTTCCCTTTTCGATTTGGTCGAAAACGAGATTCCAGACTAAGTGCGTCATTCCTTCCTTTTTTTTACTCTATCCTTCTCCTTTTTTACTTTTATTCTATCTCTCCCACTTTTACAAAAAGAAAAAAACAAAAAAAAAGCCTACTATCATGTCCCTGTTTCCCTTTTCTTCCTCTATCTACATATAAGGACCTGGCAGCTAACTCATGCGTCAGAAGAGAGGCTTTGGAACCTCTATAAACAACGCCAATCGACGCTCACTGGTTGTGAGAGACTAGGACTAGAGGTGTCCTAGGCGTTGGGGCACGATGAATGGGATGAGGGTAGTGCCCCGTTAACCCCTTCCCTGGCGCGTAATTATTGACCGTTCCCAGTGCCCGTTGACGGGTGCCTCTGGTAGCATCGGTCCGAGGTGACGGCCCTTTGTTCCCAGGTTGGTTGCCAGGCCAATAAAAAGCCTTGGGTCGAGTCTCTTGGTGGGGCGGGATATCCATTGAACGCTGCTCCGAGATCCTGGCCGTTGTGAAGGGAACTAGTAGGAGTTTAGTAAGGGGCGTGCTTCGTTGTTGTTCACCTGGTGACAAATCGATGGCCCCTTCGGGGACCGTCTGTGCTGCTTGGTTGGGAGCCACGGCACGCCGAGGCTTGACGACTCGGTCGGACGAACAGCAGCACATGGAGCGTGCCTTCTGAAAGATCCGAAACGTCTCCGATCGATAGGCGGGAGCGACTCACGCGGGGAGAACTCACCAACCCCATTTTTTCTATTGATTGGTCACAAAGTTTTGAAAGAGAGAAAGTGTTTAAAATGACAGGGAAAAAAGGTCCAGCTGCACTTAAATATACATGTGCGATATGCCAGAAGGACAAGTGGTGCGTGGACTTCCCGGAAGGATGTTTTTCGAAATGCCACCCAGGAAGTATATGCACCGACTGCATCCTTAAAGGAGAGATCCGAGAGGCAGTAGCATGCTGCAATGAACTCAAGGATCTCTTCACAACCTCTGAAGAAAAATCTAGGGCGCTGGAAAATAAAATACAGACCCTAGAAACGCAGCACGTGCTTCAGATTCGGCGTCTCGAGGAAAAAATCCTAGAGCTAGCCTCTAAACTAGAGGCCCAGTCGGCTCAAGCTCGAGACGAAAGTCCCACTGACTTGGGTGGTTCCGCCGATGCGACTCCAGCCCAAGGAGGTGAAACTGCATTGGCAGCCCCACTTCTGCCATGCGGAGCCAATGAGAAAAAGAAAAAGAAGAAAAAGGACCTTAATGCTGCTCACCCCAGTGTAGAGGATTCGAGCGTTACTGGTGCGCAAGGGAAAGTGGAAAGAAAAGAAGAGAAAAGAGAAACGGAAGAAGAGAAAACAAATAAAGACAAGAAAAATAAGATGAAGAAGAATAAAAAGAAAAATGTAGAGATACAAGAGGAAAGCGGCAAGTCGCTTCCGAGGGGGAAGAATAAGTCGCCTGCTGACAAATGTGCAAGAGTCACCCTTATTGGTGATTCTCAAGCACGGGGCCTGCAGTCCCTGCTAGCGGCCCGCCTTCACACTAGTGTGAAGGTAAGCTGCCTGCCAGGATGTGGTAACCACCACATCAGAGTAGAGGCTGAGAAATCACAGATTTCTGAGAGCTCAGTCGTTGCTCTGATGGTCAGTGGAAACGACCTCTATGTACCTGAGAGGAGGTAGGGTAGGCTCTACAGATAAAATCCTCCACACGGTCATGGGTGCCGTGGACGACTGTGGGCTGAAAACCCGCAAGCGTGTGGTAGTCGGGATGCTCCCGAGGAGAGGTCCAACACGGACCGCTCACTCGATGAATGTGTCTTTAAACCGGCGCCTGGCAGATTTGTGTACGGCAGAGGGGGTCTTTTTTGTGGACCCGTACCGCACCTTTTATGGTAGAAATGATCTCTACCAAAGGGATGGGGTACATCTTTCCTTTAAAGGAAAGGCCTTTCTGTCGAACATGATCCAGGATGTCGTAGAGAGGACCGAAAGGAGTATCCGGCCCAGAGTGAGGGCGGACGTACGCCAGTACGCCCGTGTCACTCCAGAAACGACCTTCTCAGAGGTCGCAAAAAGGGGTGCCTCGCCAACAAACAAGTCGGGAAACGGAAGAGCGTAGGGAGTCCTACAGTCAGGGACTCCCTGAAAGTTCTTCTGTTTAATGCGAGGTCAATCAGGAACAAGTTTCCTGAGCTCCGTGGCCTCGTAGCGACGGAAGAACCCGAAATGGTAGCCATAACAGAATCGTGGATAAAAACGTCAAACCGAGACTTTGAAGGCGAATTCACGGTTCCTGGCTACCAACTCTTCCACAAAGATAGGCCAGACAGAGAGGGTGGCGGTGTAATGTTGTATGTCAAGGATACAATCAAATCTACGAACTCCAACATTATATCCGATCACGAGCTCCTAGGCGTTGACCTAGAGATAGGTCCTGTCAGATACAGGACCCTGGTGCTTTACAGACCCCCTTCCCAACCCGTTGAGAAGGACAGGGAACTGTACCAGCTGCTGGGTGAGCTTGTTCAAGGCAGAGTGTGCATCGTTATGGGTGACTTCAACAGACAAGTTGACTGGGAAACCAGAGCAGCCTGTAAAGAGAGCGCGCTACTCCTGGAGTTCGCCAACAACGAGTTCCTCACTCAATGGTTCAGAGAACCGACGAGAGGAGACAATATCCTCGACTTGGTCTTCACCTCTGAGGATGATATCGT
Source organism: Ceratothoa steindachneri (assembly GCA_963969495.1). Classification (NCBI taxonomy): domain Eukaryota; kingdom Metazoa; phylum Arthropoda; class Malacostraca; order Isopoda; family Cymothoidae; genus Ceratothoa; species Ceratothoa steindachneri. The sequence goes on from OZ018325.1 coordinate 114,909,309, forward strand.
TGAGGATGTCTCTGTAGGCGAAGAGCTCGGTGGCAGTGATCACCAGCTAGTTAGATTTACCGTCAAGATCCCGAAGGTAAGGTCTGTTGCCAGTCAATCAAAGAAACTTGACTTGAGAAGAGCAGACTTTGCAAGCCTTCGAGCTGGGCTGACTGATGTAAGGCTAGCGGTATGCGAAGAGGTTGAGGATTCGTGGAACAATTTCAAAAATAAATTCATGAGTCTTCAATCAAGTTGCATCCCTCCGAAATGCCTCCGTCGGTCTTCTGTTCAACCAAAGTGGTTTAATCGAGAAATCGGCCAACTGCTTAGGGAGAAGAGAAATGCGTACCGGCGATCGAAGATCTCGGGTGCCTTTGACGAGTACCGGAGGCTAGCCAGGAGAGTGAAGTCCAGCATAAGGGCGGCTAAGCGTACTGAGGAACTCCGAGTGGCGAGACTCTGCAAGGAGAATCCCAAGGAGTTCTTCGGCTATGTAAATAGCCGTAAACCAATCCATCGTAGGATTGGGCCCTTAGTGGACGAGGAGGGTGCATTAACTCAGTCAGATGCAGAAAATGCTAACCTTCTCAATGACTACTTCTCCTCAGTGTTTACTAAAGAGTGTGGTCCCATCCCCCAGCCCACGGATTCCTACTCGGGGGAAAAGCTGGAGGCAATGGACTTCACCGAAGGAGAAATAAAGAAAAAGATCGCTGACCTAAAGACGAATAAGTCCCCTGGACCGGACGGGTTTCTACCCAAGGTGTTGAAGGAAGTGTGCGATGAAGTATCACGACATCTGTGCGCTATCTTTAACATGTCAATCCGGACCGCATGCGTTCCTAGAGACTGGCGTGAGGCGGAGGTGACTCCGATCTTCAAGAAAGGAGCCCCCAGCCATCCGTCAAACTACCGACCTATCAGTCTGACTTCGATAGTCGGTAAACTCATGGAAAGCATGATGGTGGAGAAAATAACGTCGTATTTAGAGTCAACCCTGCTACTGAGGAGTTCCCAGCACGGCTTCCGAAGGCAACGGTCATGCCTGACGAACCTTGTGGAATTCTTCCACTTTGTGTTCAGTGAGCACGATCGGGACAAGGCGGTGGATGTGGTTTACTTAGACTTTCAGAAAGCCTTTGATAAGGTACCACACCGCCGCCTTCTCCGGAAAGTGCGAGCGCTGGGCATAGATGGAAAAGTAGCCGGCTGGATCGAGAACTGGCTAAGTGGCAGACGGCAACGGGTGGTGGTGAATGGACAGGCTTCTGAGTGGGTGCCCGTTACTAGCGGAGTGCCTCAAGGTTCTGTCCTGGGACCACTACTATTCATCATCTACGTCAACGACATGGACGGTGACATGGTTGCCAAGATTTCCAAATTTGCCGACGATACCAAGCTTGGTATGAACGTTGCAAAGGATGAAAATACTGCCCGCCTGCAGGAAGATCTTTGGAAGATTGGGGAGTGGTCGGACACGTGGCAAATGCCTTTCAACGTGAACAAATGCAAAGTAATGCATATCGGCCACAGAAATCCCAAATCTCATTATATCCTTAAGGGCACTGCTCTTGAATTGAGTGACACTGAGAAGGACTTGGGTGTTGCTATCACTAGCGACCTCAAGTTCTCGAAACAGTGCATCGAGGCAGAGAAGAAAGCCCAAAGGATGTTAGGCTACATAAAGCGCCAGTTTGGATACCGTAACAGGGAGATAGTACTTTGTCTGTACAACTCCCTGGTTCGGCCGCACCTGGAGTATGCCGTACAATTTTGGAGTCCTTCGTTTCGAAAGGACATCGCAAGGTTGGAACGCGTACAAGCTAGGGCAACCAAACTTATTCCCTCTATCCGACATAAAAGTTATGAGGATAGACTAAGGGAATTAGATCTGTTCTCGTTGGAAACCCGTAGACTGCGTGGTCAGCTCATCGAAGTTTTCAAAATACTTCGAGGGTTCGACAATGTTGACTACCGGGATATTTTCACACTGAGTGAGAACAGAACGCGCAATCGCGGCTTCAAACTTGAACTGAAGCGTTACAACCGCAATCTGTGTGGAAATTTTTTCACTTACAGTATCTGCGGTATGTGGAACGCACTTCCAGTGGAAGTTGTCAACAGTGAATCTGTTGACCAGTTCAAGTCAAGACTAGACAAAGTCTTGAAAAGTGGCCGTTGAGGGACGCATAACAATTGAGCAGCCATGTGCCCGCTCGATTGCTAGTCCAAAGGTACCCTCTTTGAATGGACCGTAAGGTCTTCTAGGGTACCTTCTTTCCTTGTAACCTCTTGAGAACCCTGAATACGAAGATCTTAATTCCCAAGCCTTCGCTACTGTCCAGAAGGACTGTCCGACTCTCCAACCCCTGTGGGAGAAGGCGGCGAAAACTGAAATAGAATCTGTTCGCGGGAACAAACGAATAAGATACGTGGTGGTGCCCCCTTCGAATTGTTGTACGGACGTAACGTCTGAGAACCTATTTGATCGAGCTGCGGGAACGCTTGGAGTGCTCAACCTAGAAAAATACCGAATTTATTTAGACTTAAAAGCAAAAGCTCGAAAATTAAAGCCTCTTGACCGGACTGCTTGGCCTTACGAGGCAAGGTTAAAGTCCGCCGTTCACCTGCCTATGTACGTGCGCGCGTGTGCGTACAATGTCAATAAGACTTTGTTAGTAGGATGATTGACCACGGTATTTTCACGGTAACAGTCGGACTTGGATTTGCATTCTAAGACATGTGTTTTTTTCGTCGTTTACTATTTTTTCACTTGAGTTCCCCCCCCCCCTCCCATTACCTTCTTTAGAAGGGAGGAAATGTGGAGAAATCAATATCGTGAGCACAAACAGCAAACGCTAGTTTGGTTACACAGCGTCACCAGTTACGTTCCATATGGCCCGATACTTTACCCCCCCCCCCTCCCTTACCCTCCCACTTCCCTTTTGCCCGTTGTCCCAACAATCCTCGAGATCGCTCACAAAAAACGGATTACCATCAGCAGATTGCGTAGCCCGTTAGTATAAACAAAGGAGGGAGGGAGAGCCTTTAGAATGAAAAATCTATGAACAGGCTCACTGTCCCCTCCTATTGTTTAGGTCTATTTTCGCCAAATAGACGAAATTTCACTTTCTTTAAGTAAACCAGAAGAGCGAAGGTCACAACGTTGAAATGTGATGCCCTAGGAGAGAGGCTTAAAGGTGGGCCCTCATCTCCCCTCCCCCTCCCCCAGGGGATAATCGACGTATATATAGTTCGATCTTGAGAAAAGAGGATGAGAATCGAGGTAGTGATCGAGAGAAGAAGAGCAGTCCCTAAGTAAAACAGGGAATCAAGAAGTGGAACCGAGCCAGATTTTTCTTCCCGGGGCTGTTCCTTTTGGTCACATCGAAGAGTAGACCATCGGTATAGAGAATCACTTCCATACCAATCTCGTTCAGAGAACCCCCCCCCATTTCAGTTTGTCGAATAAAAACAGATATCCCTCACTATTGAGGAATACCAATGTGAAGTTCCACTCGAGAAAAGATTCACCTCTTGGTCAACTCTCATCATCGAGAAGCCCGCAAGTGTAATCCAAGGATTTGAATAATCGTACATCCACAATCCCCTCGCTTATATCGTCAAGTCTCATCATCGAGAAGCCCGCAAGTGTAACCCAAGGATTGGAATAATCGTACATCCACAATTCCCTCGCTTATATTCCCTCAAATCATCGTATCATCGAGGTTCTCGTTCAAGGTCATCCCACGCCCCACGCCAGACTCCCACTCAGTTAAAGGTAAAAGGAATCCAACTTATTTATGTCCTTTAGTTACCATTCCGTACTAAAGTGAATTTTGGGGGCAACGATAGCGTAGTACTCATTGGTAGTATTAATTTTTATTTAGATCCTCTTATTATAGCCTTAGTATATTCAAAGTTTTAATATTTCATTTTTTTATGTAATTAAAAGTATATTTTTGCACTAGTTATTTAATTAAATCCTCGAAACGATGCATATGGCAATAGATATATAATATTACGAATCCTCCCTGGTTAAAGAATCAAAACAAAAGATAAATAAAAGTATAGCACTATTAGAGAAAAAAGAAACGGAGTTATTCATGTTCGAAACAAACGTACATACATAATCGGCCGTATACCACGATAGTTCCCTCAACCAAAAAGCACCTTTGTCCCTAAATCTTTAACCCGGCCCGCTGTTGACGCCCTCATTGGCTTTCACTTCGTAGTTTTAATTTTATAATAAAAATATTCATCATTTACCTCTAACTCACACATATAGACACATTAATAATAATATTAATAACATTAATATAATAATAATAATACCTCTATATAAAAGTTTAGTAAGGCCACACCTAGAATACGCGATGCAATTGTAGTCACCTTATACATATGTAGAAAGAATTCAACGACGGGCAACTGAACTAATTCCCTCGATTAGAAATAAGTCGTATATCAAAAGATCAAATATACTAAAACTACCAACCCTCGAATCTAGAGGATTGCGAGGTGAGCTTATCGAAGTATTTAAAATTCTCAATAAATTTGAAAACGTAAATTATGAAAAAAAAATTAAGTACAACCATAGATGGTCTCACACGTAACAACGGTTTTAAACTGAACATAATTGACAGTTATTTTACGAATAATGATATTGTTAAATACGGAACCTGTTGTGGATTGAATGTTGCGTGAGTGAGCATCGTGGCGACAATGTCCAAAGGAGGACTACTAACATATTAGTATAGAATGGGACTGGCCTTTGAGTGGACTAAGTAGTCTTTACTGGCTACCTGTAACTATGTAACTACTTGTAAGCTGATGTAATTCACTCATCTAATGGTGAAAAAGTAGTCAACATCTTTTTATTGTATTCTTAACCCATGATGTTTTGCATCCGTTTTTCACGCCGTCTAAGTCGACTCACTTCATAGTGTTTTGTGTAGTGATAAAGCTCATTTTGACGCACGCACGAATTTATTTGACGCACTCAACCTTCGTCACATTTACCCTACACTCGAAGCTATCTGCAATTTCTGAGAAGAAAGAAGAAATATTTGCGCTTTCGAGGCTGATTGGAGTGAGATATTTTGTTCCTTTAGAGGAGGGGGATACTCTAAATAGGCGATACCTTACTCCATCTTCCCTAACTATGTGTTTCCACGGTTGACTTTCATTCTCTCTTCTCTTGACAAGATCTGAGAAGCAGTTACTATTAGGGTTAGTGAACCATTGCAGGAAAGTCAGTTAGAAGGCTAGAAAAGGGAAGGGCCGGTTAGAGGCAACAAGCCCAAACGTAACTGCGGACCGCTTAGAGGGCTAGGCTATTTAGGCAGAGTGGGTTCGGAATGTCCGCCCTTTAGAAGGCAGCTGATTTAGATATATGATAGTCCTACTATTGGAGACGGGGAATCTTTTTGCAGGTGAGATTTTCGGAAAGAATCCTATTCCAAGTGAAAGGGGGGAGGGGCACACTCATATGTAAGATGGATCCACCAGATTTAAAGAGACTACCACTTAAACTAATACCCAACGGAAGGAAACTCAAGCGACAAGAAGTCACCCAACAGATATTCTCCGATTTCAAAATTCCCTTCATCAAGTGTATAGAAACACAACCGGGTTTTACAGTTATCTGCCATTAAATAAAGATATCGTACAATTACTTTCTTCGGCATACAACATAACACTAAAGAAATTGGACTTTGCAAGTATACGAAGTAATCAAATTCAGAGAACGCACATATATGTTCCAAATTATATGGGAATCAACGGAAATGACATCAAAGCTCCTCAAAAAGGGTCTACTATAATTTAGCCTTCACCCTTTCCCCCCCTCATATACAAAGAGATGCCTTTATCAGTATCCAGATATGTTTTAGATGTTATGCGATGGAGGATTATACAAGGAAAAATTGCCCGATAAAAGACCCTCAAATATTCTGAAGAGAAGGCCACTATTGGCATCCCAAAATCAAGCAGAAAAATTCAGCAACTGCCAAGGAAATCACAGGACTAATGCCATTTCGTGCCCCTGAAGAAGAGCAGGCATAAAGAAGGAGCATGAAATACAGGAGAATAAGGAAACCTTAAAAATAATACAATTGATCTATGGCCAAGGGAAATCTTAAAGACTCGTCAATACAGATAAACCTTAACGTTGCCCTAAAATTAAAAATCATCAGTATATCTTGCACTCGCACCTGGTGAATACTGTAAACCCGGACTCATATGCAACCACACTCAAGAATATTCTGATAGACAATGGCCTGGAACTTATGAAGTTCCTGAAGGAGGTAGACTCGTCACTAATCCTTAAAGTAAATGCATCAGAAAATACAACCAATGCACTAATCGAAGATGCTAAGGGGAAACGAAAAAAAGCAAACGGAGGAAGAAAACTAAGAAACTATTAGTAAAGAAACAGAAAACACCTCGGATGACACGGAACAAGAAGTCATCCGAATAACACCGCAGAAAGATTAAAGCAACAGAAAATCTACATGCAAACGAAGTCCATAACCAATGGCATCAACCCCAAATTCCTTCTAACAGCAGAGGAAAATCCAAAATTACATCAAAGCGAGATAAAAGGAGGAAACCCCATTAGTTCCCTCTAACAGAAGTCTACCTAAGAGGAAATCAAAAAGAAATGGATAATGGAAAAATGGAAATTAAGAAATTATCAATAATACAAATAAATGCAAACGGATGGAAAGACACAGAAGCATTATATTGAAACCTTTTCAGAAGAATCGCCGCAGAAGTGATATTAATCTCAGAACATGGAAGAAGTTTATAAAATGAAAATATAAGAATATGGGACTACCACATAATTGCCATGCCCATGAACTTATCGAGAGAAATATCCGATGCGGCTGCAATATCAATAAGGAAAGAACTGCAATAAAAACTATTTATGGATTAACGGAACCATACTTACCAAATGAATTAAAAATGGAGCTAACGAACATAATACCTAATGGCCACAGATCTCAACCACCCAGGTGTCTCAAAACAAAGGTTTTTAACTTTATCCTCCTATTTTACAATAGATCGCCATTCATCTTTTTGCGCGATTTAAATGACTGCTAAGTGGCATCCGAATATCGATAAACCAACAGAGCCGGGCATCAACTGACTTGAGGAATATTGGCGTTTGAGACCTAACTCCCCAATATACATACAAGGCCAACCTGCAATAAAGCCTCAATCTCATTTCAACTACTACATGGAACCTCAGTATATGTGGCTTGTTGTACCCACATAGAAGCACTAATGTAAATAAATAAAAAACCTATCCAAATAGCAACGAAGAAATGGAAAGTCACACAGCTGATTGGGAGAAATATAAAGAAAAACTTCAGACTTTCATACCCAATCATCTCATTGAAGCGACCTTAGAAAAGATCGACGAAGAACTGTGCAGTTTAAGCGAAGCAATAAAAAAGCAGATTAATCAATTTCCCAAAACTCGTATATGTCTATTCAGCTATTCGGATGGTCCCCAGTAATGATAAGAAAAAGGAAGAAATAAATCAGATGTCAGAAAATATAATGAGGGGTTTACGTGTAATTTTTACGAGTTAAATTATAGTCCACAGTGTCCGTGAATATTGCGTGATTCCGCTGATTATGGTTTCCATGGTGAATAATATTCACCATGGAAACCATAAAGTTTTCTCCTATCTGTACTCAATCCTTCGGTTGAACGTCACTTTTAGTGCCTTCTGCAGGAGCTTCTGGATCTTACCTTTCCTCCTTCCAAGGATAGGCCTATTTTGGCTTGACCTAGATGTCTAGCCCCGCATAGACTCGTTCATGAAGTCTACACCTGCCGATTTCAGGGCTTTAAATTCTCAAATAAAAACAAAACAAAACGATCAATACCTTGTACCGTATTTATCGGATTTTACATCTTTCTCCAGTTGAGCAAAAGCTTTCCTTGTCTTAATCTGTTTCGTGGTTCCAAACAGATCCCTGCCTGTTCATCTTAATTGCGTCCAATCCAAAATACCACTGCCACTACTCTTTTTAGCTCCTTCGTAATAGTTCAAATGGCTTATGGTCATCGCAACAGTGATCAGACTTTCCAATGCTTCGTGGATCAGGTTCCGATAGGGTTCCCCTTCGTCTTTTGCTATATATGTAGACGACCTACCGATCACATCTTCATCTTTAGATGAACATTTGTGTACTCCAACTCACTGAATATGCTCATTGGGAAGGAAAATGAGTGTCATTTCATAACGGTGACCAACGTTGGGATTTCTGTGTTTATAGTTTACATAAAATGGCGCGTAGTCTACATATTTTTAAGATCATCTGTTAGACAATTGATAATTATATTATCAAATTTATATTGATTTCTTAATTTATATACCAGTTTTTTTATGAGGTATACTATCAAACGCTTTCTATAATATAAGCATACTAGGCAATGGCTTCGCCCCCCCTACAGGGGGAACTTGCGCTTCGCTACTAAGATTAAAATTTAAAATCTAAAAAAAAACAGCCATGGTTAAATTTTTATAAATTTTCTCAACTTGGCCAATTAGAATAATTTTAAAAAGGAACTCTAAACTAAATTTGTCCCCTTTCAAAATATCACGTTGCTAAAATATAGTTATAGAAGAAGATATATAAAAATAAATTTTCTGAACTTCACCATTTGTAATTCTTTGGGCTTTAAAAAATTCACAAAATTTCGATACTTATATTTATTTTTGAACTTCACCATTTTGTCTTTTGATATTACAAAAGAATTATTAGAAACAACTTTGATAAAAAAAAACATAAGCATAACCAAACTAAGATGAAATTATTATTCAAATACTCAAAAAATCCCCTTCTTAAATTATAGTTAGTGATGATGATGATGAGGATAACGACAGAATTACAATATTCGTCAATATTTCTTGTTTTAAATACAATATCCTACTGAATGCCCCCAGAGACCATACGACAACCGGAATTGTAAACAAACCTCATTATCTATGTGGTTCTAATACGACCAAAAGCGGGCGAAGTCAGGCGGCCTATCCAACCGTCTCACCTGCCCAGCCAGCTACAGGCTCCTGGCTTCCGTTTCAGATCGGCAGGCCGGAAGGTTCGATGTTTAACGCGAAAATTGTAATTAATTTTAGAATCCATCATTTATAATTCGTAACCCGGGTGCTTAACGCAGTATTTGAGTGTCATGAGAGACAATGAAACTGGATTCCTCGAGGTAAAGGGCAGTGAAATTCAAGTTTGCGCTCGCCGCCTACGAACCAGGTACCATTTAAATAAAAAAATAACCTTACTTTCCTTAACCCTTAATCTTCTAAGATTAATATAGCTTTCTAATTAAAATAGTGCAAGCGGTAGGAGTTAAGTAAAGGGTCGTTATGTACGCAATGGTGGTTTGCGGTTAGTATAGCGATGAGTATCCGCCTTCACAAGCCACGCTAGGGATGCTCTTAATCAACGCCAAGCATTTTGACTGCTTCATTTGATTGAGTTTCTTTTAGGACTGTTAGGTCGGTCAGTTGGATAGAGTCGCATGGTTGGCGTGAATGAAGATGGTCCCCCGGGTGTGCGCGATACATTGTGAAGGTGGCTAATCATTGCTATACCAACCGCATACAGCAAGGGTACCCCAGCACGCGGCCCGCGAGCCAGTTGTCAAAATTAACATTGCGTGCGGTCTGCCATATCATTTCCTGTGTGATTGGTGCGGTCCTTCATCATTCAAACGTGTGTTGAAACATATTTTTCTCAAGAGCGTGTTTCAGGTTAGGTTAAATAAGGGTTAGGTTAAGTGACCACTTGTACGACGTTCTCTTGTGAGTGTTAGTTCCATTAACCCTGATTTTGGTTAACTTTGTGCTGAGAAATGTCATCAGCTGTCTCATTAATAAATTCTTTGATGTGTGTAGACTTGAATTTCACTAAAGAACTGGTGTAACAAAAATCTGTAAATAGAGAATGAGAGAGAGGGAGAGAGCCAATTGAGTATCTGATTTTGGAATATGATGGTCCCAATATTGAGTGACAGAAGATAAAAGAATTAAATAAAATAATTATAGGGAGAACAATAAAGGAAGGTGCAAGGAATTACAGAATTAGGAACAAGCAGAGATCCGAAGATCTACTCGAGGCGAACTTAAAAAGAGGAGAAAGGATGGAAGCTAAAGTTTAGGATGGGTAAAGGAAGAGATGAAGCGGACTTTCGATGTTAGTCTCCCTATCTTTCTTCTATGAGGTGAACAGTCCCAGAAATGCCACCACACATCTCTCGGGTGGGTCCAAAGGTTCCTTGATGAAGTGATATAGTGTGTGTTTCGTATTTGTGCGAGATTAGGGCAGTTGAGCTGAAGGTGTTTGGTGTCCTCTGATGCACGTTGGTTTTATGGCAAGGTTTATTCTATCCTTTTACTTTTTAGTTGGGTTAGAAGTACTCTGTGTAGTGATTTGTCTGAGTTATTTATATAGGGAGGTGGCTTATTTTGGATATGATTTGGCTGGAGGCTTTTACATTGACAGGTGGCTCATTTTGGATATTGTTTGTCTGGAGGCTTTTACATGGACAGGTGGCTTATTTTGGATATGATTTGGCTGGAGGCTTTTACATGGACAGGTGGCTCATTTTGGGTATTGTTTGTCTGGATGCTTTTACATAGACAGGTGGCTTATTTTGGATATTGTTTAGCGGGAGGCTTTTACATAGACAGGTGGCTCATTTTGGATATTGTTTGTCTGGAGGCTTTTACATGGACAGGTGGCTCATTTTGGATATTGTTTGGCAGGAGGCCTTTACATTGACAGGTGGCTCATTTTAGATATTGTTTGTCTGGATTCTTTTACATAGACAGGTGGCTTATTTTGGATATTGTTTGTCTGGATGCTTTTACATAGACAGGTGGCTTATTTTTGATATTGTTTAGCTAGAGGCTTTTATATAGACAGGTGGCTTATTTTTGATATTGTTTAGCTAGAGGCTTTTATATAGACAGGTGGCTTATTTTGGATGTTGTTTGTCTGGAGGCTTTTACATAGACAAGTGGCTCATTTTGGATATTGTTTGTCTGGAGGCTTTTACATGGATAGGTGGCTTATTTTGGATATGATTTGGCTGGAGGCTTTTACATTGACAGGTGGCTCATTTTGGATATTGTTTTGCTGGAGGCTTTTACATGGACAGGTGGCTCATTTTGGATATTGTTTGTCTGGAGGCTTTTACATGAACAGGTGGCTCATTTTGGATATTGTTTGTCTGGAGGCTTTTACATGGACAGGTGGCTTATTTTGGATATGATTTGGCTGGAGGCTTTTACATTGACAGGTGGCTCATTTTGGATGTTGTTTGTCTGGAGGCTTTTACATGGGCTGGTGGCTCATTTTGGATATTGTTTAGCTGGAGGCTTTTACATAGACAGGTGGCTTATTTGGGATATTGTTTGTCTGGAGGCTTTTACATGGACAGGTGGCTCATTTTGGATATTTTTGGCTGTAGGCTTTTACATGGACAAGTGGCTCATTTTGGATATTGTTTTGCTGGAGGCTTTTACGTAGACATGTGGCTCATTTTGGATATTGTTTAGCTGGAGGCTTTTACATGGACAGGTGGCTCATTTTGGATATTGTTTGGCTGGAGGCTTTTACATGTATAGGTGGCTCATTTTGGATGTTGTTTGTCTGGAGGCTTTTACATGGACAGGTGGCTCATTTTGGATATTGTTTAGCTGGAGGCTTCTACATAGACACGTGGCTCATTTTGGATATTGTTTGGCTGGAGGCTTTTACATGGACAGGTGGCTCATTTTGCATATTGTTTGTCTGGAGGCTTTTACATGGACAGGTGGCTCATTTTGGATGTTGTTTGTCTGGAGGCTTTTACGTGGACAGGTGGCTCATTTTGGATATTGTTTAGCTGGAGGCTTCTACATAGACAGGTGGCTCATTTTGGATATTGTTTGGCTGGAGGCTTTTACATGGACAGGTGGCTCATTTTGGATATTGTTTGTCTGGAGGCTTTTACATGGACACGTGGCTCATTTTGGAAATTGTTTAGCTGGAGGCTTTTACATGGACAGGTGGCTCATTTTGGATATTGTTTGGCTGGAGGCTTTTACATGGACAGGTGGCTCATTTTGGATATTGTTTGTCTGGAGGCTTTTACATGGACAGGTGGTTCATTTTGGATATTGTTTGGCTGGAGGCTTTTACATGGACAGGTGGCTCATTTTGGATGTTGTTTGTGTGGAGGCTTTTACATGGTGGAACACGAATTTAGATCGCTTTTTACAAAGCTACTCATTCAAAAACTTCATGATGAATCGCAGCCACCAGTTTAGTGGACGGATGAGAAGTCGTTCACTGCCCATGCCACTCACAACACACAGAATGATCGTGTTTCGGTTCAAATAAAAATGACATCCCAGTTGAACAGCGGACGTCTTTCAGGAGACAGAAACAAGCTTCGGTGTTGTTGTGGGCGGACGTAACACCAACGAAACAAACAAAAAATACACCTCTCATCTTCATTGAAGAGGGGGTAAAATCCACCATGGGAAATGCCGGTGTAACCCTTTAACAAGATGGAGCAACCTCACGAATATCTACCAAAAAGTTCAAGACTAGTGCCAGGCAAATTTTAAGGTATTGTGGTTGAAAGTAACTTTTGCTTACCAGTTCGACAGATTTGAACCACATGGAGTTTGGAGTGTGGTCCAACACTCTATTTGCTCTATCTATTGCCTCAATACACGCATTCGAAAACCTCAGTGACCTATCTACCACTACTCCTAACTCTTTCTAATCCTCTACTCTTCAGGCAATGGCCGTCCATTTCATAACTAAATTCTTTATTATCTCTTCCAATGTACATATTTTACATTTTTAAGGTTAAAATTCATCTGCCATTTTTGTGCCCAACCTAATAACTTATATTGATCACTCTGCACTTTAAAGTTAGCTTCTACTTCATTTACTACAGTTGGCCCTTTTGTGTCATCAGCGAAAATTGACACTTTACTATTTGCAAGATCAATTATATAAACTAGGAATAATAATGGGCCTAGAACGGATCCCTGAGGTACATCACTGATAACATCCCTTCCCTGTGGCCTCACCCCCATTCAGTACCACCTTCTGTTTCTTGTCTTTCAGCCATTTACTATCCAATTTAAAACTTTCCTACCTATTCCATGCATATTTAATTTCTTAACTAGTTTCTTATGTGAAACCTTGTCAAAAGTTTTATTAAAATCTAAGTAAATTACATCAACATTTTCTCCCTATCTAATTGTTTAGTTATACAATGCATAAATTCCAATAAATTTGTTAAACATGATCTATCACTTCTAAACCCATGTTGAGCATAATTTATTAAATTTTCTCTTTCTACTCAAAAATACTCTTCTTAACTACTTTCTCAAGAATTTTACAAACTATAGATATTAAGCTTGCGGGGTTAAAGTTATTTGAGTCCTCTTTACTTTCCTTCTTAAAAATTGGCACTACATTTGCTATTTTCCAATCATTAGGTATTTCCCCAAACTCAAGCAATCTACTATATATCCTCTCAAGAACTACTGCAATACTTTCTACACCTTCTTTAAGTAACCTAGGACAAATGTAATCTATGTCAGATGCCTTACTATATACAACTCAATAATAAACCGTTTAATGATTTCCCTATCTACATTAATGGTATTCAAATTTCATCCACTAACCTAGAACTATAACAAATTAAACTGATAGGTTTCTCTTCTGTAAATACTAAAGCAAAATGATCATTAAGTAATTCTACTATTTCCTCGTCAGATTCTTTCACAACCCCCATTTTATCTTTGCAACACTTTTTGATTTTATAATGCCTAAATATTTTTTTTGGATCTTTATTATTATTTTGAGTTAAATTAATTTCTGGTGCCCTTTTGGTTTTCTTAAATATTTTATATATATCCATAATGCCAAGAATGTCTAAGCGAAGTATCAACTCAAAAAATAAAGCCTACTGTAATTATTGCAAAGTTGTACTTTGTGTTAAGTATGTTGATATTAAAGGGTATGAGACTAAAAAAAAAAACCATTCTAATTTCACTTCATGTCCACCATCTAAAATGTTGCAACTTAGCTGAGGCAAGATAGGCATTGTTAATTGTTAAGCATTTTTTATTAGTACATCAAAATATTTGACTGACCAATGCAAAATAGCATTTTTAGACAGTGCTCTAATAAAAATGTGGTATATCCCTAGGTATTCATTTAAAAATTATATTGCTAGATAAATCTGCAGATCATTAAATTCTTGTGGCTAACTAAAATCATCATCACTAACTCTAAATTTTAAAAACGGATTTTTTTGTAAAATAGTACGAGGGGCAGTCAATAAGTTTAGCGAATCGGTAGGGCAAACCAGAGGAAGGGGAATGGCTGTTTGTGGGGGTGTTAGGACAAGTTATGACAAGTCAGGACCTGCAGCCGCACGCTCCTGCCTCGTCTATTTAAGAAGCAGTAGCTGATCGCAGATCGTCAGTTACAAATTTTTCAACAATGGAGAAGGTTAAGCACCGCGCAGTGATCAAATTTTTGACCAAGGAAGGCAAGAATGCAAAAGAGATTCATGAACGCATGGTTGCAGTGTATACCGACACCGCCTCTTCCTATGCAACCATTGCTCATAGAATAGGGAGTTCCGCCATGGTCGTGAGTTCCTTGAAGGTGAACCCGTCCAGGACGCCCGTCAGCCGTGACCAACGAGTACAATGTGGCCCGTGTGGAGAGGATGATCCTCGAAAATCGAGGCGTGAAAGTCGGAGAAATCGAGCTAGAACTTCGAATATCACATAGAAGTGTTATCAACATCATCCACGACAATTTGGCCATGACTAAGGTCTCTGCCCGTTGGGTCCCTAGAAACCTCACGCCCCATGCTCCTCCACGACAATGATCCTGTCCATAAGGCCAGAGTTGCATAAGCTGCGGATTAGAGGAGCTCAACCATCTCCCCTACAGTCCAGATCTGGCCCCTAGCGACTACTTTTTATTCCTCCAGCTCAAGGCTGCAATACGTGGACGCTGGTGTGGAGACGATGAAGATGTCCAGCTCGCCGTCCAGGAGTGGATTGAACAGCAATCGGGAGATTTCTGGTTGTAGGGAATTCGAAGCCTCAGGGACAAATAGCGCAAGTGCATTGAAGTCGAGGGTAGTTATATTGAATAATAATAAAACACTTTTCCTCATATCTCGATTCCTTATATCCGAATTGCAAAACTTATTGACCGCCCCTCGTAAATACCTTTTTTTTCTTAGTTTGGAAATGACTTGGTGTGTTTTGTGGATTTTTAATAAATTAAGATAACAAGAGGAGGGCTTCGCCACTCCTCCTTACAGAAAGTGAAGTTCAGAAAATTTATTTTTATATATCTTCTTCTATAAGTCTATATTTTAGAAACGTGATATTTTGAAAGGGGGGGAATTTAGCTTATAGTTACTTTTTGAAATTATTATAATTGGCGAAGTTCAGAAAATTTATAAAAATTTAACCATGGCTGCTTTTTTTTAGATTTTAAATTTTAATCTTAGTAGTGAAGCACAAGTTCGAGTGGCGAAGCCATTGCCTGGTGTACTGTATAATTACAACACTGACCTAAACGCTGCCCAATCGCTTTGGAGCTGCCAAGTGTAGGCCATGAATGGTCTTTTGCAGTCTCCTTCTTTTCTTATGTTCTTATGTTCTTAACGCCCTATCAACCAAGCATTTGGAGAAGACACAGCCTACGATTGATTTAGGAATTTTCAGTTTGGTCATTTCGATCTCCAAGATCAGCCAGAAGTGGTCAACCCCCACTTAATGCGAATGATGCCTCTGTGTCAAAGCTGATCCACATCTGACTTCACGCAAACTGGCTGAAAAGTTTGACCCATTTTACATCATTTAGAGGAAATGGGAAAAGTAAAAAAACTAGACCTATGGATTCCACGTAAACTGACCGACTTCGACCGTCAGTGCCTTATAGACGCCTGCAAGACAGTACAGTCCAGGGCTCCCACTCCATGATTTTAAATAAACCAAAGCAGCATATGAAAAAAAACATTCCTGCAAAAAAACTAGAAATTATATTTTACATAAAATAATCTAAATTGCTTGCATGAGTTGAAAGAAAGATCAAAATATAGGCTTTATTATTGAAGCAAAATAATGTCGAAGGGCGACCACGTGCCTTTCTGTACCCACGTGGTCCCGAGATCACCGCATGGAGCTTTGAAAGAACGGCGGAACCAGGGCGAGGGTCCAGCACACGCCGTTTATCATACCACAGCTGTATTTGCTTAGGGACAGATTTCAATTCGAGGACAAAAGCTAAATTGACATCCGTGAACTCTGCCATAGTCAATCGACCAGTATCGGACGAGGATTCCCATTTCCGAATACAATCTACGTGTGCTCCCTCATCTGAAGCGTGAGGTAACCCGACATCCCCCATCGCAGTCATCGTATCCCGACTGGCCTCTTTCTTGCAACGAGCACGTAAACAATTGTAACCGTTGTCGCCTGCAGATTGTTCTACAGTCTGGCTTACCCAATAGATCCATTCTGTGTGTGCGTGCCCCTTTTAAAATTCCCCTATTAATCACCCACCTGAACTCGACCACTTTATTCCCCTAATTAACCCACCTGAATCTCACGTGGACATTTAACTCTGTCTCTGCGACCATTCCTTTTAAACCCAATATCTGCGTATATTTAAATAAAATTTTGTTGCTAGTAAAGATATATTTTTGTCATTGTCTTTCTTTTACAACCCCAACGTGTACCAGCTACCTGTTAATCATTGGCTAACTTGCACTCTGAAATATTTGTTTTAAAAGAACCCCGCAAACTTGAAAATAAGTCATCCCCTTGAAATCATAACAATTTTCCCATTCACTAACGCTCTTCAACAACTTCGGCCCAAAGCCCCCAAAGTACCTACGTATATATATATATATATATATATATATATATATATATATATATATATATATATATATATATATATATATATATATATATATATATAGTCTGGCCATTCCACTATAATTACATTTCCTCTTCCGAATTGACTTCTGCAGGGCAAACATTTACTTCGATAAGATTTTTCTGATGTTTGAGACGTTTTTCATAACGCTGGTGACAAGCGCCTCACTACATCTCTCACCAATTCTGATTTAGGTGTCCATGTGTAACAGTTTTACTGACCCCTCAACAATGCTTGTTTTGCCAACAGCCTTTCCCTAACAGTGTCTGTTTTTAGCGAGTTTGTTGGTTTTGTCTTGACATGATTAACGAGTGATAATATTATTTCGACACATGTTTGAAGAATGTGATAAAACAGTAAGGTGGGTCATGAAATCAGAAAGAATTTTGAACTTTGAATTGTTTAAGCCGTCTTTGATGTTACGCAGAAAATACCAGAAATCAGGAATATATTTATAGAACAGTGACAAATCTTTGAACTGTAGAAATAGCCTACATTCATTATCCAAAATATCTAATTGATCTTCGGGAACAAGGTGAAGGGAAAATGAACTGCTACGTTCATTATTGAACTAGAAGATTTTGTCAGATCTTTTGCTGCAGCGAGATCTAAAACTCCTAAACTGGCAACAATTCCATCTTCCTCTAGTGGAAATCGTTTTTTTAATTTGCATGCATAGGGAAACCAAGAAATTTAAACAATCAGTCCTAAACCTTGTTCCACCACTTTCTCCAATTGGCGTCAAAGACAGAGCCTCGTGAATCGTCCACTCAAATTTAAATCGTTCAATTGTTTCTGTAAATGTTTGTCACTTGGGCTAATTTCAGATATTCTTGCGGAATTAATGGCTTCTTCCTTAATGAAACAACCTATATTGTTTTTGTATACAGAATACATCATTGAATGCAGCACATGGAGACTGAAGTGTTCAGATTGAAATTCAAGGAGTTAACTTTTTCTTATAGTTCAA
This sequence comes from Ceratothoa steindachneri, assembly GCA_963969495.1. NCBI lineage: Eukaryota > Metazoa > Arthropoda > Malacostraca > Isopoda > Cymothoidae > Ceratothoa > Ceratothoa steindachneri. The sequence continues at coordinate 114,927,280 of OZ018325.1, forward strand.
AAAGAGAAGCAAGTGTTTTGTTCCCCTATTTTTCATAGTTTCGTAAAGAGCATTTGCCCCATCAATCTTGTCAAAATTTAAATATATATTACATAAATGACAAAAATGCACAACCCAAACTTTATAAAAAAAACCCGCATCATGGCACTGCCACTATCAACATTGAACTGAGGGTATGGGAGTGGTACTTAATTGTGCAACGCCGCCGCCTGTATAGATTTGTTCAATACTTGTTTGATACGGCTGACACTATTTGAACAGTGCATTTACGTGCACTGTAATAGTATAAATTTACATTAATAGGATATAATTTATTGTAATTATTAATAAATCGTCGTATATTTTCCGAAAATAACCCAGGTTTTACGAGATTTTTCAAAATTAAACCTAGAAACCCAGGTGGAACCTAAAAAACCCAGATTTGGGTGAAAATATCCATTAGAAGCCCTGCTACTCTCCAAGGAATGTCGATTTGATTGGCTGAACAAAGTGGTTACTGCAGATGTCTACACTCGAACATGGCACGCAAAAGAAGCTGGACAGAGAAAGTTGCACGTGCACAACTTCAGGCAAAGGTTGACCGACATCAAAAAAAGCTTTTGCTTTGAGCCTGGTGGGATGTGAAGGAAGTGATTTATTGGAAGATGTTAAAACGCAATCAGTCTATCGACACTAAATTATACTGTCAGCAACTGCAACATGTGGCAGATGCAATTGAGCAGAAACGACCAGAATTGTCTGATGATATGCTTCATGATAACGCCCGACCACACGATGCAAATCATACCCGTGAGAAACTCCTGAAACTGGTCTGCGAGGTTCTCCCTCACCAACCGTACTCAACAGACATTGCATCAATTGATTACAATCTATTCCAGGCACTGCAGAACTTCCAGAATAGCGAAACGTTCAGAAAGGATGACGAACTGAAAACTGCTGTGGAGACTTCTTTATAGCCAGGAGATATTGTAGCCACTCAAGATTCCAAGTGATATTGTAGGCACTAAAGATTCCAGGAGATATTGTAGCCACTCTGATCCCAGGAGATATTATAGCCACTCAAGATTCCAGGAGATATTGTAGCCACTCGATAATCCACAAGTTATTGTAGTCACTCGAGATTTCAGGAGATATTGTTGCAACTCAAGATTCCAGGAGATATTGTAGCCACTTGAGATTTCAGGAGATATTGTAGCCACTCTCGATTTTAGGAGATATTGTAGCCACTCAAGATTCCAGGAGATATTGTAGCTACTTGATATTTCAGGAGATATTGTAGCTACTCTCGATCTTAGGAGTTATTATAGCCACTCTAGATTCTAGGATATATTGTAGTCAATCAAGATTCCAGGATATATTTTAGCCATTCTCGATTCCAGGAGATATAAAGCCACTCGATATTCTAGGAGTTATTGTAGCCACTCGAGGTTTCACGAGTTATTGTAGGTACTCGAGGCTCTACAAGGTAATGTAGCCACTCTGGATTCAAGGAGATATTATAGCCACTTGAGAATACATAAGTTAGTGTAGCCACTAAAGATTCCAGAATATATTGTAGTCAATCAAGATTCCAGGAGATATTGTAGCCACTCGAGATTCCAGGAGATATTGTATCCACTCGAAATTACACGAGATATTTTAGCCACTTGAGGTTCCAGGATATTGTAGCCATTCGAGATTCCAGGAGACATTATAGCCACTCTAGATTCCATGAGTTATTGTAGCTATTCGAGAATCCAGGATATATTGTAGCCACTCGAGATTCCAGTAGATATTTTAGCCACTCGAGAATCCTAGAGTTATTGTAACCACTACAGATTCCAGGGCATATTGTAGTCAATCAAGATTCCAGGAGATATTGGGCAAACTGGACATTCCAGCAGAAATAGTAGCCACTCGAGGTTCCAGGAGATATTGTAGCCATAAGAGATTCTAGGAGTTATTGTAGCCACTCAAGTTTCCATGAGATATTGTAGCTACTCTTTATTCCAGGAGATATTGAACCGAGTCGACATTCCATGAAATATTGTAGCCACTCGAGATGCTGTGAGGTTTTTCAGCCACTCGAGATGCCAGGAAATACTTTAGCAACTCGTGATTCCGAGATTTATTATAGTCACTCGAGATTCAAGGAGATATTTTAGTCAATTACGATTCCAAGAGATATTGTAGCCACTCGACATCCAGGACAAATATGAGCCACTCGAGATTCCAGGAGATATTGGAGCCACTGGAGATTCTATTAGTTATTGTAGCCACTCGAGATTCCAAGGAATATTTTAGCCACACGAAATTCCAGTAGTTATTGTAGCCACTCGACATTCTTGCAGATATTGTACCCACTCTTAATTCCAGGAGATATTTTATCCACCGAGATTCCAATAGTTATTGTACACACCCGAGATTCCAGGAGATATTATAGCCACTCGAGGTTACAGTTTATATTGTAGCCACTCGAGATTCTAGGGGTTAATTTAGCGACGCGAGATTCCAAGAGATATTGTAGCCACTCTCGATTCCAAGAGATATTGTAATCACTCAGATTACAGGAAATATTGTAGCCACTCTATATTTCAATAGATATTTTAGTGAGACATTCGAGAATATTGTAGCTACTCAAGATTCCATGAGATATTGTAGCAAGTCTCGATTACAGAAGATATTGTAGTCACTCTGGATTCCAGGAGATATTGTAGCCATTTGATTTTAATGAGTTAATGTAGCCCTCTAGATTCCAGGAGATATTGTATCCACTCGGAATTCCAGGATATATTGTAGCCAGTCTCAATTCCAGGAGGTATTGTAGCCACTGAAGATTCCAGCAGATATTGAAGCCACTCAATATTCCATGAGTTATCGTAGCCACTCAGATTTCAGGAGATATTGTAGCCAGTTAATATTCCAGGAGTTTTTGTAGCACCCTAGATTCAAGGAGATATTTTCGTCAATCAAGATTTCAGGAGATATTGTACCGATTATAGATTTCAGGAGATATGGTAACCACTCGAGATTCTAGTGGATATTGTAGCGACTCAGGTTTACCAGATTCATTGCAGCCACATGAGATTCCAGGTGATAATGCAGTCAATTAAGATTCCACGAAATAATGCAGCCACTCGAGATTCTAGTGGATATTGTAGCGACTCAGGTTTACCAGATTCATTGCAGCCACATGAGATTCCAGGTGATAATGCAGTCAATCAAGATTCCACGAAATAATGCAGCCACTCGAGATTCCAGAGGATATTGTAGTCACTCAAGATTCTAGGAGATATTGGGCCTACTCCATATTCCAGGAGAAATAGTAGCCACGCGATGTTCCAGGAGATATTGTTGCCATTCGAGGTTACAAGATATTGTAGCTACTCGAAATTCAATTATACCTTGTAGCCAGTCTAGATTCCATGAGATATTGTAGCCACACGAGATTCTAGTAGTTATTGTACCCACTAAAGATTCTATAAAATAATTTAGGCATTCAAGATTTCAGGAGATATTGTACCTACCCTCGATTCTAGTAGTTATTGTACCCACTAAAGATTCTATAAAATAATTTAGACATTCAAGATTTCAGGAGATATTGTACCTACCCTCGATTCGAGGATATATTTTACACACTCTCGATTACAGGAGATATTGTAGCCATTCCAGATTACAAGATATATTGTAGCCACTCTCGATGCCAGGAAATATTGTAGGCTCCTCAATTCTAGGATATTGTAGCCACTTAAGATTCCAGGATATATTGTAGTTAGTCAGTCAGTCAGTCAGTCGATATTTCCAGAGCTATTGTACCCACTCGAGGTTCCACTAGATTCTGTAACCAGTTGCGGTTCCAGGATATTGTAGCTCCTCGAGATTCTAAGACACATTGTAGTCACTCTAGATTCCAGAAGTTATTCTAGAATTCTAGACATCAGGAGGCATTGTAACCACTCGAAACTCTAGGAGATATTGTAGCCACTCGAGATTCCATTAGTTATTGTAGCCACTCGAGATTCTTCCAGATATTGTACCCACTCTCTAATGCAGGCTATATTGTACCTACTCTCTATGCCAGGTAATAAAGTAGCCACTCTAGATTAGAAGAGTTATTGTAGATACTCGAGATTCCAGGGTATATTGTAGCAACCCGAGATTCCTGGAGATATTGCAATCAATCAAGTGTCCACGAGATAATGTAGCCACTCGATATTCGAGGGGATATTGACGTAAATCAAGATTCCCGGAGATATTGAGCCCACTCGACATTCCAGGAGAAATATTATCACTCGAGTTTCCAGGAGATATTGTACCCAGTGGAATTTCCCTGATATTGTAGCCACTCAATTTTACAAGAGTTATTGTAGCCACTCGAGATTCCAGGAGATATTTTATCCACTCCAGATTCCATGAGATATTATAGCTACTCTCCATTACAGGAGATATTGTACCGAGTCGACTTTCCATGAGATATTGTAGCCACTCGAGAGTCCAGGATTTATTGTAGCACCTCGATATACCAGGAGATATTTTAGCCACCCGAAATTCAAAGAGTTATTATGGCAACTCGAGATTCCAGGAGATATTATTGTCAATTAAGATTCCTGGATATATGGTAGTCACTCGACATTCAAGGAAAAATAGTAGCCCCTCGACAATCCATGAGATATTGGAGCCACCCGGGATTCTATCAGTTATTGTAGCTACTCGAGATTCCAAGAGATATTTTACCCACGCGAGATACCAGTACTTATTTTAGCCACTCGAGATTCTTGCAGATATTGTACCCATTTTCGATTGTAAGATATATTGTACCAACTCTCGATTCCAGGAAATATTGTAGCCACTCCAGATTACAAGAGTTATTGTAGCGACTCGAGATTCAAGGGGATATTGTAGCCACTCAAGATTCCAGGAGATATTTTATCCACTCGAGATTACAAGACTTATTGTAGCCACTCGAGATTCCGTAAGATATTGTAGTCAATCAAGAATCCAGGAGATATTGTGCCCACTCGGGATTCCAGGAGATATTGTATCCACTGGACATTCAATGAGAAATAGTAAAAACTTGAGGTTGCAGGATATATTGTAGCCAATAGAGATTCTAGGAATTATTGTCACGACCGGACATTCGAGGAGATATTGTAGGTTCTCTCGATTCCAGGAGATAGTGTAACCCCTGAGATTACAGGAGACATTGTAACCACTCGAGATTTCAGTAGATATTTTAGTGTGGCGTTCCAGGATATTGCAGCTACTCGAGATTCTAGGAGATATTGTAGCCGGCCTCGTTCAGGAGATATTGAAGCCATTCAATTTTACGGAGTGTATGTAGCCCTTGAGATTCCAAGAGATATTATATCCACTCAAAATTCCATGAGATATTGTAGTCACTGAAGATTCCAGCAGATATTGTAACCACTTGAGGTTCCTAGAATATTGTAACTACTCAAGATTCCAGTAGATATTGTAGTTACTATAGATTCCAGAGGTTATTCTAGCTATTCAGATTTCAGGATGCATTGTACCCCACTCGAAATTCCAGGAGATAATTTAGCCACTCGAGATTCCAGGAGATATTTTAGCCACTCGAGGTTCAGGAGATATTATATCTACTCGATATTCCAAGAGTTATTTTAGTCACTCGAATTTCCACGAGATATTGTAGCCACTTAAGGTTCCAAGATATAGTAGCTATTCGAGATTCTAGGAGACAATGTAGACACTCTAGATACCAGGATTTATTGTAGCCACTCTCGATTTCAGGAGATATTGTAACCACTTGAAATTCAATGGGATATTGTGGCAACTCGAGATTCAGGAGATATTTTACCCACGCGAGAGTTCAGGAGTTATTGTAGCCAATCGAGATTCCAGGACGTAATTTAGGCATTCTCGATTTCAGGAGATATTGTAACAACTCAAGATTAGAAGAGATATTCTACCCAGTTGATATATTGTAGCCACTCGAGATACCAAGAGATATTGCCGCCACTCGATATTTCAGTGGGTATTGTAGCCACTCAAGATTCCAAGAATCATTACAGCCACCGTAGATTCCAGGAGATATTTCAGTCACTCAAGATTCCACGAGATAATGTAGCAACTCGAGATTCCAGCATTCACTGATAGCCCCAGACTGTTCGGCACATTCTTGTCGAATGTCCCAGTCTGGGTGATCTTCGCGCACGTTACCTGTCCCGGGACCGGGATGGGCCGGGTCGCTACCGCCTGTCCCTTGTACTCGGCACGAGTGCGTGCACCTTGACTGGTGTACTTGTAGACTTTTGGGGGGAGGCCGGCCTTGTCCCTTTTATTTAACCATTTTTTTGTTTTTTCCCCTTATGGGTTGCACGTTCCTGCGCAGGGGGGACCTCCCCCCAACACAGGAGCTTGCTTCTTGCTCGTTGGCTTTTAAATTTTTTTAATTTTTGGCGTTGGGTTTGGGTTTCTTTTTGTGTGTCTGTGTTTTTGAATTTGTTTTTAAAGTAGCCTAGTACTAGGCAAGTTATTAATACGACGACTAATGCCCAAGTAGGCAGTCGCTAGATGAGCTCTTAAAAAAAATAAAAAAGTAACCCTTCTAGATTCAAGGAGTTATTTTAGCCACCCTAGATTCTAGGAGGTATTGTAGCCACTCTAGAATTCAAGAAATTTTGTAGCCTCTCGAGATTACAGGAGATAATTTATGAATTCTCGATTACAAGAGATATTGTAGCCACTCAAGTTTACAAGAGATATTCTAGTAACTTGATATATTGTAGCCACTCAAGATTCCAAGAGATTATTTACCTACTCTAGATTCCAGGAGATATTGTAGCCACTCCAGATTACAAGATATATTGTAGCCACTCTCGATTCCAGGAGATAATGTAGCCCCCTCAATTCCAAGAGATATTGTAACCATTTTAGATTCCAGGAGATATTGTAGCCACTCGATATTACAGGAGTTATTGTGTCCATTCGAGGTTCACTAGATTTTGTAACCACTTGAGGTTCCGGGATATTGTAGCTACTCGGATTCTAGGAGACATTGTAGTCACTCTAGATTTCAAGATTTATTCTAGATTTCAGGAGGCATTGTACCAACTCAAAATTGCAGGAGATATTGTCGCCACTCGAGATTTCAGGAGATATTATAGCCACTCGACATTCAAAGAGTTATTGTAGCCACTCGAAATTCCTCGAGAAATTGTAGCCACTTAAAGTTCTTGGATATTGTAGCTAGTCGAGGTTCTAGGAGATATTGTAGACAGTATAGATTACAGGACTTATTGTAGCCACTCTGCATTTTAGGAGATATTGTAATCAGTTGAAATTCAATGGGATATTGTAGCCACTCGAGATTCAGTAGTTATTTTACTCACGCGAGATTTCATGAGTTATTGTAGCTACTTGAGATTCCAGGCCATATTGTAGCCCCTCAAGATCACAAGAGATATTGTATCCACTTGAAATATTGTAGACACTCAAAATACCAAGAGATATTGTTGCCACTACTGATTTCAGTGGATATTATAGCCACTCAAGATTCCAAGAGTCATTTCAGCCCCCCGAGATTTCAGGAGATATTGCAGTCAATCAAGATTCCCCGAGATAATGTAGCGAGTGACCCGAGATTTCAGGAGTCAATATGGCTACTCGATTTTCCAGGAGTTATTGTAGACACTCGTGATTGTAGGAGTTATTGTAGGCACCCGAGGTTCTACAAGACATTGTAGCAACTATAGATTCCAGGATACATTGTAGCCACTCTATATTCCATGTGAATGTGTAGTCACTCGAGAATTCAAGAGTTATTGTACCCATTCCAGATTCGAGTATATATTGTAACCATTCGAGATTCCAGTAGATATGGTAATCACTCAAATTTCCACTAGTTATTGTAGCTTCTCGAAATTACAGGATATTATAGCTATTTGAGATTCCAGGAGTTATTTTAGCGACTTGCGTTTATATAAGATATTGTAGCCCCTCAGGATTCCAGGAGAGAATGTAAGAACTCTATATTCTATGAGAAACCATGATTTATTGTCGCAACTCAAGATTCCAAGAGTAATTGTAGCCACTCAAGTTTCCACGAGATATTGTAGCCACTCTAGATTCTAGGAGTTATTGTAGCCACTCGAGATTCCATGAAATATTGTAGCCACTCTCAATTCCAGGAGATATTGAATCCATTGCAGATTACAGGAGATATCGTAACTACTCGAAATTTCAGGAGGTATTGTAGCCACTTGATATTACTGGAAGTATTGTAGTCCTCCAAGGTCCCAGGAGATATTGTACCCACTCATGATTCCAGGAGATATATTAGCCACTCTGTCTTTCAGGAATTATTGTATCCACTCGAGATTCAAGGAGGTATTATAGGCGATCCAATCCTAAGATATATTGTACCAGCTCGAGATTCCAGTAGATATTGTACAACTCGAAATTTAAGGAATTATTGTACCTACTCGAGATTCCAAGAAATATTGTAGCCCCTCGAGGTTCCCGGATATTGTAGCTATTCGAGGTTCCATGAGACTTTGTAGAATCCAGGAGTTAGGTTAACCACCCTAGATTCCATGAGATATTGTAGCCACTCGAGATTCCAGGAGTTATTGTAGCCACTCAAGATTCTAGGAGATAATATAGGCATTCAAGAAGATATTGTAACCACCTGGAATGACATGTGATATTGTAACCATTCAAGATTCAGGAAGGATTTTTTCCCACGCGAGATTTCAGGCTTTATTGTAGCCACTCGAGATTCCACGAGATAATTTTGGCATTCTCGATTACAGGAGATATTATAGCCACTCCAGATATATTGATTTATTGTAGCCACTTTAGATACCAAGATATATTGCCGCCACTCGAGATTCCAGTAGATAAGGTAGCCACTGAAGATTCCAAGAGTCATTCCAGCAGGTTGAGATTACAGGTGATATTGCGGTCAATCAAGATTCCATAAGATAATGTAGCCACGTGCGATTTCAGGTGATAGTGTATTCAATCAAGATTCCAGGAGATATTGGGCCCATTCAACACTCCAAGAGAAATAGAAGCCACTCGAGGTTCCAGGAGATATTGTAGCCACTCTAGATTCTAGGAGTTATTGTAGCCACTCGAGATTCCATGAAATATTGTAGCCACTCTCAATTCCAGGAGATATTGAATCCATTGCAGATTACAGGAGATATCGTAACTACTTGAAATTTCAGGAGGTATTGTAGCCACTTGATATTACTGGAAGTATTGTAGTCCTCCAAGGTCCCAGGAGATATTGTACCCACTCATGATTCCAGGAGATATATTAGCCACTCTGTATTTCAGGAATTATTGTATCCACTCGAGATTCAAGGAGGTATTATAGGCGATCCAATCCTAAGATATATTGTACCAGCTCGAGATTCCAGTAGATATTGTACAACTCGAAATTTAAGGAATTATTGTACCTACTCGAGATTCCAAGAAATATTGTAGCCCCTCGAGGTTCCCGGATATTGTAGCTATTCGAGGTTCCATGAGACTTTGTAGAATCCAGGAGTTAGGTTAACCACCCTAGATTCCATGAGATATTGTAGCCACTCGAGATTCCAGGAGTTATTGTAGCCACTCAAGATTCTAGGAGATAATATAGGCATTCAAGAAGATATTGTAACCACCTGGAATGACATGTGATATTGTAACCATTCAAGATTCAGGAAGGATTTTTTCCCACGCGAGATTTCAGGCTTTATTGTAGCCACTCGAGATTCCACGAGATAATTTTGGCATTCTCGATTACAGGAGATATTATAGCCACTCCAGATATATTGATTTATTGTAGCCACTTTAGATACCAAGATATATTGCCGCCACTCGAGATTCCAGTAGATAAGGTAGCCACTGAAGATTCCAAGAGTCATTCCAGCAGGTTGAGATTACAGGTGATATTGCGGTCAATCAAGATTCCATAAGATAATGTAGCCACGTGCGATTTCAGGTGATAGTGTATTCAATCAAGATTCCAGGAGATATTGGGCCCATTCAACACTCCAAGAGAAATAGAAGCCACTCGAGGTTCCAGGAGATATTGTAGCCACTCTAGATTCTAGGAGTTATTGTAGCCACTCGAGATTCCATGAAATATTGTAGCCACTCTCAATTCCAGGAGATATTGAATCCATTGCAGATTACAGGAGATATCGTAACTACTTGAAATTTCAGGAGGTATTGTAGCCACTTGATATTACTGGAAGTATTGTAGTCCTCCAAGGTCCCAGGAGATATTGTACCCACTCATGATTCCAGGAGATATATTAGCCACTCGGTATTTCAGGAATTATTGTATCCACTCGAGATTCAAGGAGGTATTATAGGCAATCCAATCCTAAGATATATTGTACCAGCTCGAGATTCCAGTAGATATTGTACAACTCGAAATTTAAGGAATTATTGTACCTACTCGAGATTCCAAGAAATATTGTAGCCCCTCGAGGTTCCCGGATATTGTAGCTATTCGAGGTTCCATGAGACTTTGTAGAATCCAGGAGTTAGGTTAACCACCCTAGATTCCATGAGATATTGTAGCTACTCGAGATTCCAGTAGTTATTGTAGCCACTCAAGATTCTAGGAGATAATATAGGCATTCAAGATTCTAGGAGATATTGTACCCCATCTCGATTCCAAGTCATATTTTACCCACTTTCGATTCCAGGAGCTATTGTAGCCATACCAGATTGCAAGAAATATTATAGCCACTATCGTTTCATGGAAATATTGTAGCCCCTTTTATACGATGAGATATTGTAGCCAGTTAAGAATCTAGGAGATGTTTTAGCCAGTCGATATTCCAGGAGATATGGTGGTCAATCAAGATTCCAGGATATATTGTACCCACTCGATATTTCAGGATATATTGTACCCACTCGACATTCTAGGATATATTGTAGCCACTCGAGATTCTATGAGATATTGTAGCGACCCGAGATTCCAGGAGAAATTGTAGTGACTCTAGATTCCTGGAGATATTGTAACCACTTAGATTACAGGATATATTGTAGCCACTCGAGATTTCAGTAGAATTTTTAGTGAGACGTTCCAGAATATTGTAGCTAGTCGAGATTACAGGAGATAATATAGCCACTCTCGATTACAGATGATATTGTAGCCATTCGATTTCAAGGAGTTAATGCGCCCTCTAGATTCCAGGACATATTTGTATCCACTCAAAATTCCAGAAAATATTGTAGCCAGTATCAATTCCAGGAGATATTGTAGCCACTGAAGATTCCAGCAGATATTGTAGCCAGGCAATAGTCCATGAGGTTTTGTAGCCACTCGAGATTCCAGGAAATATTGTATCCACTTAATATTCCAGGAGATATTGTAGCCACCTTAGATTCCATAAGATATTTTCTTTAATTAAGGTTCCACGAGATATTGTATACATTGTAGATTCCAGGATATCGTAACCACTCGAAATTGAGAAGAAATTTTAGCCAGTTGATATTCCAGCAAGTATTGTAGTCATTCAAGATTCCAGGATATTATGTATCCACAATCGATTCCAGGAGATATTTTAGACACTCCATATTCCAGGCGTTATTGTATTCACTCAAGACTCAAGGAGATATTGTAGTCAATCAGGATTCCAAAATATATTGTACCTGCTCGTGATTCCAGGATATTCTAAAACCTGACATTCCAGGAATTATTGTAGCTACTCGAGATTCCACAAAATATTATGGCCATTAGATGTTCCAGGACTTTGTAGCTACTCGAGATTTCTGGTGACATTGTAGCCACTTTAGATTCCAAGAGATATTTTAGCCACCCTAGATTATAGGAGATATTGTAGCCACTGGAGATTCCAGGAGTTATTGTCGCCACTCGAGATTTCAGGAAATATTTCAAGCATTCAAGATTACACGAGATTTTGTACCCACTCTTGATTCCATGAGATATTTTACCCACTCTCGATTCCAGGATATATTGTAGCCATTTAAGAATACGAGATATATTGTAGCCACTATTTATTCCAGGAGATATTGTAGCCCGTTCAGTCGAGTAGATATTGTAGCCACTAAAGATTCCAGAATGTATTTTAGCCCGTCGATATCCCAGGTGTTATTATAGCCACTCGAGCTTCCACTAGACTTTTTAACAACTTGAGTTTCATGGATATTGTTGCTACTCGAGATTCCAGGAGACATTGTAGCCATTCTAGATTCCAGGAGACATTGTAGCCATTCTAGATTCCAGGAGTTATTCTAGCATTCTAGATTTCTGAGGCATTATAACCACTCGAAATTCAAGGAGATATTGTAGCCACTTGAGCTTCCAGGAGATATTTTAGCCACACGTGATACAAGCAGATATTGTGTCAATCAAGATTCCAGGAGATATTTTACCCACTCGAGATTTCAGGAAATATTGTAGCCAATCGACATTCTAAGAGTTATTGTAGCCACTTGCGGTTCCAGGATATTGTAGCTAGGCGAGATTCTAGAAGACATTATAGCCACACTAGTTTCCAGAATTTATCGTAGCCACTTTCGATTTCATGAGATAATGTAACAGCTTGAAATTCCCTGAGATATTGTATCCACTCGAGATTCAGGAGGTATTTTAGCCACGCAAGATTTCAGGCGTTTTTGTAGCCACTCAAGTTTCCACTAGATTTTGTAACCACTTTAGTTTCCTGGATATTCTAGCTACTCGAGATTCCAGGAGATATTGTTGTCACTCTAGATTCCAAGAGTTATTCTAGTTATTCTAGATTTCAGGAGGCATTGTAACCACTTGAAATTCCATGAGATATTGTAGTCACCCGAGATTCAAGGTGTTATTGTGTCAATCAAGATTCCAAGAGATATTGTACCCACTCGAGATTTCAGGAGATATTATAGCCGCTCGACTTTCCAAGAGTTATTGTAGCCACTCGCATTCCACGAGATATTCTAGCCACTTGAGGTTACAGGATATTGTATCTAGTCCAGATTCTATGAGACAATGTAGCCACTGTTTGTTCCAGGTGTTAGTGTAGCCGCTCTCGATTTCATGAGATATTCTAATCACTTGAAATTCCATGGGATATTGTTGACCCTCGAGATTCAGGAGTTATTTTAGCCACGCGACATTGCAGGAGTTATTGTAGGCACTCGAGATTCCAGGAAATAATTTAGGCATTTAAGATTTAAGGAGATATTTTACCCAACCTCGTTTCCAGGATATATTTTACCCACTCTCGATTCCAGGAGATATTGTAGCCATTCCAGATTACAAGATATATTGTAGCCACTCTCGATTCAAGGAGATATTGTCGCCTCTTCAACGAGAAGATACATTGTAGCTACTTAAGTTTCCAGGAGATATTTTAACCAGTCGATATTCCAGGAGTTATTGTAGCCACTCGAGGTTCCACTAGATTTTGTAACAAACTGAGGTTCCTGGATATTGTAGCTACTCGAGATTCCAGGAGACATCGTAGCCACTCTAGATTCCAGGAGTTATTCTAGCATCCTAGATTTCTTGAGTCATTGTAACCACTCGATATTCGAGAAGATATTGTAGCCACTCGAGATTCCAGTAGATATTTTAGCCACTCGAGATTCCAGGAGATAATGTGTCAATCAAGATTCCAAGAGATATTGTAACTACTAGAGATTTCAGGAGATATCTTAGCCACTCGGCATTCTAAGTGTTATTGTAGCCACTCGAGTTTCCACGAGATATTGAGCTACTTGAGGTTTCACGATATTTTAGCTAGTCGAGATTCTGGGAGACATTGTAGCCACTCTAGATGCCAGCGCTTATTGTAGCCACTCTTGATTTTAGGAGATATTGTAACCACTTGAAATTTCATGATATTGTTCGCTACTCGAGATTCAGGAGGTACTTTAGCCACGCGAGATTTCAGGCTTTATTGTAGCCACTCGATATCCAGGAGAGAATTTAGGTATTCTAGATTCAAGGAGATATTGTAGCCACTCCAGATTACAAGAGATTTTCTAGTCACTTGCGATACCAAGAGATATTGCCGCCACTCGAGATTACAGTGTATATTGTTGCCACTCAATTTTCCAAGAGTCATCGCAGCCACTCGACATTCCAGGTGATATTGAAGTCAATCAAGATACCACAAGATAATTTAGCCACCTGAGATTCCAGGGGATATTGTAGCGACTCTCGATTCCAGGAGATATTTTAACGACCCAGATTAAGGAGATATTGTAGTCTCTCGAGATTTCAGTAGTTATTTTAGTGATAGGTTCCAGGATATAATAGCTACTCGAGATTCCAGGAGATATTGAAGCCAGTGTCGATTACAGGAGATATTGTAGCTACTCTCATTTCCAGGAGATATTGTAGCCACTCGATTTCAAGAGGTTAATGCACCCCCTCGAGATTCGAGGATATATTGTATCCACTTGAGATTACAGTAGATATTGTAGCCAGTCTCGTTTCCAGCAGATATTGTAGCCAGTCTCGTTTCCAGCAGATATTGTAGCCACTTAATATTCCTTGCATTATTGTAGCCACCTCAGATTTCAGGAAATATTGTACCCGGTTGAGATTCTAGGAGATATCTTAGCCACTCGAGATTCCAGGAGATAATGTACCCTCTCGAGGTTCCAGGAGATATTGCATGCCCTCGAGATTCTAGGGGTTATTTTAGTCACTCGAGATTCCAGGAGATATTGTAGCCACTCGAGATTCCATGAGATATTGTAGTCAATCAAGATTTCAGGATATATTGTACCCACTCAAGATTCCACGAGATATTCTACCCAATCGACATTCCACGGTATATTTAGCCCCTCGACTTTCCAGTTGTTATTGTATCCCCCGAGGTTCCAGGATATTGTAACTACACGAGGTTCCAGTTGACTTTGTAGCCACTCTATATTCCAGGAGTTTTTATAGCCTCTCAAGATCCCAGGAGATATTGTATCCACTCGAGATTCCAGGAGATATTGTAGCCACTCGAGATTCCAGGAGATATTGTAGCTACTCGAGGTTCCATGAGATATTGTAGCCACTAAAAGTGCCTGAGATTTTGTAACCAGGCGAGATTCCTGGAGATATTTTTGCCAGTCGAGATTCCAGGAGATTTTTTAGCTAGTCGAAATATTGTAGCTCCAAAATAAATAATTGCAGGAGTCTTCCGGAATGAAATAAGGAAAATGAACCTTTCCTCCGGCTCACAATTCCAGTTCATTTAGAAGACAGTCATGAACCAATTCTTTTCTCTTCTTCATCTACTTTTAAATACATTTTCTTCTTTTTTGTTTGCGTTTTCAAATTTATGCTTTAATTTAAGCCCCGGGAACTAAAGGGAGGGTCCATATCCAAACACTATTACTTCTCGGCCAACTTAAGTAAATCGGAATGTCTGTGAGAGATTCTGATAATGGAGTTACAATGAAACCCGATTTGTCGGTTTTATTTTCTATGGGGGCCTTATAAATTTGGCCCTACCCTTCTTTGGGGCAAAAATTCCACATTAAAAAAAGTTATTAGGGGTTTCACCCCCAAAACAGTCGCTCCCTCCGTCAACTTATCGCGCTTGATGTAGCTTACCCTCGTTGTAATCGGCAGCAAGGTTTGCATTTAGCTAGGCCGTTATCCCAATCCCTGCCAAACCTTACCCATAGCTTCCGTTTCACCAATTACCTTCTTCCATACTACAACACCTACAACAGAAGAATATCTATTGAACACATTATGAATTAGCAGCTGTAGTCAAAGAAGTTGAGGTCAGCATTTACAGTGTAGAGTGACTTAAATAAGTTATTAGCTTGGGCTCAGAAGTGGCAGATGACTTTTAACCTTAAAAATTCCAGTTATTAACATGAGAAAGGATAATAGGGAATTTAACTATGAAATGGATGGGCATTGGCTGAATTCACTTGAGGATAAGAAGGACTTAGGCATAGTAGTAGATAGGCCACTGAAGTTTTCAAAGCAGTGTATTGAGGCAAAAAATAGAGCAAATAGGGTGCTAGGATACATTAAGAGGAATGTTAGCTACAAGAGTAGAGGCTATCCTTAAACTTTACACCTCGTATGCCAGGCCACATTTAGAGTACTGTATACATATTTAGGGTACTAAATATGTTCTCATTTGGAAGAAGTTGTGTGAGGAGAGATATGATTGAGCTTTTTAAAATCTGTTCTGGAATGGATAAGTTGGATTTTAGCAAGTTATTTGAGTTGGAAGGTTGTTATAGGACTAGGAGTCACCACTTAAAAATTTTAAAAAAGATGGACAGGTGGGATATTAAAAAATATTTTTTTCATCAATAGATTACTGGAATAGTTTGCCACCTGAGGCAGTAGACAGTCCAAACTTGAATGTTTTCAAGTGCAGATTGGATGATTATGTGGGTAGGGAGGGTTATTCTGGACTCATTCCTGTAGATGCAATTTTTTATTATATATATTATGGGTGATTTGGATTTTGACGAGTCTTTATGATGATGCTTTTTGTTTTTGACACATTCCTGTGGATGGTTCTAATTGAATATTGTAGATGTATGATCTGACACAATCCTATGGATTGTTTAAATTGTATATTGTAGATACATGATCTGACACAATCCTATGGATGCATTTTGTGGGTGGGATTTGACAGACGCGGATGACCTTTGATAGACCCTTGTGGCTTTTGTCATCCGTGAAATTATGTTATGTTAACCAATATGGTACTCAACTCCCATACACCCCCCTCCCCACAAAAACAAGCCGCAGCCTAGATAGCCCCGCCAAAGAGCTATAAACCCTAACAAAAACACTGCAAAACAAAGGAAGCAACCCTGGATAACTCTATAAAAAGGTGAAGTAGGCTTTGAACCCCGAAAAAAATGCTGAATTTTGGGAGATTTGGAACATACATGTTGTGAAATAGGTTTTCCTCGTTTTCAGTCCCCCGCCCCCGAATAAAGCTCTTTATTTTATAGGGGGAGGAGCTTGTTTGACCGAGTGGAAACAACCCTTCCGATTACAACTATGTTAAGCCACATCGAGTGCAATTAACAGTTGCCTAGACTTAGTCCCGTTTCGGGTCCCCACTGAGAAATAAAGGCATCTTAAATGACGGCAGATCGGTGGTAAAAATCCCTACAAAATTCTCGTTTGTACTCTATGGCCAAAATGATCGTGTCGATATATATATATATATATATATATATATATATATATATATATATATATATATATATATATATATATATATATATATATATATATATATATATATATATACAGGGTGTCCACAAAGTCTGGGTACAAAGGGGATAAATACATACCTTTAGAATATTAAAATTCCTATGTACCCAGACTTTGTGGACACCCTATATATATATATATATATATATATATATATATATATATATATATATATATATATATATATATATATATATATATATATATATATATATATATATATATATATATATGGAGATGGTGAAAAATTAAGCGTATGTAAAAAGAAATGGCATCTTTATAGAAACCCATACCTAGAAAAAAAATATATGATAGTGTCCATTTTGGGAACGCAAATACATCTAAATTTTCTATATACAGGATAGCATACAAAGTTTTGTCTGGTGTATACAGGCAGATATTCTTTGTAATTAAAAAAAAATGTCACCGAAATTCAGTTGACTTATTATATGACACTATGCGGAAACTAGGCGATTACTTTGAGCATCTTTCTACCATTGAAGATTAGTTGTTTGTTTTCTTGATTAAATGTTTTTCATCGAGTAAAATTTTTATCAAATCTTGTACATAATATCCCAAGCACGAAGAATTTTTCGATACATTTTTGTCCAAAACACCGCCTTGAAACTCCGATTTCCAACCAGTATCTCTTAGTTGACAGTTCGGTAATTTTTTTGTTGAAATTATTACCAGATACTCCCAGCCTGGCATTACAGGTAAATGAATCGTAATTTATAATGTAAATGTAGAGAGATATGATAATCAAACTTAAGTCTAAGCTATTGTTGTTATTGTTAAACATTTTTATTAAATGGTGATTTGTGACACAAACTGAAATTCGGAAAAGAATGATGAGAAACTCAAATTGATACCAAAGTTTTTT
Source organism: Ceratothoa steindachneri (assembly GCA_963969495.1). NCBI lineage: Eukaryota > Metazoa > Arthropoda > Malacostraca > Isopoda > Cymothoidae > Ceratothoa > Ceratothoa steindachneri. Next base: position 114,945,351 of record OZ018325.1, read on the forward strand.
TGCAAAGGAATGTCATTCATCGTTCAAGTGTGGAAGAGGTAGTATGTGATATTGGTCTCTGTGGAAGTGCTTATTTCGTCGTTTTTTTTAATGATATTTAAACCTAATTATTTCTCTATCGTATTGGGGAATCTTCATCGAAACGAATTAATTGAACCAATACCCATCCTCAAGCTGCTCCTTATCGAAATATAATACGTATCTGAGCAACACAAAAGTACCTTGGGGCATTTATAGGTTGGTAGGGCACAACTTTGCTACGCGTTCTCTTTGGCTTAGTGTAATCACATCTCTCGAATCCAAATTTTATATCTGCACCATTTCTGGTAAGTGAGATTTGCCTTTCTCTTTCACAAGTTAGGCCTAATTCATCAATCGCCACATCCCGACTAGAACTAAGTGAATCTAAAGCTTGTATATCCCCTACAACAGACCTTATATGATTTTGAGCTATCGTTAATATTCTAGAAAATTGCTTTAAACTTCACAAGGAGTGAGCTGCAACTATCTACATAGTTCTTAGGTGGTTTTAATGTATTTATGTGGAATGAAGTACTTAGTGTACCTTCCTGTTATGATTTAGATCATCTACGTGTTTATAGACAATGACTTCGTTTTATTTTCTTTATCCCATCTCCGTCCATCTACAGTTCTTGGTAGATGAATTTTCCTTGCCATAATTGTGACGATGCCTTTTTCGTGAAGGGAGGTCATTTATAGAAGAGCTTCCTTGTCCCCATTACGAGATGGTATTAGCCACCTCCGAAAATTTTGTTCCTCAAGAATGTATCCGTCGCTTATGGGTCCTAAAAATTCAGGTAAAACAAAACAAAAAACCTTTTCGTTGATGCCATACATCCCTCGGGGCTGGTGGCTAAGTATGAGAAAGGAAAGGAACTAAATCGGAAAAATACACAAGCAAACGTGTCTGACGCCAAACTAAAGGTAATACTTCAGTTTAGGGACCAATGATAGGGGGCGCTGTTTCTGGACTACAATCTAGGCCTTATGACATCAGACGGTAGCTTCAAAGGGGGCCAAACACGCCGTTGTATTTGTTTTGTTATTTTGATTTTCCTTTATTATTTAGTAAATGTCTGCACTACTTCTTAATTATATTATTTAGTAATGCATTGTTTTTTTTATAATTACTAATGTATTAATTAAACTTTGTGTTTCGTTTAACTATTTTTGTTTATAGAATAATGTTCTCACATTTTTTGTTAACATCGTTTCTGCGCGTCTGAACGAAACATAAAAGCAACTTGGTCCCGATAGATTTCGGCTGAAATCTATTTCCAAAGTAACTAATTTTTAAAATTTGTTTGGCCAAATTAGCCTAAATTAGGCAGCGCTATCGTCTTTTTTATTTTGATAAACGTGCTATCGGCTCTGTTCGTTTATCGAAATAATAAAGACCATAGTGTCGCCTACTTTAGGCTATTTTCGCCAAAAAATTAACACTTTTAGTTACTTTCGAAATGAGGGGCTTCGCCTTTTGACGTTCGACGTCATAAGGCCCAAATTTGTAGCCCAGAAACAGCGCCCCTAAACTGAAGTATTACCAAAATTCCAACCCACCAAAGCATGGCCACGTAAAGACCAATAGATCCTAAATAAGCTGGTAAAGATGAGTAATTACCCCGCAGGAATTATGAAAAGGTATTCTATTAACCTAACCTTGATTTGGGAAATATTTGCTAAAGGTCCCAACTCTAGTTTGAAAGTAAAAAACCCCAACATTTTAATGGTACATTTGATGTTTTATTTAAATCTGACCTTATTTTTTGTGCAAATGCATAGTCTATAAAATTCAGCTACTAATTTTACCTGACTTCTGTTTTTGTGGCCAAAAAATGGTTATATTTAAACCAAACCCATCAAATGTACCATTAAAATGTATATTTTTTTACTCTTTCCTAGTTATCCTATCCTTACTGAACAGGGCAAAATATACTGTGGTATTATAGGTATTAATGTATCTGGCAAACGGTCCAGTGCAGGCAAAACAACTCTTTTTCGATACTCGTTTAATACCCCCAAACACCCGTAACTTCACTACCTATATTATATTTAGATATTTTAAATTTGCTTTCATCTATCTCTACAATAATCCCATTTCCACCAAACTTAGAGGTTAGTTTCTAAGCCAAAATTCACAAACATCGAATTCCAGCCAAATCATTACTTCTGAATTTACATCTAATTTCGTTTGGCCTAATAACAAAATATTTACGTTTTTTCTATTCATAAAATTCGATTTTTTGTTTTGGTTGAGGACGTCACTTGTTATTTTTTAATAGTTTGTTTCTTTAATTTTTAAATTAAGTTTGCGAAACAATGAAGATTTATTGTTATTAAATTATATTTCGGACATGACTTTATATTCACAAAAAAAGTCATTGGTATGTATTGTTGTTTCTCATTGTGATCTGAATCAAATAATAACCCCTGATATAGCTAATAAAGAATATAAGCTTCCCTCGCTGCATGATTCCTTACAACATCGGCATGGTCAACCATACTGCAACTGAGTGTTTTTCTGGGGCGTTGCGCGCTCTAGCTATTCCAACCGCCACAAGTAATGATATTCTTTGTGTATCACGACGCTCTTCAATGCCATGTGCCTTCATAGAGCGCTCGTATATCGACTAAGGAAAAGCTAGAGAAGTTTGTCTTCAAGGCACCCAAGGGGGGGGGGGGGTGAGCGTATTGCCACCGGCAGGTTATTGGACATTCTCGAGGCAAATATTGAGAAAGCGCGATCACCGACTACGAGAAACGGTAGTGGAGGGGGGGGGCATAGCTAGAGGGTAGGATTCTCAAGGGCCGATATATGGTTTGGGAGAAAGAGAGGCCTTTTAAGGTCTTATATTTTTGAGGACTTCCACAGGCCATCCTTTCCACACTTTACCACTGCAGTCAAAGATGCCCATGTTGGTTTTGTTATTTTATTTGGCGCTCGCCATTGGAGGCAGCATTTCAGAGTACACAACAATAGGAATGTGCAAAAGGCTAAGCAATAACCTACACGGGAGGTGCCATACCCTCTAGACACCCAGTTGTTCTGATCTTCCATATGTGAATTCTACTCACCACGGTTCTGATTCTTATCGGGTAACGGTGATCAAAAATCAAAATAATTAAAAATGTAATTCTTAATCTCATATTAATGGCAGGATTTTACTTATATATATTTCTAGCGATAAATTGAAGGCCGGTTTTGAACTACAATATTTAAGGTTGATAGTTTGCTATTAAAGTCTTTTACCTCTAATCTTCTTGATTGTTTTCGCCTTTTCCTTTCACATCTTTCTCTGTTACCACTGAGTGGAATTGCTCTCGTTTCTATTTAAGAAAGAACCCTCTTTCTTGTATTGGCCCGCCAATAGGCTCCTGAGTTCGTATAATCTCTTCTTTCACAGCCTTCTTTCCTTCGCGCTACAAAGTGGTAATTTATATCTTTACAATTCATACACCCTACGAATTGTTCGTAGAAGACGTACACTCCCTTCCGGCCCCAGAATTTGAAGCTTGCTGGTCAATATTTTTGCCCCTTATTGATTTCTATTGCTCTTACTGTCCGGGAAGGAGAGATAATATTTGTGTGCCGAGTGGAAACCGCTTCTCATTACTGCAAAGTTAAGTCACATTCGGTGTGGTAAGTCGCTGGATGGAATACTGTTTCGGTCGCCTTCACGGCTGCTGCCATACGCTGTAGACACGTGGTTCGGATCCCAATGTGTATATTCACATTGGGTATGGTTGGTCGCTGGATAGGAGTCCCGAATCGGGTTGACTTTGCGGTTGTTGATATGTAGCGACTTCTGCCCCCCCCCCTCTCCCCCTTAATCGATGGTAAATCCACGTAGCAAAAACTTTTTGTGTTCAAGATTCTCGATCCTACAAAGTTTGGAAATGAACCCCACCTCTCCAAGACTATGTCCATATGAGTGTCGGTTTCGTTGTCCTCACATAGACCAGTGATCCACAAACCACACTATCAGGTTTAGGTTGTTATGCCACCCTTTGTAGGGCATATGGCGTCTATTTCTCTTCCAAGCACTCAGCACAAATCTCTGTCGCTCCAACTCTTATTATTGTTTTGTCATCTACTACTACATTTTCTGCACATTTCCCCCCCGTCCCCCCAGAACCACCCTAGCTCGTCAGTCTATGATCTTCTCTACTTCTCAACCTCATCCCACTGTTCCTGTTTTAACAGTGTTGCCAGCTCTTCTTTTAGTCTTGCTCTCTGGGCATTCTCTCTTTCGCATTCTATCATCAGATGTTCTACCGTCTCTCTATGTTTGTCCCTTTACTTCCAGGGATCTCTCTTGTGGTTTGAACAAAAGTTGGGTTCCATAACTTCCATCATACATTTCTTCCAGGGAAAGCTTTTTGCACCTATAGATATTCACTCTTCTTTTATCATTTACTCCACTTCTCCAGACCCTCCGTCCATTTTCTAGTATTCTCTGCTTCAGTTTTTCCTTTGCTCCCTCTCCCCATAATATATTCTCCTAATTCATACTTCCTATTTGTCTCATCCCCCTATGCTTTCAATCTTTTCAACTCTCTTGCTACCTATGCCGCCCCATTTCTCTCCTTAGGCTTCCACTGCTACATAAGAATTGGTTCCTAAGTGCCAATTCATTGCTGTTGATACGGTTCCTTTTAAACATTCTCAAGATAGACCACGTTTTGCCGAGTAAACAAATTTTCTATCCATTCATATATTTTTTTTAGCATTCTTCCTTCTTTGCAGGGTAAGCTTTTTTAAAGGTAATTTAATGGTTTCAATCCGAAAAAAAGGTTTCTTTTTCTCTGTGCAATGCTTGCTTGATTGCATCTGAAACTTTCGTTCAGGATTTCATAGGTGGGAAGTAAGGATTGAACTTATGGTAGTTTGAGAAAAACTAGTTTGCTAATATGCAAGGAGGGTACTAGTTTTTGATAGGCTCTCCTGTGTACTAATATTTTGGCGTTGGATGACTGTCCATCTAATATGAAGTGACATTCAATAGTTTTACTTGGTACAATCCCAATGGATTGTACTTGTTGCCTCTCTTGATGCGGCACATTTCGTTCACACAATCATGAAATTAGAGTGACACGTAATCAGATGAGACAAGTGTCTCATAATTAATTTGACTCTGGAGCTTTCTGTCCTGGCCTTTGAGACCCATTTCTTCTGAACCTGGAGGGCCTAGCCGATCGAAACTTGGTTATCAAATTTCGCAACGCAATGTTAACTTGTACATTTGGAAGTTGGTTCGGGAACTTGGCTACTGATCTGCTCCCGTTCATTTATCACCGTTATAAAACAAGCCCCCTCGAGGAACACTTCAAATCGTAAACGCCATTGTCGTTCGGCCTATTTGAACGCCGTTATCCACCCGTGCGTAGACGACTGCACCTGTTAGGGCAGCAGTCACCTTGGCACCCAATATAATACGGTTAAATGGTTTCGGGGAAGATAAAGTTTAATGTTTTTTGGAATTATAAAAAGTAATCAAAAAGGGAAAATTCAGTATGGAAGCGGTTGGTTTGGTCCGGTTTTACCATTGCCTCTATTTCATTGGGCACTAGTTTAACGTGGAAACCAAAACATGACTCGGGCTATAACAAAGGCAACAAGCATTGCACCTCGTTTCAAATTTGGCGCCCATGTGACCTGGTTTGTGTAGCCTTCCGCCCCAACACCCGCACTTCACAATTCCGGCACCAATGAATGCAAGAGGATCTGTGGCTATAATATCTTCCACACATTTCAGTCTACCTTCACCATTTTCTTTAAAGAATTCCACAAACTTTGCTAGAGATGCCCTCGTTGCTATTGCGTTTTAAATTCGCGAAGAGGGGGAAGGAATTCTTCGCATTTCACCGTGGCTGTTCTCTTCTGAGATATAATTTGATCTTCCACGCTAATGGATGTAATGCAAGAAAACTATATCGGTTATTCTGCCTCAGAACGAATTACTCCATCTATTCACTTAATTTATCATTAACAAAGTCTGCTCGGAAGGCCTAGCCTCTTCACTCTCTCAGCAGTAGAACAATTACCATCTTAATGTGGACGGTTATCATGCTTCACCGAACATAAGAAAAATCAAATTCTTTACTCAAATTGGAAGGAACCATTAAGTTAATATCTCCATTTTTCCCTGGAAATTTGTTAATCTGATTCGTATAGATATTGCCAGAGTAAAATCTCCAGACTGAAAATTTGTTTCCCTAATTAGGATTCAAGCGTACCAACTGCATTTGAATAATTTCCTTTTATATATTACCTAATAATGCAAAACACGGGTTGGGTTAAATTGCTTCTATGTTTTAGTATTCTCGCATACAAGGTAGCATTTTAAAGCGGTCTTTTTGGCAAGTGGATTGGAGGGTTGCAATTTAAAGTAAAAATTGGGATGCATAAATGAAACTGTAATTGTTGTGAAGACATTGTGGGATGTAATTCAAAATGTCTGCTGAGCTGGTAGATTGACAACTCCCACGACTTTAGGGTTGCTAATCTATACCTGCCTTACTTAATAATAATACGTATTTATAATGCGCCCTTCAGGGCTGTTAAATGGGATTGTTACAAATTTAAAATAGGTAAAAGGTCTTTGACCTAAACCAACACAACTGGTGTGCGTGCGCCACTTAGAAGTATGCACGGGTGCAAAATCGATTTTCTCTAATCCTATCAAGAATTTTTAAGGCGCCAAAGGAATATCTGTAAAACTTTTCATGTTTTGTTCTCGTATTGCAGATCAAGCAGTATTACTTTGCTTAATTAACTCATTTTCTTAATTTGATTTTTTTTCTGTATTAATAGTACTGGGGTTATTCCTTACCAACAGAAATTTGTGGTATCTAATCTTTACCTGCTGCTTTTTGGGGTCGCTACTCTCTACCTGGCAAAGTTAAGCTCCGTTTAACTTTGTTTTGGATGATGCTAAGGTTGAGCCTTCCATTCCTGGCCTGATATTTCACTTTCAATGGGTACCTTTGCCTTCCGCTTGTTTTTTTAATCAAATGCAAAAGCAGGAGGAACTTATGACTGCCATACCTAAGGAATAAACGTTGCCATGTCAAGATGAAATTAAGGCCACAATTATGAAATGGAATAGATAATAGGACTTTTAAGTCGCCGTGGCGTCCGTAAGTCCCCGACCCGAACCAAAGAAATTGGATCCCTTCGTGCGATTTCTACCATATAGATCGGGTTCCCAGCCCAGCCTGTCTGAGGTCATAGTTGCATGCAAAAAGATGATAATAGTCACATTCTTACTCCATCACTACAGTGTATGTAATAGTTTTACTGGCTCCTTTCACTCTCTCCCATAACATTTAGTGTTCGCGATGTTTGTCATGGCAATGCTTCTCATTTTCCATTTTTCTATTTATGTTTCATCTTTCTGTGCCTTCTCCTTGTGTGAATGGCTCAAAGATTGAATACACCACCATACTTTCCCTACAGGGTGTCTCAGTTATCTCAACTTTTTAATTATAACCACTATTTTTTACCGATTTGTGCACCTTAAATGTTTTTTTTAAATCGTAGGAGTTTTACCACCGATCTTCACTCAATTAAGATGCCTTTATTTCTCATGGGACCTACTGATTATCGTAGGATCCGAACCACGGTTATCGACGGAACGGCGTTAATAAAATGTTTTCATAGAACGAAATCTTTTTATCTGCATAATGCATTAATTTATTTAAATGGATCGACATTTAGTGAAGTTATAAGTAATTAGCATTAGAGATAAGCGAGACCCTGTTTATTAGAGTACTTGGTAACCATATTGATGTTTTGGATTCCCTGGTTTGCATGATTGGCTTGGTAGTTACGTATTCAGGTAATGATGATTAAGAGCGAAAGATGAACTAGTGATTCTACGCGTCAGGTTTCCTCAGCAGGTAGAGGAGGACAAGGGGCACAAAGAACTACGTAATCACACCACCACCGAGCAGCAAAGAAAATCTCTTATGTAAACGGCAGCAATCCCGTACGTGAGACAATTCCCCTCTAAAGATAAATGGTATCCTTGAAATTCGACTGAAAAAGAATAGCCTGTACATTTTGAATAATTATTTTAGTTCACTGTAACAACAAATTATAGTTAACATTCTAAGTAGTTCCTGATACTATGCTCCAACGAAGAACAGCCCTGGGTAACGTTGTAGAGGAACCGTCATTGTTTTACATCGATAGAAATGAGAACAACAATCTAGTAAATGACTATAATCGCCGCATTTCAAGAAAAGAGGGTAATTGGAAAAACACTACATGAATAGATCCCTCAACGGCCACTAAAATGAATGCTAAGCCAAGGACTATCCTCACCAGGCAATTAAAACGTTTAACCTGATGCCGTTTACTGTCACAATTTTGTAATTGATCATCAAAGACAAAAACCGTAAACTGATGGGTAATAATCAGCATGGCTTTCTTGACCCAGATTACAGACTCGCGTTTTGCGGTTACCTTAACAACCTTTAGACGACCTCGTGCTTGCACGGTGGATATTCCTCATTCACGCCAAGCTAGTGATATAGTCAGTTAATCATCTGTATAATAACTGTATCGCAGCTGCGTATATTTTGCAGTTTAAAATAACAATTGAAATTTTCCTAGCAATTATTTGTCAAGGCGGCAATGAAAAGACGCATGCACGGAATTAGTCACAGGTTTATGTATCCAATCTAAATCTCTGGTTCGTTTTTACTTGGAATATGCGATTCAATTATAGTCTCCAAATTTACCAGAGGATTTAATAATACTTGAAAAAGTGCATCGTCATCTCACCAAAAATGATGCTCAGCTTGAGAGAAAAATCCTCTAAGGATTGATTTAAAGAAACTAATTTACGTGTGGAAACGAGACAGGTGAGAGGGGAACTTATCCACGATTTTAAATCCCGGTAGGGAATCAATTTTACCTGAAAACCACCAATAGACCGAGAAATGACGGATGTTTTTCTCTGTGGTTAAATGCTAAAGTCTACACCAGAAAACGCTTCTTAACTAGGTACCTAAAATGTTAACACATCGTATAATCTTTAAAAATATATTGATACCATGCCAATTAGGGCTTTTCCCGCGTAAATAAAGTGAAAATGTGTGAAATATATAGCCATAGTTCTTCTTGCAGGCCTTCAGTAGGGCTAACAGTAAATCAATCATCCAGTAGTAAGCCGCAGTAGAGCTCGTATGGAAAGTACCTACTGCGCAAACGCCTTTAACCTTGAGTGCTAGAATTAAACGTTGCATTCTGCTTATAAATAACCCAACACAAAATGGCGAATTTTACTATTATCTCGTTTCCGGACAAGATGTTGATTTGGAGACGGCAATATAGACTCTAATTAATGCCCCCCCCCCAAAAAAAAAAGTGGGACCATTTTTATTTGAGCAGCAAGATGGTAGGAGGGCGTTATTTCAACCATTTTTAAATGCCAGATATGCAAATAAGGACATTCTTGTAATTGCAATCGAGTATTGCGGTCGCTAAAATGCCTTTGTGGAACTTAAAAAACCAACAAACCATACGAGTAAAATTATAAGATGCCTTCTGGCCAACTTCTTACCTCAAGGTGTAATTTTTGCCTCCTCTTCGCAATGTTATTTGAAATCAATTTGCTATGGCAAATTGATAACGGGGTGGGAGGTGATTGGGGAGAGTTGCGCTCTCCTTGTTTTAGCTAATCATTAGGTGCAGATTTCGTGCTGAATCTGTTGCTATGTACGTAATTCCGTGTTCACGTGCAGTTTATTACATTCCACCTACTTAGGAAATGTATCACTCACTGGTGGATGCCATTGAAGAATGTCTGTTTAAAATAAAGCCAAATTTATGATTTGAACTTGGTAGTAAGGATAAAATGGGTTCACAACTGTTATAAGGGTTCACCAAGAAGTATTTCAGTATCGTAGCAGGAATTTCAACGATTAATTTTGAGAAGTACAGAATATTTTGATAGATTTGTTGCCAGGATACTGAATTTAAGATAGGATATTTCCGACAGTTGATTTCGCAATTTAATAAGAATTCCGAGAAGGATCTTTATCTCATTCGGTCCCATATTATTACGCCATTTATTCAGTTTCATAAGAATAATAACGCTCCCAAACTGGCCCCAATCCCTCTTAGAATTCAAGGGTTGCCTTGCCCCCTTCACCCCGTGTTGGGTATTTTTATTTTTTAGTGATGCCGCTCCAGTATTCTTAATGTAGAAATTGCCAAAGACGCAACGCTCCTCTTGTGGAGGAATAATTCCCGTCTCGAGCCACGGATTGAGTCGACCAGAACAAAGTCTGCTGCTGCCTCCGGTTGCCTCATTTTGACCGTTTGTGGGGCCTTAAAACGGAAATGGAAGGATCCACGTGGTGTTGTCGATAGGTGGCCTCGTTGGGGCCTTTTGGGAAGCAGCTGCCCTGTTTTTCGCTCGCGTCCCACCTTCCTTTCTGTCCGGGTAAGATGTTCCCCGTGAGGGCATTGCGCCTCATTGCATCTCAAAATTGCCTCATCATCGCGATTTCGGAGTCATACACACACCCAATCCTTCATGGCTGATCGGGTATTTGTAGGACTGGTTTTAGATGATGGAGGCACCCCCAAAATATGGTTGTTCGAGACTTATTTTTGTCATTGGTGAAGGAAATGTAAAGTGTAGTCTAACCTATGCTTACATACTGGTTCTTTATTCCTACATGGCTGGTGAATAAAAGTGAAAAACTGTAACATCACATTTCTCGTTAATTCAATTCACCCCGGCCGGTTGGGTCTGCCTTTTCCCTACAAATGGCCACCTTGTTTCAAAAATTTTTAAAAGGGGTTTCTGTATTTGACTTCTTGCCAAGAGATTAAGAAATTATTATTATAAATCGTTTTTGGTTAATGACTAAACTTATTTTGAGGTTTGAATGGGCCTCATTCGTACATTTCGTGGTTAGGCCCGCTGGCCACTTGGAAGCTGGGAGGTTGTTAATTATTTGACGAGGGTGTTTGGTTAAATGGAGTAGGAAGGCGGAAGGGGAATGAGCCGAATGGTCGGGTTTAGTAGGGTTGCGCGTCCTCACACTCCCTCATGCCTCGAGTAATATATATATATATATATATATATATCCTCGCCAGTCGAAAGCACCTCTGTAAATGCTTCAGAATAGAATTGTTACAATTACATTCAGACATAAAATTATTATTTAAAAAAAAAATAATATTGCATATAGCGGATAGTCAGTTTCAGATCCTCCCTTGTTTTCCTCTTGTCCTGGTTCTCTTTTTAATTCTCTTTCAAGTTTCAACTCGTCTGATCCAACTTAAAGGAGGCTGATTGCTACTGTAATTTATAAATACAGTTTTGTGGATAATTTGGTAGTTTTTTTTTTTACCAAAGTTTGTGGTTGAGGCGGATCGATCATTAAGCCAGGTTTTGCTTATCGAAATCCGATGACGATGTCTCGTGATGGGTGGCCAGACTAGTGAAGTAGTTTGATGACTAGTCGTGTGACTAGATGTGTGATGAAGATGAGATTCGTTTTGGTGGCTACGAAGTCCAGATTCTGAGGCACACCTCCCACATGGGGGCATGCAATGCCCTCGCCTGGAGGGGGAGGATCTCCATTTTACCGCTCATGCTGCCTTTGGCGCTGTTCCTCATGGGTATATACCCGGGATGGCCCAGCCCAGTCTTCTACGGTTTGGTAACAGGTTCCCCTCCAGGTGTCCCAGTCACTGTCAAGTTGATCCAAGCTGGATGGGTCCACTCCACACTTCGCAAGTTCTCCATAGATGAGAGTGCGGAGGAGTCTGTTTTCTGCCATACGATAGACATGGTTAATCCATCTAAGCTGGTGCTGTAGGATGAGGGCTTCAATGCTGATTCAACTTGTGCGCTTGAGGATGGTGACATTAGGAACGCGGTCTGCCCAGGTGATCCCAAGGATCGTTGGAGTCATCTGATGTGGAAAGCCTCAAGATTTCGATGTGCGCCCTGTATAGAGTCCATGCTTCACAGCCATACAGGAGGGCAGAAGTGCACACGACCTTATAGATACCGGCCTTGGTGAGGATGGTGATGTTGCAATTGAGGAAAATCCAACTTGATAGTTGCCCAAAGGCACTCGTGGCCTATTCTCTACTTCGTCATCGATGCGGGGGGATGAGGCCAAGATTCTGCCAAGGTAGGCAAAGTCGTTGTTTTGGCTAATGTCATCCTCTCCAACCCTGAAAGCTGCGGGAAGGGGTTGGTCGTCCAGATCCGACAGCTGGGGGAGAACCTCAGGCTTTCTCGCATTGATGACGAGCCCTGTCGTTAATAGTATCCTTTGCAGCCCTTCACAGCTGAGTGACTGATTAAGGCTGCGTCGTCAGCGCACTGTAGGTCGAATACAGTCGCAGTTCTTATTTTCGTGGTGGCTTGGAGTCGTCGCAGATTGAACAGACTGCCGTAAGCCGGTGGTTGACAGCTTGGGGTACTAGAGATGAAAACTTATACGTTAAATAGACATGCAAATGATGTATCTACTAGTGAAAAATATATTTCATCACTCTTGACTGACTTTTTTTTTCAAGAACTTTCTGACGAACAAGTCCTTGGTTTTTACTTTAAAGTTTAAATAATTGAAAAACAACGACCCAGTTAACAAACCCTTTCCTTATTACACAACATTTGGAATTTTAAGGTGGAATGTTCAAGGACCATCCTCAGATGCGCCCTTGAGGTTAACACGAGCATTAAGTCAGTCAACAGAAAGGTGTTTGCGAATTTATTCCGCGGAATTTACCTTTCTTCATCCGGTTACACTTACCTCTGAGTGTCATTTCTATGCATTTCGATACTTATTGATTTCAATAAAAGAAAAAAAATCTCTTACTGATTAAACTTTATCACAGATGAACCTAAGGATAAAGCAATGGTCGTTTTCAATATCTTTGAATTAAGATCGTTTTTTGTAAAGTTATCGGTTCTTGATCTGTAGTTCTTGTTCATTGTTCAATGCATGGCATATATATATATATATATATATATATATATATATATATATATATATATATATATCATTATGAATGAGAGAAGGATAAATTGTAATGAGTCATAGTGCAAAGAAACGGAAGATAAAACGGAATCTTCTTTTTTTCGTTGTCAAAATATTTTCCTAATTGCGGAAAAAATCTGTTATGGAGGAAGATTGACCAAACCCCATCAGGCAGGTGGCGCCGCTTTGATCTCAGTTAAAGCAAGCTTTAGACTACGGCTCCAGTGTACGAAGAAAAAAAAATCTGTGGTCTAAGGCGTAGCTTTGAGTTCAAAGCGAATCCCGCAGCCTCAGTATGATTGGTTCGATCCTTTGTAAACTTAGCTTAGTCAGTGTATGCATACAACCGCAGGTGCGAAACACGGCGGTTGCGACCCTGTAAGGGGCGCGGCGATTTGCTATCCTGGCCGCCGTGCTGACGGGACTCAGCGCCCCGTCCGGCCCCAGCTTAAACTCTTCTCTTTCCTTCAGACTGCCTGTGTTTCTTCCCCTACTTCCTCACTTCCCCTACAACCTCCCACAACTTTCTCTGGTCAGCCTCTATGTTCCCTAACCCCTGAGCTCGGATTTGGGATGATGGGTTTTTAACAACCTGCTTCATCTCCAGCCATACCTTCCTCACTTCCACTTTCCTTCTCACTCTATCAATTTTACGCCGTGCCCAAGGTGGAGCCGCTATGCTGAAGGACTGCCAGGTCACTAGTCGGGAGGGGTGGCCTTAAATGGCGGCATCTGGCTCTGCCAGCCCCGTACGCACCCTTTGCAGAGCGGGATTCTGCGAGGGGTGATTAACGTCTGCATTCCGTAAAAAAATTAGGGTCACCATACCCAATGATGATAGAATAAAAAAATCTCCTCAATTTTCCCTCGTCCACCGTCGGAGCCGCCATCGGGCAGCTCCACAGAGAAAATGGAGGTCCCTCCTTGTGCTCTCGCAGGGGACCCTCCAAATCTCTTGAACCGGAGAGGAGGCTTACTCCTCTCCTTCGCCTACGTGGGTAGGGGACACTTCCTGACGTACTTGTCTGGAGGTACCTTCGGGCGCCTTCCTCTTTCCAAGGGAACTGCCAAGAAAGCCAGCAGGCAGCCCATAGCCGACCGCACCCCAATGAAACGGGTCGGTAGGGCAAACCCCATTAGGGGGAAAGGGAAGATAGGCACATCGGCCGCTTCCCACAGAAACCTGCTGGCTCGTATACTGGCTTAGCTGAAGTCAAGGCTTGTGCCTCCCCATACTCGACTCGTGACAACGCTGCCAGTGGGACCTGTGATGTCCTGGGAGGGGGTGGGGGATGGAGGCCCCCCCTGATATAGACATGGTCCTTGAGGCAATCCAGCCTCAGACGGTAGGGCCTTCTATGGGGACGAATCCGGGCTCGGCGGCAAGCACCGAACCCGAGTCCGCCCCTATGCAAGGTCCTCCTCAAACGGCTCAGGTCTCCAAGGCAGTACAAGGAGGGGATGGATCTCTTCCTCCGGCTGGTGCCCCTGCGACCGCCATGATATTGTTCATCTCGGAGAAGGACCTTGCTGAGGTCGGTCCATCTGGCCTGGGGGCTCTTGCTCGCGCAGGAGAGAAGCGGGTTCATTGTCCGCCCTCCTCTCCTAAAAAGAAAAAAAAACTAAAGAGTCTCGGGGCTCATCTCCATCCGCGGTGACGAATGGGTCTGCTGCTAGTTCGGTAAGCGACCAGGCCAAGATCGGCACATCCGGTCCCTCTGCTCCCTCAGGTGGGGAGCCTCTGAGTAAGTGCTAGTGCGCGGACCGGATTCTTGATTACATCGGGGTCCCTCATTCAGAGACTACCCAGCGTTTTCGAGCCCCCTGGCTTCAAACGCTTCCAGTTTATTCGCTCCACTGATGGCACCATGTTGACTAAGGGCAACATTATCCATCAGACGAGAGCTTTAGCTAGTGCGATTGATAGGGAGCCAAGGTGACCCGTTTCTCTGACGAGAGCCTTTTTAGCGAATGCGTCCAAATCCCACCGAGGCGGCCATGATTAGTGCCCTCCGTACACTTGATGGTACGCGTGTGAGTGTGACGCCTCACTCTAACATGAACTTCGTGAAAGGAGTAGTTTATGCGAGGGAATTCGTGGACTACTCCATAGAGGACATCACTTTAGAACTGGCCGACCATGGGGCGGTCAAGGTCGAACGTGTGATGAGAATACAGGGAGGAGTCTCGAGAACCACCCCTACACGATACGTCCAAATCGTGTGTGGCCAAGTGTGTCAATTGCAGAGAGCCCCACCCCGCTTCTTCGAAGCAATGTGGTGCGTATCTCCTTGTGGAGGAAATCTTGTCCGCTCAGGCTCAGGATCGTCTCTCATTTCGCGAGGCTAAGGAATTCTTCCTGGCACGCCCAGCGTTACCCGGGACGTCCTATGAGCAGATTCGTTTCCGCGCGGATTCGTAATGCTTCTGGGGGTTCCACCCACCCTGAGTGCCCCCTGGTAAAGCTGGCGGTACGAAGGGTCACACCCAGCCCCGGCTAAAACCAAGGCTCCCATCGCCCTTCCACCAGCGTGACCGTTTCCCGTAAGGTGAAACGGGCCACACGCCTGCACCGAGTCGTTAGACTCACACGAGGTAATACCTTGCAGTTGGTAGCCAGGCCATCTTCCGGGCTTGCTAAAGCTGTCTCCTCGAAAGGAGGACAGCAACAAAGCTGCTACGACTCTTTCGCCCACGCCCAGTGGTGGGCTGGGTGGCTCGGAGACGGTGGATCCTCGAAAAAAGGGCCCCCCGCGTCCGAAGCCGCCCCGCCCGCCTAAGGTTTCGAGGCGGAGGAGGGAAAAGACTCGCATAGCGAGGAGCCCAACCTCCCACAATAAATCCTCGAAGGCGACAGCGCCCGGAGTTCGCCTCCGGGAAGCGTACGGCCATTACCGTGAGGGTCTTCTGTTCGAAGAGGGCCCCCGCATCTCCGAGCTATGCCTGGAGGGCATATTCCTTCAATGGAATTGCCGCAGACACCCGGACAACTGGGAGGAGTTGCGGAGGCTCATCTCCTCTCATTCCCCGTTAGCTATCTTTTTGCTGTATACCATGCTAGGCGCATGTCCGCTGCCCAGCCTCCTGGGGTATAAGGGGTTTGCGACCCCACCACCACGCGATGGTGGCCGGGCGGCGGAGGATGTGCGATTTACACCCGGCATAATGTCTCCGTTCTTCTCTTCACTTTAGATACCTCCATTCAGGCAAAAGCTGTGGAGCTGCACCTGGATAGGAGGTATACTGTTATTTCCGCGTACATTCCACCGTCAGATGACTTCGACGCGGGAGACTTCTTCCGTTTCGTGCCACGGTTGCCGAGGCCCTTCCTCTTGCTCGGAGATCTAAACGGTAGACACCCCCTCTGTGGAGACTACTCTATTAATCTCCGGGGTCAAGTCTTTGCCGACCTGATCGACGAGCTTGAGATTGGTGTCCTAAATGTGGATGAGTTTACGCATCACTGCCCGAGAACCGCTTCATTTTCCTGCCTCAATATATCTTTTTCTCTCCGGGTGCACAGCCTGCTTTTGATTGGTGGGTGGTCGAGGACTTCCATGCTAGTGATCACTTTCGCATTCAAATATCATTTTCTGGGCTGCTGCCGCCCGAGAGCCCTCCCCGGTGGGGCTTGGCACGGTGGTCTGCATGATGCCGTTGAGTTCCTCTCCGTCAACCTCATCGCCATGGGCCTAGCTACTATTCCTAGAAAGTCTGACCGTTTTGCACGCCGACCACTCCCATGGTGGTCAGCCGAGTGTGAGATTGCCCTCAAGCAGAAGCGCTATGCTGCACATTCCTGTTGAATGTCCCAGTCTGGGCGATCTCCGCGCACATTACCTCTCCCGGTTCCGTGATGGGCAAGGTCGCTACCGCCTGTCCCTTGTACTCGGGATGAGTTCGTGCACGTTGACTGGTGGACATATAGATTTTTGGGGAGAGGCCATCCTTCTCCCCTTTATTTAACTAGTCTTTTTTTTTTTTTTTAGTAGGTCGCACCTTCCTGCGCCGTGGAGGGGGCTCCCCCTACGCTGGAGCTTGCCTCCTAATTATTGCCTTTTTTCTTTTTTTTTTTAGCATCCTCTTTTAAAGATGTCTAATATTAAGCAATGTCGAATACGGCGACTAATGCCCAAGTAGGCAGTCGCCAGATGAGCTCTTAAAATTATAAAAAAAAACTAGATGCGCTATAACTCCAACGATTTCACTTTCGGTGAATTTCGTCGGGCTATGGCTAGGTTCAGGTATATTTCGAAGCACGCCCGCTGCTCTTTTTGGCTGCCATACGTGTCTTCGCTTAACAGGAAGCCCCCTCTAGCACAAGTGTGGAAAAGATTTAAAAGGATTCGGGGCAAGTTCTGGCAAGACCCTTCTCCCGTTCTCCAGGATAATGGGACCGCAATCTCGGACCCCGCTTTGTAGTGGAATCCTTCGCGACCGCATTCTCTAGCCGTCATGCTGCTCCGCCATCATTCAATGCACGTCGTGATGTCGCGAAAGGCCAGCGGCTGGACTTTACCTCCAGAGGCGGGTAACCCTTCAATGACGTTTATTCTGTGAGTTGCGTTCCGCTCTTGCTTCATGCGCGGACACCGCCCATGGTCCGGACGATGTCCCGTACGTCATTCTTCGACACCTGGGTGAGCGAGGCATGGCATTTTCTTAGATTTGTTTTACAGGATCTTGGTGGAGGGTCTCGTTCCAGATTCCTGGCGAATCGCTACTGTGCTCGCCTTTCGAAAACCGGGGTGTGATCACTCTACTCCGGCCGGTTTCCGCCCAATCTCTCTATCCTCTTGCGTGTGCAAGTTGATGGAAAAATTGGTAAATGTTCGATTAGCATCTTTTCTGGACAGCGGAGGCCATCCGTCTTCTCAACAGTGCGGCTTCCGCAAGTTCCACTACTCCTCGGATGCTCTGCTCCGACTGGAAAATGCCGTCTGCGAGGCTTTCCTTTGTAGACAGCACTACGCCGCGGTCTTTTTCGATCTGGAGAAGGCCTATGATACCGCATGGCGATACGGTATCATGGAGACTCTCTACACGATGGGGGCGAGGGGACGCCTCCCAATGTTTATATCTGAATTTTTGCGAGATCGTCGATTCCGCGTACGGGTGGTTGGGGAAGCCCTCTCCGGCCCAAAGGAGCAGGGAAGTTTCCTCAGTGTCGCACTCTTTGCCCTGAGCATCAACGGCATCACCTTGGTGCTGCCAGAAGATGTTCTCGCTACGCTCTACATGGACGACCTCTCGATCTCTCTTGGCGTGGCCCAGATTCCAACTCTGGAGCGTCGACTCAAACATGCTTTGACTCGCGTCTCTCTCGCTATTCCGAAGCGTACAGGTTTCGGTTTTTCTTGGCCGAGACTAAGGTGGTGCACTTCTGCCGCCATCCACGGCTCCACCCTGACCCAGCCTTGTTTCTTAATGGGGTACACTTGGAAGTGGTTGAATCGCACCGTTTCCTTGGTCTTGTATTTGACCGATGCCTCACCTGGCAGGCCCATATTCGCAGCCTTGGGTCTCTTGTACCCGCGACATTGATATTCTCCGTTCAGTGACGTTAAGCGCTTGGGTCAGTGATAGGGCTACTGCGTTACTTTTTATCTATCTTTTGCTCGTTCGAAGCTCGACTACGGATGCGAGTGTTATGCATGCACAGCTGAGCGTGTACTGCAGAAGATGGACTCGATCCACCACACCCGCCTTTGCTTGGCGACCGATGCCTTTCTCACTTCCCCCATTGAGAGCCTACTAGTCGATGCCTGGGGGATGCCACTTGCTCTACACCGTGCACAGTGCATTATTTTCCTGTACGCGCGAGCCCGGCGCCTCCCTTATTCGCCAACAGCTCTCACTGCATCGCTCTCACTGCATCCGCAGTTGATTTGGACTGTGCTTATGCTGCCGAGAGATGCCAGTCATACTCTACGCCCTTTGGGTTTAGGGCTAGGAAACTCCTTCGAGAGTTAGGGATAGCTCTCGGGACGGTGGCCTCTGTCTACGCTGTGATAATGGGAAGATATTGCGTTTCCTTAAAACGGTCCTCGTATAGGCTGTTTTTAGACTGTCTACTCTGTGATAATTTTGAACATATTGCAATTCCTTAAGACGGTCCTCGTATAGCTTGTTTTTAGACTACTTATCATTTTGGTAACTAAGTTGATTTCGTTCTAGCTTGTTTATATCTCTTTGGTAGTAAGGGCATCAAGCTTGAACGCAATGTTCCAGTAAACGCCGGACTAGAAATTGTTTGAGTATTATTTTGATTTGTACTTAAATGACCTTCCTATAAAACCAATTATTTTGTTCGCTTTGTTGGCAACTTCTGTACAATGTTGACTGGGTTTTAGGTTCCTTGATCCTGTTACACTCGTGTTCCATTCATTTAGTAAGATGCTTTTTCATTTTCATTTCCCATGTGGAACACGTGGCATTTATCCGCATTGAGGACCACTTGCCAAGTTTGGGCCCAAGATATTGCATATCTTTTACTTATACGAGTGTGCGATTTTTGTATCATCCGCGTACCTTGAGATGTGCATGCATGTCAGTCCTTCGTCTATGTCTTTAATGTAGATCAGAAAGAGGACAGGCCCTAAAACTGAGCCCTGGATAACCCCGCTAGTTACATTGACCCATTTGATCTCTGCCTTCTCTTGCTGAGCCATTTCTCAATCCATCTTGATATGTCTCCCGGTATTCCGTGCGATTGTAATTTTATCATTAGATGTTTGTGACTAACGTTGTCGAAGGCCTTCTGGAACTCCGACGCCGGAGCCTGCTTCTTTCTTGCTGTTTTGTTTTTTCTTGTTTCTTTGCCTTTGTTTTTATTTTGTTTATCTTTGTTATTTGGTATATTTAATTGTTGTTTTTTAATCTAACCTAGTATTCTTAGCAAGTAAACACTCAGCGATGACCTTGGTCCACCGATTGGGTTTATCATTGTTTCTGGAGGCAATTCATCAGCAATGATTTTCTTGTTCCTCTTTACTTTTCCTTTTTCTTTACACGCATTTTTGCCTACACATCCTTCTTACGTCTCAATTATCCCACACCCCACTACGGAAGGTGACGCGCGGCAGGGGGTCCGGTCCGTCTCTGGTAGTAAGTAGTTTTAAGGCAGTCTCATCTTTTTAAATGGGCCGTGTGATGTCACTTATATTTTCTTCCACGCAGTTTTGCCTCGGAGATGCTTTACTGTGACTTTTCCTTAGGCCTAACATCTAACAAGGGTAGGTTTAACGTAATTTTTGGCTGTGGTTGTCAGTTTCGGCCGCGTTTCTTCTTTTGCGTATCCTTTCATTTTAGATGAATGGGTGACCCTGTACCACATGCGGCACTCTACCGTGATCATCTTGGATCTTGGTATCGTATTGGTCTTCGGTATTGTGTATCGGGTACCCGACACATTTTCTTCCATGCCCTTTCCCCCTTTCTCTTTCTCGAATTAATTAAGTTAACCGTGAATGCAAATAAAGAACTTGTGTCAGGGTTGCATTTGCAAGTCCCGTAACCGTTGCATTCTCTTTTAAGTCCAGTTTGACTGGTGGTTAGAGGTTCTCCTGTGGTAAGCCCTGGCCGCGAAGGTTCCCTCGTTGGCGTCTCCTGCCCTCCCTTGTGACGTATCGTATTTCGCCCCAGGAATGTTCGGTGTCATCTTGCATTTTGTCTCGCTTCAGGATGGCTCTCGCCGCTAAGCAAACACCCTCGGAAGAGCAGCATCGCAGATCGCTAGGCTTCTTTTTTCTTAACCTTTTGATTGGCTTAATGTTGGAAATGCATTTTGTATTTGTTTGTCGATCTTTTTCCTGAAGTTTAGCTCCTTCCGCTGATTAGCCTTAATGAATCCCATCAAGATGTTTCGATGTTGTGCTTTCCGAGTTTTGTAATCTCTGCACGAATCCCGAGTCGTACGGCGCCAGGGTAGGCATTAAAGTTGATTTTCAGTTTGTGACAGTTTCAAGATTATGCTCAAGACCAATGCATTATTATTATTATTCCTTGATTCACATTTGTGATTCGAGTGTCGCTACTAAATCACCCATAGAAGAGAAGGGGTGGAATTAGGTTTTAGTCTATTTTCTGGTTACATAGAATCGACATACAGCTTGGTGTTTTAATAGTAGGAGTACAAGTCTTTAGGTATCTGTTCCCATACGTATTTTGTCTATCTGTGTGGGCGGGTATCTTTTTATGAGGGCTTTAAAATGAGCAAGCACATACTGTTTTGCCCAAAGGTAACCAGCCAACCCTCTAGTGTAGAACCACATATGAAGTGATACAACATGGGTATCTTTCAGATAAAAGCACTGTAACGCCCCGGACAAGGACTAAAGTTAGCTCTTTTTTGTGGTGTGGGGGTTTGGGGTTACCCCTAAGAATATTCGTAGGTTTATGCCTTTTTCTACAAATTACCTTTGTTTGTCTCGAGCGAAGATGCCTACAATAAGTCTAACGTTTTAGCACTCGGCTACGAATTTCCAAAATTGGAACAAAGCTCACATCGATGGTATATTTCATTTATTTACATTTAAAAAAATCCACTGAATTTGTACTCTGGGTGGTGGCAAAAATGGCGTGTGAATGTATGAGAAGTGTTTCAGGAAAATAATAAAAGTACATAAACGTTTAATTTTCATATTCTCTAAACCTTTGCATTCGATTCGACGCAACTTGAATAAATATATACATATTAGTCGATTAAAGGTTCCTGGATTTCATTACTTTAGTGAGCAGTCGTTAGACTTTGCGTTCTAAAATTCAGTAAAAAAAAAACAACACAACATACAAAAACATTGCCTTTCTTGTGCCACGGGCGTCCAACTCTTATTGTTCCGTTAATTAACTGAAGCAATTTTTGTCTGTTGGGTATCGTAAAAGTAAAAAAAAAAGCTCGGAATGTTCTTTATGAGTCAGTTGAATTATATATCTTCTTCTGACTCTCCTTGAAGATGAATCATCCGCTGCGGTACTCCATTACGTGCTTAAAGAAGACAGAAACAGCTTAGCAAATTTCATTGCCTGACAACTGTAGCATTGATGTTATTTTAACCTCGCTCGTGATCCTGTATCCCTCGCTACCACACTTTTGTCGCATATTCTCTCTTCATTTGAGCTCCCACAGGTACCTTACAACCACCCACTTGAATGTATCCCGCGTGAGGTTGTTGCATTTGAAATTCCACTTTCTAGCTGTTGGATGGAGCGCTATAACAAGGTCTGCTGACCAGTCACGCGCTCTCGCTTATTCTGATTTATGACCTTACGACCTTCAAAACTTTAAATAATTACCCGACTAACCTTGGGAGAACTTCGGCAATTATATCATTTGAACGAGAATGTAAAACAAAATAATGGATTCGAATATCCTTAGAATCGGCCGAATAGTTATGATGTTATTACCCCCCCCCCCCAAAAAAAAAATAGAAGCAAAACTGAGACCGACCGACATAGTGATGTAGAGTCGCACGCGATTAGAAATCCCGCATCATGCGACGGCTTTCCCTCCACTCAAACTGGCCCCTTCAGGACAACCTCACAGAAGGCGTGGCCCCACTTAATGCTGGTAACTTCGACGGGAGCTACCCCGCAGGTGCTGTAGGATGAAGGGCTTTCTCCTTTAATCTCCCGAGCGGTCAGAGAGAGCAGATATGTCATCTGCTCCTGGGGACCTAAGTAGAATAACCCTTGGTTGTACTCTCATTTTTGCCTCGTTTTCTCATCACAAGAAATTGGTCTAGCAGTTCCGGGGGGGGTGCAGAGGACCCCCAATCAAATTAAATTATCCCCGTCTTGCGTGTGACTAGGGTTGGATGTTCGCCCTATGCGTTTCTCTCCTCAACTATTGTTGTGAGGTAGACGTTGGTGGTACCAATTATTATTTATAGTTTGCTAAAAAGATGCCCCTCCCCCTCACTATTAAAGTTGTTATTGCCGCAATAGCCCCCCCCCCTCCCAATGCCATAATTAAATCTCTATAGTTTGTTTGTTTTTTTCGTCTCGCCCAGTCGGAAAATTCAGGCTGACAAAACCCAAGGTTTCCAAAATTGGTGTAAAGGTTATTATGTAAATTTGGATGAATAAAACGAAAGTCATCGACAGATAAAAAAAAAATAAAGTATCCTAACGACAGAAGAAACAAATTTCTATTCAAATATAGCGAATAAATTATCAGTGTAAAATATTTGTAAAAGTTATAAGTAATTAGTATTTGGCACTCTTGCGCAGTAATCTGGCTCCACTCATCTCCAGGAAGTTCTTAAACTGTTTTCGGATTTCTTGCTTTATACCGAATGTCTAACAAACAGTTTCAATGGAATTCAGGTCCAGACTGTATGCAAGCCAGTTCATAATAGTGATATGCTCGTCGCCCAGGGGGGTAAGTCTTCATCGATTTGGCGGTAGGGTGTTATCCTGCTTGAAGATTGAGGTTGGGCTTTGTAGGCTCGCAGATGGGGCAAGTGGCAGCACTTCATTGTACACTTGTCCATTCACCGTCCCCCGTAAGCGCATAAGTGCCCGAGTGCTTTCTACCGAAATGACGCCTCAGACCATCACACTTCCTCCGCCAAACTTGACTCTCTTTTTGGTGCAATTGACAATCTTTCACCTGTTCTGCGACGAATGAATGAACCTCCGGCCATTATACCCGTACAAATTGAATTTAGATTCGTCACTGAAATGGACTTTGCTCCATTGTTCATCCTTCCATGTAACGTGCTCAGTGGTGAATGCAAACCGAGGCCTCTTGTTCTTAGGACTGTTCAAAGGATTGAGTGCGGGTATTCGAGCCTGAAGATTGTTATCCTTCATCCGAAGAAGAAACTGCTGGGGCCGTCTTCAAATGGTCTTTCACAATTTGAGTAATGGCTTGTTCCTTTTTGAGGTCTTCTTTGGCCTATCGTTTGATTTACCAGTCTTACATAAACTTTTGTCATAGGTTGGCAGAAGCTTGTCGACTTTTATACACTTTGGGAGCGTTTGACACTCCGCAATGATTCCAAGTGAAAAACCATCTTGGTGGCGTAGTTGGCGGATAGTGAAAGGGGGTCCAGATTTCTTAAGCATGTTACCTAGGCAACAGCTGACAAGAAAATGACAACGTACACGAGATGGAACTGAATTCAGTTGATATATATATCAATTTCGGTTTCTACAAAATCTAAGCGTTCGGAACATTTTGGACACTTCAAATTGAATATCTGCTGGTAATTTTCGTTCTATTCATCCAAATTTGAACAACCTTTATCCACATATAGATAAATTATACCCGTAGGTTGTCCTACACCAATTTTGAAAAGCTTGGATTTGAGTTATGAGAGATGTTATGATAGAAATACAGGCGTTCTGATATTTTGTGGCGGTACTGTTTAGCTGCACTCCTTTGCAGGATACATGTAGGGGGCATCCATTCCTCCAGGCTTCAAGTGTAGCTCTACCACCTCAACACTCGCCAGATGGGCGTCATCGAGAAAAAAAAATACTGCAGAACCTTCTCGGATCCATTTTTATTCCTTTCCTTACATTATACCTCTCACCTATTCGTTCTTTATTCTATCTACTCTTCCCCATACCTCTCACCTATCCGTTCTTTATTTATCTACTCTTCCTATCAGTCTCGCTTACAATACCAATGTTGGCGCGTAACTTCTTTGCACATTCTACACTCAGCATTCACTAACGTTCCGATTAGGGATAAGACCGATAATCAAATCTGCCGATTAATCCTCTCATTAATCAATCTCTTATTTAAATCTAGTTTTCCTGACCACACTCGAAATAATTTATTACCGGCTATGCGTATTGGTATTTAGCTTCCATGCCCGTCAAACAAAATCCTAGGTTATACGTCTCTAACCATCATCTTGACGTAACATCATTACGGTAAAACTTAAGTACCTATTTTTTCGGCGAATTTACTCGTACGTTTGTTTTCGTTGTCTTTTTCGTTATAGCCAATACCCAAGTGACCTGATTTTGCACCTAAATTTCGGTCATGATGTGCATGTTTGTTGTATAATCCTTCATCAAACACAGCTTTCCCAAAAGACTCCCTCAAGGGGGAGTACCTTGTATACCTGGAAGGCGACACGTAGTCCCTGGCGAGAGTACCCTATGTAAAGTATTACATCTAGCATCACACCCTATGGTCCCCTGTTTTCCGGATAGTCTTTATTTTACCCTCGCTTGACCACTTTCTATCCCGACCACTTGTCAACTATCTCTTCTGCGGTGTCAAGGCGCAGCATAGGCAACTGTACTGTGGCTGTGCTCTGTAAACTAATGTCCTTCCTGCCCCAGCACCCGAATAAGAAATACAATTCGCTTGCTGACGATTCTGCATATTCTTCAATAATTTATATTGGCTCCTGACTGACCACCGCGTTCATTGAAAATGGCTTGAAATACAAAGCTTGATATGTCTGTAAAATTACGTGCTGCAAACTTTTTGAACATACTGAACCACCCCGTTCACTTTGTTCGATGTTATTTTTATTCATTTGAGCCAAAGGCACTCCCATCTTCATTTGCACATCTCCTAAATCTCTTGAGTATCGTTTCCTCATTTCTTCTATTAGTTTTAAGGACCTGACAAGCTGCTACCTCATGCCGATTCATTAGAGAGCGTTTGTAACCTCTTAAACAATGCCCACAGGTTGCAAGAGAGAAGGTTTGAGGTGTCTTGGTCGTTCCGGCGCGATTAATAGGATATGAGTTTACGCCCTAATCAGCCCTTTCCCTTGTGTAACAATGGGCTGACCACCCTTTTGTGATCATTCTCTTGTGCATTGGGCTGTAGTGCCTATGAGGGGCGGCCTTTAGTACCTTGGCTGTCCGGCCTGGCCTAACTTAAGGTCTCGGATTCCGTCTGTGGGGTGGTCAAACGTCTAGTAAGACTTAAGGTCCTCCTCCCTGATCTGGCCTACTTCCCTCGCTTTGTTGAGAGCTGCGTCCTTTTGAGAACTGTTCAGTCAGAACTGACGACACGCGTCCGCTGGCTAACTTCCGTTCGTTGTAGCCGTGAGACTCTTTGGAATATCATTCATCATTAACGGACCCCTTGAAAGGTAAACAAATCTTGATGAGAGCGGCTGGACTAAATATAACCTATTTACGGCGACTTATGGCCTTGTAGATAGCCCCCCAGATGGGGGTTAAAAAATCTAGATATAGACCCCCTCCCGTTTCTTTTATTGGTCGTAAGCTTGGGGAATTTCGAGATTAATAAAATTGATACGGCACTTGACGGAGCAAGAGTGAAATGCAGGAAATAAAAGTTGCTAAAGTAAGGGAAGGACCGAGGCTTATTGTTATTTTGAAGAAAATAAAATGTTTTTCATCGATCACAAGTACATGACTAGTTTCGGAGCATCGCGCCCCATCTTTGAGCCGAAGGACTGACTTTTATTATATGCAAAAAGAAAAAAAAGGGAAATAGAAAAATTACAAAAACGGAGGGAGTATTTGCTAATCGACATCTTGGTGAAAATATAATCATCCAGATGTTGTGGGTGGCCCATGCTGTTGCACCTTATGCCCTTGGGTCAATATTTTCGTCTTCTACTTTTGTGACCAATGAAAAAGTCATAAAAAAAACCCAAAAAGCCTAATCAACCGCAAGTTCGGGTGCTTGCAAAGGGTGGTATGTTAAAAGGAGTCAAAATGGCAGGGTTTAACGAATCAATGCTGAGAATGAATTGAGTAGTGGAGCTGATCATATTTCCAAGTCTTAGGTCAGGATGAGCGTATTGCAAGCGTCCATGAACAAGTCCATCGAAAAAATCGTTGACACAAATGGGAAGATTCAATTCCCTTGCTGGGACGGGACGACCTTCATATTCTTTCCCTTCTCAAACTTCATAATGAGGTTGGGTATATTCAGGAGAGTTGCGCACTCCACGCTCCTGAAAGCTCCAAGTAACATTTAGGTTAATCTTGGTATCTTCATATACATTTTTCCCTACTACCACTTAACAAACCACCTCCAAATCTATAGTGGAGTACGTTGGGTTTCGCTTCCTACAAGGTAGTCCGAGTCTTGTCACCCCCTACCGAAAGGTAATAAGAACTATAGAGGAACAATATAATAATATCTAACACATGTACTGGTTTTGGTATTCACTTTCATTAGAGGTCGTGCCGCACATCCTCATTCTCTTGCAATCAGCCTCTCTTCCAAACTGTAGGAGCTCGTGTTAGCCATCTGAAATAGAAAATTAATACAATATTTACAGGACAAGAGACTTTCGGACCACCACATACATGCATGCACTAACTAGTAAGACCCATACTCAGGCCTACCAGATGGTTGGGGGGGACGTTATTTATGATATTCTTTCACTCAATTATATGGAAAACAACTTTTAAAATATTTCGATAAGTGAAACAAGCATATTAATGATCTTGACCTTGGTATAAGTAACGACCTGAGCAAGTTGGCCGGTGACACTAAATTAGGTAAGGTTATAAAGGTCCTGACTGATGCTCATTATCTCAATGGGCAAAGAAATGGCAAATGGAATTTAACATAAGTAAGTATAGTGTACTTAATATAGGTAGGTGTAATCAATCCACTGAATATTATTTAACTGAATGGGAGAGTTTTAGGAAGGTCAGAATGTGAAAGAGACTTTAGGTGTCATGGTAAGTTCTGACTTCTGGCCTAGAAAACAGTGCATAAGTGCGAGGAATAAAACTAATAATGTATTAGGGTTTATTGGGAGGAATGTAAGTAATAGGAGTGCTGATGTCATTCTGATACTGTACTTAACATTAATTTATGCCTAAACTTGCCTATATGGTGCAATTTTGGTCACCATATTATAGGATGGATATTGCTTTGCTTGAGTCTGTGCAAAGAAGGATGACAAATGATTCAAGGGGATTGAGGAACTTGCATTATGGTGCAAGGCTACTAAATCTACATTTGTTAGGAAGAGAAGGAAGAGTTCGAGGGGACTTGAATGAACTCTTCTAGTGGGCAAAAGGTTATGATAGGGGAGACAGGTGACGTTCTTAGTTATAGTGAACAAGGATAGGATGCTTAGCAGATGGTTTAAGTTGGACAAGTTTAGGTTTAGGAAAGAGTGGTAGAAATTAGTCTACTAATCGAGAAGTAGATGAATGGGATACTCACCACTAATGTAATAGAAACTTCCTCCCTGCGGACTTTTATTAATAAATTAGATAAAAATGTGGATGAGGACGCTACGTGGGACCTGAACTGGGTGGTGGGAACAGGAGCTGCCTCGTCTAGGTTATTGATTACCCCATTTGCAGACCCTTTCCTTATGCTCTTATTTACCAAAATTAAATTTCCCTTCCCCTTTTAATTGTCAGACAGGGATAGTTTCAAACGATTTGGGGGTGGGATAGTCTACTATTAATTGGTTGATCCTTTTTTATCTCGAATTCTAATCGATAATATATATTAGGCTAGTATTTCACGCCTCAAACATCGGTTTAATTTCATTGCCTTTAACGCCTTCCTCCCCATGTGCAATACGATTTCAGTGGTTTTCTAATAACTCGTAATCATTTAAGATGGTTGAAACCAGTCTGATTACAATGCAGAATCGCCGTGTTTACATGTGTGAACTCTTATAGAAGTCATTAGTTGCGATTTTCACGTTAATTAAATTATCACAGATCCCGCATATGAAGCAACCTTGTTGCCCGTTTATCATTTCGAGTTTTTATATCTTGTGAATTTGGCAATCCCATACTTCCCCCGCCTCATTTCGTTGACTGGTGAACAGGAAACTTCAAAAAGTTTTTCTCACGGAAAGGGATGGTTAAATTAGCCCCCACCCCAAGGAATTTCCTGCAATTCGCATTAAGTTATTAGTTATATGAAGAATTAGTGTGTTGCCTCTTAGCTGCAAAATACTCTGCACAAGTAGGCTGGCTCATTTGTATTCTTGAGTCGCAAATACTAGACATTTTTTTTCTCTGACTTCTCTTGCCATTCATACTAATTTTGCCCTGCTGTCTTGGTGATTGTCATTCTGATCTTTGTGCATTTCATTATCCTGCAAACGAAGATCAAGTAGGCACCCGAATTGCCAATTTCTAGTGTTATTCTCTGGTTCCGTAAGAGAGGGGGGGGGGGTAGGGTTAACTTGCAACTCTCTTTCAATTTCAGACTTTTATGAGGATGCCATCGTATGTTATTTTTTTTAATTCCACCCGGAATGTCATCATTCCTTCGAAGGATTGATTATCAACATTGTTGCCATTTATCCAGGGCGGAAAGTACCTTTTCCGAGTTATTAACACCTGAAAGTACTCTCATTCGAGTTATTTGTGCCTGAAAGTACTTTAACCAGGGTTATTAGCACCTGAAAGTACTTTTATCCGAGTTAGAAACGCACCCGAGATGTTTTCGAATCAAAGCAATCGCAAAGATCTTCGCTAGAATTAACTGCTTTTATGTCTCTCATAACATAATTTCACGGATGAGAAAAGCCACAAGGGTTTATCAAAGTTCATCCGCATCTGTCAAAACCAACCTACCCACAAAATGCATCCATAGGATTGTGTCAGATCCTGCATCTACAATATACAATCTAAGCCATCCACATGAATGCGTCAAAAACAAAAAGCATCACCAATAATATACAGTAAAAAAAAAAAAATCATCCACAGGAATGAGTCCAGAATACCTCCCCCCCACCCGAAAACGCCCCCCCCTCCCTCTATAATCAACTAATCTGCGTTAGAAACTAACATTCAAGTTTGGACCGTCTCACTGTGCGTCTTGATATCTTTGTTTGTTGCTGCCTGAAACTCAGCAGCTACATCAGAGGAGTTTTTTTTACTATCTGCCAGAGATGTCCTTTTTAGCAACCTCTCTTCCCTCTGAGTTGTACACCTTTTGCGACCTTGACCATCACGGTTTTTGAAAGAATTGGTCTCTTACCTTTTAATGGCTCCTTTTCAGCTATTATCGAGAAGCATTTTAAAACCACAACTTCCATTCCGGGAATCATTTGTTTGAGAACTTTGATGCGTGCATAATTTATATTGGCTCATTGCTGTTTTGTTTTTATTTAATCGCAAAATTTTCTATTAAACAGAGTAGCTCGAGCCATTTTAATTTAAAATCAAAATTAAACCAATTTACATAACCTACTACCCCTATCGTTCGACATCGTAGTTAAATTAACATCTTACCTTAAAATTGTGATGCTAATCATCGTCGCGAATGGCTATTTCTTGAATCGGTACGATTAATATTTTCTTCCAGACTTACATGACGTCATACCGACAGGGCTAGCTACCACCGGCAAATAATATCTGCTATAAATGACAATATGGCTACAAAGCGCCTGCGCTTGCGAAGGGAGTAATTAATCTGTAGCCCCCACTTCTAAGTCCAATTTCAAACTTGTAACTTTCCTTCCAAATGGCTTTGAAATACTGTTATCCCCAGAAGGAATTATTAAATTGGAAATGTCTTCTCAAAAGCCTATTATTCAACGTCAGTCACTTTAGCATCCACCACCCGTAGAAAACTTAGGGGGATGTTTAATTGCGAAAACCTAACCGACAATATTTTGATCTTTAATATGTAAAATCATGAAATTTATTACTTTTGTTAAATTATATGCAATAGTTTTAACTTTGCCAAAGCTTTGAGGAATGTTCAATTGCCACAAGTTATGCAGGAGATATTAACATGGTGGTTACATTAAGAGGATGTTAACGTGATCCCATATTCGCCGATTTTTTTTTTTTGCAGAGGATTATTTGCTGAATTTACTGTTAATGTTGAAAGTTTGAGCTTGTCAGCTTTTCAAAGTTTGCACGACAGCTTCCGTTATCTGAACAGAAGTTATTAAATCAAATCACTTAATTCTTAAGCTTAATTTACCCGGAAGTTACCCTAGTTCTACTGTTAGCTCACACAAAACTAGAGAATTTTGATAGTTGATTAAGAAAAATTGATTAAAAATATACTTGGTCCTCTCGACCTATGGACCTTTTACAAAGGCTGTGCATATATTTCATATAGGTGTAATAGATTCCCGTTGTCGAGTTTAGATAAACCTTCATTGCACTGAGTTATTAAGACATGTTTGTAAAGAACCAAAAGGATGTGGGAAATACAAAACAGTCGCGACACCTTGCAACTGCATCCGTAGTTCATCTTCATAGTCGTACTTCCAAGTCTTTCATTTCATAACTTTCTGTAACTGTTGGTATGAAAGAATACACTCGCAAAGTGCAAACGAGTATGTGGCGGGATTATATTTTTGTAGTTGAGTAGTCCAAATCTTTATTTAAAGAGCTGGCTGCCCTCTGAATCCGTTGTTTCTTCATTTACTCTTTTCACCCCGCGAGGGCCTCCGTTTGGTCACTACAGCAGAGATAACTTGGAAATTTGCTGTTTCAGCCGAACGTTGATTTAAAACCAAGCTTCGTTCGTTCTTTGAATAAAATCCTTTGGGCTTTAAAACAAACTATCAACTGCAATGTTTTTTTTTTTTAGCCACTGGCTTCGAATGTAAAGAACGTCGGGGATATCTCTGCAGTAGAGTTGGGTTAATGTTACTGTTTAGCAGTGGGGGGGAGGATGTATTTATTTGCTCAAATGTTTATTATTAGCTGCTTAGCAACGCCATCGATCTGTTCTAGTCATTTCTTTCTCCTTTTGATTGATTTGCCCTAGTTTGCCTTCTCATTAATCCTCATCACGCTCAGGGATATGCATGTGTGGATTGCTGTTATTTACCCTAGACTAAGAAACCAATGAGGGCAATTCCACCACGAAGGTATAAAAGGTTCTTCCCGTGAGGGGATGGTAGCCCCGTGCTATACGTGAGGCCCCCTTGTGGCGTAAAAAAAAGAAGCGAATGGACTGAAGAAAAACGTGATAAAGACCAGGGATGGCGAGGTTCTCTGCAGCAAACTTGACTCGAAATGCTGAGCCCGAGATGGGGCTACCTTGAGTCCCCCGGACCAAATCATACAAGGAGCGAGCCACGGAGCTGATTGCTAAGATTCCTGGGTGTGGCTAAGCGGGGCTGGGTGTCCTTGATTCCTCTATTACTCATCCTAGCTCCCCTCTTGCTTTTCATCTTCTACACTTCACTTCCTCCAACTTCACTTTCTTTACAAACATCTGAACAATGTTTTGATTTATTTATGCTAGTTTTCGCGTCTTCGATTCACTGCTGAGTTTATTAATTACTGGGGGAAAATACTACTCATGATCCATCAAGGCCACGTTCACTCAATGGGGCAAATGTGAGCAGCAAGATCGGAAAAGTAAGAAGGAATGGATTAGCGAAACGCGAAAATCCTAAATGGTAGGAGTATATTGTATTGAACAGATAGTTATTTGTACATGTTAACATTGGAAATTGGTTATGATTACAATGTTCAGTAGTTCCAAAGTCGTTGTATTCATTTATCTAACATCTAATCCTCCTTTGCTCTCCTGAAATCTCTTTCGGTGATTTGCTCATTTTTAATTTGCTTAGCAACCGGAGCGCAATTTCCTCGTGAGAGGTTTATTCAACTTGGCCGAAGAGAAAGAGAGGAGACGCCGCATTTGCGTGTGGATTGGTGGCTGAGGCTGGTGCAATTTGCCCCCCATCCAGGCCTCACGGCTAACCTGGCACCCTCTTGCGGGCCTCCCAGCACCGGAGCTCGGTGAAGCTTTGTTATGCGCGGTCGCCACGCGTCCTGGCACCAGCTATTTCCTCCCGAGCTGTCTTGCGTTTAAAGGGATTTGTGGTGGGTACGGGGCGTGACGTCATCGTGGCTTGGCCGCTCAACTTTGGACACCAGGTTTGAAGCGAAGGGGCGGAGTTATTATATACAGCGGTCAAGCAAATCATGCATTCCGCTCTATCTAAAGAAGGTGATCTAAGTCTGCCAATGGAATATGATAATTGTGACTGTTTTTTTTTTTAATTGGTTTCTGTGTGCGGTGTTGATAGTACGTACATTTTTATTATATTTATAATATTTGGGGGAAAATGTGAAAGAGGACTGACTGCATTGCCCGGCTAAGTAGTCTTCATATTCAGAAAAATGATAAGTTGTCTATTTCATTTTAGCCCTTTGAGCATTTTACCCTTTCCGGTGCATTGCGGGCTCTGCTTTATTTGAATTAACATCGTTCCCACAAAATGAGGTCCGCGTACAGCAACAACACTACAAAAACCCCTCCCCCCTCTAGACCATATCCTACACAAAGCCACCCATCATTTCTCCGCAACATATTCTTCCTTCATAGCGATTGGGGTGTGATATGCTGTAGCTTTTTATCCCGGGGCAAGAGGCCCCTGGTATGCCCCTTCCCTACCCCCCTCACATGACGCCCCTTTTACGCGGTCTTTCACCCTGTGTTGCCCTCCTGGCCCCAAAGCCACCTCTCTTTCACGCCTTTCCAGCATAAATACTCCACACCCCTGAGGTTACCATTCACTCTATCCATTATTAAAACCTGCCACAATGGTTCCCTCTCTCCACCATTCCTACGCTTTCTCTTGATCCACGAACCCATCATCTTGCCTCTTTCCGGAGGCGTGCCATCAATTATGCCGTATTGAATTCATCTCGGGGCCCCTAGTTTTCACTTAGCTTAGTTCACTTATTTGCCCTTGTTTTTCACTTACTTGACCATTGTTTTTTTTCAGTCAGCTGTCTCACTTCACTTGATCCACTCATCATCTAACCGCTCTAAGACACCTGTTCATCCATCACATATCAATTCCTGATATCTTCTTTCCCACCCGAATCGGAATTTGTCTATACACCTTGCCGACAACACCTATAAGGCTTATCCCCCTATAGTTTGCCCATACCCCTCTTCCCCCTCTACACTTATACAACGATACCATCACAGTATTATTCCAGGCATCAGGCTCTACTCGAGCTGCCTTGACATTTTTCAAACACCTCATAATACTTAACACAATCTTGCATACTATGGGTTCCACACCCTCATACAGCACTTGGTTTACACACTCAAATCCAATCATTTAGATTCGCTTCATCTTCCATACCTACATTACACAACTCTAGCCACCCCTTTTTTTCTTCGTTGCTCGCAAGTACTCTTTTGCTTTCTCAATTTTCTTACAGAATAACCGTGTTCCTATCCGGATCCTCATTCATCTGCCCAACTGCTTCATTCGCTGCTTTCTTCTCTGGCTAACCACTTGATTCAGTTTCTTTTCGTCTCCTTGTATGCTTTCATCCGCATCTGCCCCATTGGGCATTTACAAGGACGTCTCCCTTTTGTTTTCTTGCGCGTTACATATTGTCACTCTTCCATTCCGTGTTCTGCCTTTTTTCCACTTCTAGCACACCCACATACAATCCTTTTACTATCCAATATCACTTCATTACATTTTGGTCTTCATTTGCTCTAACCCCATGTCCAGTTTCCTTTCTCTACTGTCAAACATTCTCGCGTGTTCTTCGCTCTCTCCGATTTAACAGTTTTTCTATTTTCCGCACTTCTTCTCATCCATGGGCTCTTAGAATTAAAAAAAAAATATCAGCCAATTTAACTTTCGACAGCACAATCATGTCGGATAGGCCCTTATTCTTACTTAAAGCTTACACTTCAAATACATCCCAAATTATATTCTTTCTTACTCACTCCAACACCAGCGCTTTGTCCCCATACCCGGCCTCACTCTCTTCGGGAAGATCTGCGGCTATAATATCCTTGTTACACTTTCACTTTCCATTATCTTCACTCCTTGCTTTACCTCTCCCCATGTGTACCAGTTATCTCTCTCTCATTATGTCACGAATTCGTTATATCATCTCGCTTATTCCCATTTCATTTGTGGGTCTCTCCTCCTTAACTTCGCTCTTTATTAAATCATGAAATCACTTCATGGGGCGAAATAGGCCTAACCCCACGATTTATTTCATCGTTAATGTAAATTATATTTGAGTTTTGGGAGATTTCAACTATTGCTCTCGATCGCTGGTTTACTGGAGTGGGTTTAGTTCGCAATGGTTTGTATAGTCTTTTCTGTGAAGGTTTTATGCTCTACTTAAACCATACGTAGGTACAAATCGAACTTCTTTCTCCCGTGAATCTCTTTTTCGAGGCTGAAACTTCCCCCGGCGCATATTTGCGTTCATTGGCTGAAGTAGCGCAGGTTCCATATGAGTTTAATACCCTCCTGCCGAATGCCCCAAGTAGTTTCCTCGTTCTGGCACTGACTATAAACCTCCCGCGCATTTTCACTTTCCCAAACCTCACCGTTATAAACATAATTAAAGGGGTAAGTTTTCTGACTCTTTAGCAGCCTTCTCTATTTTCAACTCGCACTCCCCACGGCAAGTCACCCCCCGAATGACTTTCTAAGCTCTCGTGCTTTTTAGTCATATCTGCTTTGTTCGTTTGGTAATCGATGTTCGAGCCTACTAACGTCTCTTTCCCTTGAAAACTTCCTGTATTTCCAACATTAGAAATATGATACGGTGGTTTGATCTCTTAGCAACCAGTTCATCGCATCAGTGTCAGACTCGCGAGTTCGATAGCCTCCTCCCCTCCTCTCCGAACCTGACCTTGAACTTGTTCCGTTGATAGGTTAATTAATCTGTTAAATTTTGGTTTAGTTATATGCTGACCCTAATTTTGCTCTTTGGTGGGACGACATAGTTTTAGGCAACTCGAAACGCCCCTGTGAAATGTTATGTTGAAGGCGGAAATTGATGGCGTGGTGATGCATTAATGAGGTCTTGTCGAACGAGGGGGCGCTATCATTTTGTCTCCCTCTAATGGCTTAGTTTTTATCTTTATATATACCTTGCATTTGTTTTACCTTCCTCTCACTTTTTTATAATGGCATTCTTCTCCTGTCTTGAATTAAACATTTAAATCTTGCAATGAAATTCAAGTAAATTCGTATTTATGAGATTCGTCCTCGGGCATTAGGGATGACTTTGATGTCCCAAGCCTTATTTCCCACGACTGGGTAGACTACCTATGGGTAAAAGAAGGCTTTAAGATCCTTTATAAAAAGCTTTTGAACTGCACTCGTTTGTTCGGTGATTTGTTTCGTGAAGATGCCTTTGCTCGCCCAAGATTATAATTAATTGCCCCGGCAGATCTCGTCTTGTAGAGCTTTTTTTATTTTTCAAGTGGCTACTGCCCTCCTTCCTCCGGGCCTTACATAGTGAGCCGATTTTACGGATGCCCTTGACATGGAGCGATGATTCACGCGATCTCTTACGTGATGCACTTTGGGGTATGATTCACAACGAGGGGAATTCACGCATCTGACTGACTCTGAGGGCAATCTTCTCTATGCTCGCCAGAAATAAACAAACTGCCACTATTGATGCCATTTCAACGGGGACGGGAATGTCTTCATTGCGGAGGTGGGACTTCTCTTTCTTTATCCTCGCTTCATTTTTATTCAACTTCATAATTTCGCGATGATCACTTTGATTTTCGCTTAGTGGTTTTGCGTAAATAATAATAATGGAAAGTGGGGAGCGGGAGGTAATTGACGGGGGTGAATGTGTCAAAGGGTGGGCGTTAAATACTGGTTGTGTAGGCCTATGATAGATCTCCAGAAGTAAGATGGTACAAGAAGCACAGGCATACCAACGTACCGACTCAAACCCCATTGACGGTGCAATGCAGTCTCTGCGGGTTTGGGCGCTGGTAGACGCTCTGGTGTGATGGTGGCATCGTGTCCAAATGAATTTTGCTCTTTCATTGGCTCCACCGACACACTTTGATTCAGTAACACGATCTGATTTGTTTTGTAAATGTGTGAGTGGCCTCGTCTTAGCCTCGAAGACCCTACATATATAATATGTCCATTCAATAACTACCTTTTTTTAACGTAGTGGTAGAGTAATATTGGATTTGGGCGCCATTGTTGTAGCCAGTTTTGGATTGAATCACTTTTGTTGAGGTCTTCTTCTTAAAGACCTCAATAGTATGACCTCGCATTTAAAATGTGTCCATGAGTAACGTAAATAATTAATCAATACATAGGACACCCTATACAGGGTGTCCTGAAAAGTGATCTAAAAGAAATGATAACTCTATCAAAGGTTTTTATAACATTTTAAAGTAAGTTTGTCTTATAAACCCATATACATGATATAAAAACCTTAGGTGTTCACCTTTTGTTTTACTCTTTAGTTGTTTACTATTTTACTAAAAAGTTATTTCTTTTGAGATCACTTTTTTTAGACGCGATGCCCTTGGAATATATACAAATTAAGGGGAACTGCGACTAGATTAAATAAAATGCATTGAAAAAATATATAAAACTAGAATCAGGCCAAAACGAATAAATTTTGGAAGAGGCAATACTTTAGAATTTTTTGTTAAAGCGAAACTAACGAGGGCATCTCGCTCAGAAAGTTTGCAGCTGCAGATCGGTTTTTCTCTTGTGAATCTTTTCTTCAGTTTTAACTACAAACCACGAAATAGTCTCGTAGCATCCGAGCAGGAGTCTCTGTTCTGGCTCATGTTGGATTCTCGTGCCTCTTTCTTTTCCTTAATGTCACACATTTCATGATAGGGTAAATATCGTCAACGATATTTGGTCCAGGTCCTTACAGACTGGATTTATTATTGGGGAACAAGTAGAGTAATCTACATGGCCCTCTGTATCGATATTTAACAGACATAAGTCTCCTTCGAGACCTATAATGAATTGCTTTTATCCAAATTAATATTATATTGTTATTTAGTTAGATATTTCTGCTTTTAATAGAAATTTATGATTTTAAATGACTTCAATTTTTTGCCTCTTTACTGAAAGTTTCTGACCTCGTTATAATAGATATATCTTATTTCCGTGTACCCTTTTTATACTCCAGATTGCTCCTTATATTCCCGCAATTTTAACCACATAATTCTACTTGAGATTCACGGTTGAATCACCCTATGGTGTCTACGGTGGTAAAAGACCTAATATAATAATAATAATAATAATAATGTAGGGTAAAGACCATTCGACAAGCCCGTAAGTGTTATTAGCTCTCGAATCACTTGGCCAAGAACTCTTGTATTAAGGCTGAGGCGATTGCTATGGAAGTTACGAAGGAGAATGCATAAGGATAGACTTAAGAGAGTGTAGCAGGGATTAATGGTGTGTGCATAAGGTTTTCTGGGATGAACTTTGACAGGATGATATATCTGGTGCGGTTTGGTATTCGTTAAATTTGGGTTAGTTTGTATGACGTGTTTTGTCGAGCTCACTCGATGACACCTTACAGGCGACCCTCGGAACCTGCCACAGGCCTGCGTCATTATCTCCCGATGTAGGCCCCTGAATGCCTCAGTAGTTCTCCGTGCTCCAGCTAGATTTGTTGATATCTTATTCAACTGCGCCACACACAAACAAGTCGAGGGGATTGCAGTCAGGTGATTTGGTAGACTAAATGCCAGGTACTGTGTGATCGAAGAAATTCTCTGACAGCTAAGCATGGGTCTTCCTGCTAATGTGGCAGGGCGCAGTCTTGCTGCCACACGACACGTACGGCCTCCCTACAGCTACCAGATCGATCCGTGGCTTCATAACTTCGCTCAAAACACGGATGTAGCTGTCGGTGTTGAGCCTGAGGCCCTCAGGGAAGAAGGGGGGGTGGCATGAAGTCAGCTTCATTGCGGAAGACGGGATTGTCGCTGGAAATTTCCTGTGCGTGACTCTGGTTACACCCTTGGGTGCGACAGCGAGCCATCCGAGTTGATCTTCTGGTTTTGACAGAAATTCTTCTTGTCGGAGAAGAACCATAACATGCCTGGCTGCAACGGTTTTTTTCAATTTGTTGATCAGCTTTGTTGTGTACTCGATTCGCTCTTACTGCATCGCCTTGGAGAGAAATTGTTCCTTCCTCACCTTGTATGAAAATTAGGGAATGTCCTTATGCACCACCAGCTTGATGAGCTTTACATCCACACCTTTATTCCTTGCAATGGCACGCATCGACTTTGCGAGATAATTGTTGATGATCTCCTGAATTTCAGCGACAAATTCCGACGTTATGATAGCGTCCAATCGTTAACCATGAATTTTCCTTTCTGCTGTCGCCTTGTAGTCGAATCCTGAATCTTTTAGCTCCCTTCTGACCATTTCCACCTTCATTCTGCTGACGTTTAAGTCTGAAATCTCCTCGTTTGTCCTTCCAGCGCCATTCTAACGGCACCATGCTTCTTCCACAAATTGGGGTGTTTAAAATTTTCCATAGTCAATTTTTCTGCCAAAAAATGAAGCAAAAAATAGACGGACAATATAGGTAAAAAATATGCGTAAAATTAGCATTTGAAAATTTTCGAACGAATGCCGTTTGCACCCTGTAGTACCACTTGCTGTGAATGGTTATTGGCTTTGATGTGCGCCAATCCCCTTCCCCCTTATGAGATAGAGGTTATTAAGTCTTGAACTACCTTTACTACATAGCTATTTTCTTCCCAACTTTTTACCTATGTACTTATATGTGTGTCGTCATGCTTCAATGCTTTGTCGGGGTTAGGGTCAGGTGAGTCCTTCGACCCGATTTAAAGTAATTTAACCTAGGTGGACGGACGAAATGAGGAAAATCGCCAGTGAACACAGGGACATCTACGAAGAAGTCCGTAGGACAGGGCCAAACCGGGAAAGGGCAGCCCGCATGAGACAGCTAACCGAGGAACTAAAGAACATAATCCTCAAGAAACAGAAGGAAATCTGAGGCGATATCATAGGCAAACTAGACAGGGAGAGAAATCCTCTAAGTTTTTGGAATAGCATCCGAAGACTTAGGGAATTGTCTCCCAGGCCTGGGATAAAAATAAAGGAAGGCGACATCATCATAGAGGATCCGGATTCTCTCGAAAGGAGATTCAGGAGGCATTGGAAAGGTCTTTGCAATATCATCTGAGGAGAACGACGATTTCGACCAGGACTTCGAACACCAACTGCTCGAGGACCTCGGGGCGATGATACATAGGACCCACCCACACCCGCAAGTTTTTAGAAAAAGAGAGATGGTTAACCACGGGCGCCCTATCACCATTGAAGAGATCATTAACACCATAAGGTCCTTCAAACAAAGGGCTCCCGGTTGGTCTGGGCTCACGAAGAACAACCTAATGAATGCCCCACGGCAAATTATTCAGGGCACGGTGAACACCAGGAACGCATTCCTGAATACAGGCTACTTCCCTCACGGGTATAAGATGGCTAAATTCATCTTTATCCCGAAAGGGAATAAAGTGGCTAACTATCGCCCAATCTCCTCGAAGTACCCGGCAAGATCTTCGAGAAGACTATAGCCGAGAAAGCTACAAAATCAACTCGACGAGTTGGGAGCGCATAACCCACAACAACATGGGTTTCGACCAAAAAGGAGTTTAGCCTCTTCTTCCTTCAGAACAGTTGTTTTCCCCCCTGTTTCCTCGCTTTTCATACAACCTCTCCCACAACTTTCTCTGACCAGCCTCTAATTTAACAGGATAGATGCTGACCTTCTTCTCAGCCAACTCTCCCGGTTTGGGGCTGAGGGGGGAAGGGGACAATGTTCCCTAACCCCTGAGCTCAGGTTTGGGATGGTTGGTTTTTAAACAACCTTCCTCACATCCCTTTTCCTTCTCTCTTTACACTCTATCAAATTTACGCCGCATACAAGGTGGAGCCCTCATGCTGAGGGACTCCCAGGCCACCAGGCGGGAGGGGTCCAAAATGGCGGCACCTGGCTCTGCCAGGCCTGTAGTCATCCTTCGCAGAGCGGGCCACTGCTGAGGGTGATTAGCGTTTGCATCCCCGCCTTTGCTTTCACAGGGGACAGCCAGGAAGGCCAGCAGGCAACCCATAACCGGCCGCTTCCCGTTGAAGCGGCTCGGTAGGGCAAACCCCCTTAGGGGGGACAGAGAAGAAAGGACCCATCGGCCGCTACCCTCTAAAGACCTGCTGGCCCGAATATTGAATCTAGCGGAGGTGAAGGCCTATGCCTCCAAAAGAACATGGACGAGACTGAAATGACCTGTGATGTCATGGGGGGGGGATGGCCAAATGGAGGCCCTCCCATGAGATGGACATGCTCCCTGATGCAGCCCAGCCTCAGAAGGTTGCGCCTTGCATAGGGGTAGATTCGGGCTCGGCATCAAACACCGAGCGCGAGTCTGCTCCTGCGCGGGATCCACGCCAGAAGGGTCGGGCTGCTAAGATATCACAAGGAGTGGCGGGATCTCCTCCTCCGGCCGGTACCCCCACGACTGCTGGGACCTTGACCATCTCGGTGAAGAACCTTACAGAGGCCGTCCCATCTGGCCTGGTGGCTCCTGCTGGGGGAGGGGATAAACGGGTCTATTCCCCGCCCTCCTCTCCTAAAAAGAAAAGGACTAATAAAAAAAAGACCAAAAAGACTCGGGGCTCTTCTCCCTCCACGGGGGCCGCGGGGATGGACGAGGCCCCCTACATCCTTGAACGCGACCAAGCCAAGATCGGCACGTCCGGCCACGGTGCTCGCCTAGGCGGTGAATCTCAAAATAAGATCAAAAGTGGGCAGAGTGGAGGCTCGATTACGTCGAGGCCCCTCATTCAGAGATTGCCTGGCGTATTCGAGCCCGCTAGCTTCAAACACTTCTTAGTTATTCATTCCACTGATGGCCAAGGGCAACATGATCCATCAGAAGAGAGCTCCCCTGGTAAAGCTGGCGGCACAAAGGGTTCACCTCCCAGCCCCGGCTAAAACCAGGGCTTCCCCCGTGCCCCTTTCCCCCAGCGTGACCGTTTCCCGTAAGGCGAAACGGCCACGCGCATCCACCGAGTCGTTAGACTATCAGGAGGCAACACCCCTGAAGTTGGTCGCCAGGCCGTCTTACGAGGTTCCTAAAGCTGCTCCCCGAAAGGAGGACCAACACAGAAGCTTCGGCTCCTTCGCCCAAGCCTAGTGGTGGGCTGGGTGGTTCGGATACAGTGGATCCTCGAAGAGAGGCCCCCTCGCCTCCGAAGCCGCCCCCTGCCCGTCTAAGGTTTTGAGGCGGAGGGAGGAAAAGACTCGCATGCCGAGCCCAACCTCCCCCAATAAGTCCTCGAAGGCGACAGCGCATTCAGCGCATTGTCTGGCCAACAGCGCCCGGGGTTCTGCCCCCGGGAAGCGTACGGCCATTCCCGTGAGGGTCTTCTGTTCGAAGAGGCTCTCGCGTCTCCTCCGAGCTAGGCCTTGAGGGCATATTCCTTCAATGGAATTCCCGCGGACTCCGGGTCAACTGGGAGGAGCTGCAGAGGCTCGTCTCGTCCCGTTCCGTGTTAACTATTTTTGTGCAGGAGACCATGCTAAGTGCGTGACCCCTCCCCACCATCCCGGGATATAAGGATTTTGCGACCTTACCACCACGGGATGGGGGCCGGGCTAGGGGATGCGCGGTTTACACCCGGCATGATGCCTCCGTTCTTCTTTCCACTTTAGATAACTCCTTTTAGGCAGGAGTTGTGCAGCTTCACCTTGATAGGAGGTATACTGTTATTTCTGCGTACATTCCACCGTCAGCTGACTTCGACGCGGGGGACTTCGTCCGCGTCGTGGCACGGTTGCCGACGCCCTTTCTCTTGCTTGGAGATCTGAATGGCAGACATCCTCTCTGGGAAAACTACTCAGTAAATCCCAGGGCACAAGTCCTTGTCGATCTGATCGAAGAGCTTGAGATGTGTGTCTTAAATGTGGATGAGTTTACGCATCACTGCCCGAGAACCGCTTCATTCTCTTGCCTAGATCTATCTCTTTGCTATCCAGATGTAGACTTATTTTGATTGGGGAGTGGTCGATGACCTCCATGGTAGTGATCACTTTCCCATTCAAATATTTTCAGGGTCGCTGCCGCCTGAGAGCCCACCTCGGTGGTGCTTGGCGCGGGCGCGGTAGCCTGCATTTCAGGAAATGACTGAATTCTCTATCTCAGTCGAGGACTTTATGTCGGTAGATGAGGCCGTTGAGTTTTTCTCCGGCAACCTCATCGCCGCGGGCTTGACTACTATTCCCATAACGTCGCCGTTTTGCACGCTGACCACTCCCTTGCTGGTCGTCCGAGTGTGAGACGGCCCTCAAACAGAAGCGCTATGCCTACATGCGCTATAAGCGCCGCCCGAACGATTTCACTGTGGGTGAATTTCGTCGGGCTCTGGCTAGGTTCCGTATATTTCGAAGCACGCCCGCCGCTCTTCTTTGCGGGCATACGTGTGTTCACTTAACGGGAAGACCCCTCTAGCAGAGGTATCGAAGCGAGTCAAAAGTATTCGGGGCAACTTCTCGCAGGACCCCGCCCCCCTTCCCCTCCCGTTCTCCAGGAGAATGGGACCGCAATCTCAGACCCCGCGCCGTGGTGGAATCCTTCGCGACCGCTTTCTCCGCATTCTGTAGCCGGGATGCTGCTCCGCCAGCATTTAATGCACGTCGTGATGTCGTGGAAGGCCGCCGGCTGTACCTTACCCCCACAGGCGGAGAACGCTCTAACGACAGGTTTACTGTGAGGGAGTTGCGTTCTGCTCTTGCCTCGTGCGCGGACACCGCCCATGGTCCGGACTATGTCCCGTACGCCATGCTTCGACACCTAGGTGATCGAGGCATGGCCTTTCTCTTAGATTTATTCAACATGATCTGGGTGGAGGGTCTC
This sequence comes from Ceratothoa steindachneri, assembly GCA_963969495.1. Taxonomy (NCBI): domain Eukaryota; kingdom Metazoa; phylum Arthropoda; class Malacostraca; order Isopoda; family Cymothoidae; genus Ceratothoa; species Ceratothoa steindachneri. Next base: position 114,988,999 of record OZ018325.1, read on the forward strand.
CTCCTGGATTCCTGGCGAATCGCTACTTTGCTAGCTTTTCGCAAACCGGGGCGAGATCATTCTAGCCAGCCAATTTCCGCCCTATTTCTCTAACATCCTGCGTATGCAGGTTGATCGAAAAATTGGTAACTGTTAGATTAGCCTCTTTTCTGTACAGCGGAGGCCACGTGTCTTCTGCAAAGTGCAGCTTCCGCAAGTTCCACCCCAAGTCGGATGCTCTGTTTAGACTCGAAAATGCCGTCTACGAGGCCTTCCTTCGTATACAGCACTTCGCCACGGTGGATTTCGTTCTGGAGAAAGCTTTTGATACCGCATGGCGATACGGTATCGTGGAGACCCTCCATACGATGGGGGTGACGGGACGCCTCCTGGTCTTTATATCTGAAATTTTGCTATACCGCAGATTCCGCGTACGGGTGTGGGGAACCCTCTCCGGCCTAATGGAGCAGAAAAAGGGTGTGCCGCAGGGAAGTGGCGTCAACGTTACACTCTTTGCCTGAGCACCAACAGCATTACCTCTGTGCTGCCAGAAGATGTTCTCGCTACGCTCTACGTAGAGGACCTTTCGATCTCTTTTGGCGCCGCCCAGATGCCAACTCTGGAGCGTCGACTCCAACAGGCATTTAACCGCGTCTCTCGCTATGCCGAAGCGCACAGGTTTCGGTTTTCTTTGGCCAAGACTAAGGTGGTGCACTTCTGCCGCCATCCACGGCTTCACCCCGACCCAGATTTGTTTCTTAATGGGGTGCGCCTGGATGTGGTGGAATCGAAACGTTTCCTCGGTCTTGTATTCGACCGACGCCTCACCTGGGAGGCTCATATTCGCAGCCTTAGGGTCTCTTGTACCGGCACCGTGGATATTCTCCGTTTCGTTACGTTTAGCGCTTGGGGCGCTGATAAGGTTACTGCCTTACTTTTTTATCGATCCTTTGTTCGTTCGAAGCTCGACTACGGATGCGAGTTTTATGCATCCGCAGTCGAATGTCTATTGCGGAAGGTGGACTCGATCCACCACACCGGCCTTCGCTTGGCGACCGGTCCCTTCTGCATCTGTCTTCTGCACAGTGCGGCTTCCGCGAGGTCTTCCTTCGTAGACAGCATTACGCCACGGTGTTTTTCAATCTGGAGAAGGCCTATGATACCATATGGCGATACGGTATCATGGAGACTCTCCACACGATGGGAGCAAGGGGTCGCCTCCCAATGTTTATATCTGAATTTTTGCGAGATCTTAGATTCCGCGTACGGGTGGGGGATTCTTCTCCGGCCCAAAGGAGCAGGAAGAGGGTGTCCCGCAAGGAAGTGTCCTCATTGTCACACTCTTTGCCCTGAGAATCAGGTGCATCACCTCTGTGCTGCTGGAAGATGTTCTCGCTACGCTCTACGTAGACGACCTTTCGATCTCTCTTGGCGCGGCCCAGATGCCAACTCTCGAGCGTCGACTCCAACAGGCATTTAACCGCGTCTCTCGCTATGCCGAAGCGCACAGATTTTGGTTTTCCTTGGCCAAGACTAAGGTGGTGCTTTCTGCCGCCATCCACGGCTCCACCCTGACCCAGCCTTGTTTCTTAATGGGGTACGCCTGGAAGTCGTTGAATCGCACAGTTTCCTTGGCCTTGTATTTGTCTGACGCCCCACCTGGGAGGCTCATATTTGCAGCCTTGGGGTCTCTTTTACCCGCGCCATGGATATTCTCCGTTACGTGACGTTCATCGCTTGGGGTGCTGATTGGGCTAGCCTTACTTTTTTATCGATCCTTTGTTCGTTCGAAGCTCGACTACGGATGCGAGTTTTATGCATCCGCAGCCGAGCGTTTATTTTGGAAGGTGGACTCGATCCACCACACCGGCCTTCGCCTTGCGACCGGTGCCTTCCGCAGTTCCCCCATTGAGAGCCTCTTGGTCGATGCTGGGGAGATGCCACTCGCTCTACGTCGCGTGCAGTGCATTACTCGCCTGTACGCGCCAGCCCGGCGCCTCTATCCGTCGCCAACAGCTCTCACTGCATCCTCAGCTGATCTCGACGGTGTCTATGCCGCTGAGGGACGCCAGTCAACTCCTTCGAGAGCTAGGTATAGCACTCGGGCCGGTGGCGGCCCTGGTTCTGCCCTGGACGCCACCCTTGAGGGTACCACATTTGGCTATTTGTCGCCACGCCTCTGCTCCCAAAGCTTGTACAGCCCCGGGAGTATTGCGTTCGACCTTTCTGGAGCACACCTCGTGTCACGCTGGAACCGTGCCAGTGTATATGGATGTCTCCAAGTCCCAAGAGGGGGTCGGCTTCCACGCCGTATCCCCTCTGTTTGAATTCAGCGGGGCTCTGCGTCTGTCTTCACGGCCGAGCTGGTGGCAATACACCACTCAGTACGGGAGATTACGCGACGCCCTGACTGCTCTCGGGGCACTGTAATCTCCGCACCCTCTGGTTCGCGGTATTCGTGATGCCAGGTTTTAGTGAGCTGGGTGGATATCGAAATTATCTTCTGCTGGGTTCGTGGACTTGTAGGAATTTCGGGGAATGAGCGCGCAGACGAGGGCGTCAAAGACTCCGCGAGGTTCCCGAGGACCGTGCGACCGGAACAGCGTTTTGCTTTTCCACACACAGACTAGATGGCAGGAATACGGGCAGCTCTTCGGACTGCTTGGCAAAGAACATGTGAGACGGTCTAGGGGAACTTAATGTTGCGTGCCATTGCGCCGCGATTGTTCCCATGGACCTATCCCCCAATGCCGCGACGTCTTCAGGTCGCTTTCTTTCGTCTCCGAATCGGACACACTCGCGGGACGCACCGCCATTTGACGGAGCGCTCGCCTGCGCCCTATTCTGACGACTGCGTCGTCCCCCAGACTGTTCGGCCAATTCTCCTCGAATGTCCCAGTCTGGGTGATCGTCGCGTACGTTACCTGTCCCGGTACCGGGATGGGCGGGGTCGCTACCGCCTGTCCCTTGTACTCGGGACGGATTCGTGTAAACCGATCTGTGGACTTTTAGACTTATTGAAGGAGGCCGGTCTTCTCTCCTTTATTTTACTAGTTCAGTTTTTGTTTTTGTTTTTTTATTTAATAGGTCGCCCGTTCCTCCGGTGGGGGGAGGCCGACCTCCCTTCGATGCCGGAGCTTGCCTTCTGCTCGTTGCCTTTTTCCTTTTTTATTTTTACTGTTTTGTTTTTTTAAATCTTATTTTAAAGTAGCCTAGAACTAGGCCAGTTTTAATACGGCGACTGATGCCCAAGTATGCAGTCGCCAGATGAGCTCTAAAAATTAAAAAAAAACCCCAAACCTATCAAAAAGGTGCACTGAAACGGCCCTGGCGCTCCTAACAGAAAATATCGCTCACTCCGAGCGAACGGTCGCTAGGTTGACAGCCAAACCTTCGACAAGGGTTAGCTGAGAGGACTACAATACAAGATCCTAGGTCTCCAGCTAGACTCACTCCTGGAGTGGATCCTTTGCGACTTCATCAGGGACAGAAGGGCGCTATCATGATCGAAGAGCACAAATGACCAGAATTCGAGCCAAAGGTGGCGTTTACCATGGGAGCTGCCTGAGTCCTTTGCTTTACCTGGCCGATCTTCACCATCGACCTCCCTACTCTATTATCCCGGGGCACGATGTATCTGCAGTACGCAGGAGACATCGCAAAGATCGTCCCCAGTAGGGCGAGGAAATCAAGGGATCAGGCGATCAACACTATTGCAGAGATCTCTAACATCAACCAATACGAGAGAAGTTGGAAAATCCTGACAAACGGGGAGAAATTTAAGATCCTCCCGCTGTGTCGCAAGTTGACGTGGCCCATTATATTAGATGGGAGGAGATATGGCTCCTCCGCCGAAGGCACCATCCTGGACCTCAAAATTTCCGACCACGGATACTCGAGTCACTACAATGAGAGGCAGAATATGGCGAAGAGAGAGATCTCTAAGCTTTATAGGTTCAGAAATCTTAGCTCGGCGAATATCAGAAAAATATACCCGATGTTTATCCGGGCTAAGCTCATCTACCCTGCAGTAGTGACTCAAACGGCCAGCAAGACCGCTATGAGGAGGCTCCACCGAGTGCAGAACTCTGTATAAATAAAACCAGACGAAGAGAATATCTTGGGCAAAGGGACCTGCACCGCAGACAGCGTCTGGGGCCCATTAATGTCGCAACGCAGAAACTGACCAAAAAGGTCTGGTCAATAATGGTCAATGATATCATCCCAGAACTAAGAAGAACTGGTGGCAGAATAAACATCCCTGCCAGATTGCGCGGGAAGGTCGCTCGAAACCGGCTTTTCCCAAACACTTGACTCTGTTCCGAGAAAAACACAATACCAATCTACACAGAAACATAAACAACACAGAGTACGGCACAAAAAACTACGAGACAGAAATTAAACTCTCAATTAATGAAGAACAAACAAATGACACAGAACAAAGCACGAGGTAATACACTAAATTTGATCACAAACAAAGGCTCGAAAGATTAACATTACACGAAAACTAAATAACACAAGTCAACATTAATAAAACAAAAAAGAAAAATCAGTATAAAAATGGCTGCGATTCCCCATAAACTAAGGCAACCCTACCTTTCTTTTACCATCTATCTTCTACCACTATCTAAATCTTCCACTATTGAGTGCACCAGGAATTGGTTGGTTGGCTTTGAAAATGAGGCGAATCATCGTTGCCTCGGGCTAAGGTCTGTCTCTTAGGCTGTCACCCTTGACGAACACCGCCCACCGTAGGGAGGGTTTTCTGTGTTGAACACTCTGGTTCCTTGTGGCAACGAGGGCAGATGTGTGTTGATCAGACCAGTGAGGGTAGTCATTAGTTTAGTTTTGACTGGAGACGTCATTGTAGCCCCTTTCCAGAGAGACTCTATGCGATGTGGGTATTTATTCTGCGTTGATTCGACGAGCCTACTAGTTGATGGCTGATGAGGCATCCAATGAATGTAGATTATACCATGGTGGTGGCTTAATAGGTTTTTGGATACTCTGACTGGATTGACTTTCATACGACCTAGTGGCTTTTTCACCCTTTATTTTTATGATGGAATGCGATGTGATTTGGACCCAGATATTTTCTGCCATACTATGTATGCGTGGTGATTGTTTTGTAGCTACTGGTGGCCTGGTTACGGGGTGGTGGGATTCCTTGGAGTAGCCCTGTGTAGTATGTTTCAATTTTCCTCCCCCAAAGTCCTCTTCGATATGGAGTGGAGATGAAAGTTTTTTTTTCAATACTTGAGTATTTCAAGCTGTATTACCCACTGTGGGAGCCATTACAGTTTTGACTAATAATCACCCCCCACCCTCAAACCAAGTCCCTTCCTCCTACACGCATACAATCACTTAATGGAACAATCGTCGCCACAATCACGTTGCACTGCTTGTGTGTGAGCGAGCATACTTAATGCCATAAAGGTGACACTAGGGGACTACAAATTTCTCCGACCAATTTAAGGGCATTTACACATTTAATGGGTTTATATTATACAAGAACGGGGTTTCTACCCAAACATATGTCAAATTCACACAAATGGCGCAGTTGTATTTATTTGATGATGGTAGTTAATGGTTGCCATTGCATGTTTAGTCTTTATCTGTGGAGCGCTCTAAGACACGTCCATACCCTAGCGATCTCTGGCTTTAGTCCAACAACAGTAAACAAACTATGAGGTTCTTTGTAGTAGTATTACGTATCTTTATTAACCCCAAAGGTCAATTAAAAATGAATTTTGCTTAAATATTTTGATGGTACTTGTGGTATTACTAAGCTTTTGTGATGGACAACTTCTATGAATAGTCTTGATACCTAAGCTTTCGTAAACCTAACCAACTTGGGATTAGCAAATGACATAGGTCTCCTCTCACTTAACTACCATTCAAACCTAACTTCAAGCTATTTTTTTAAGTGAAAATCAACGATGGCATCATCTTCAGAAAGTCTATAAGTGTGGTGCTCAGGTCTAGTCCGGTGCTGCGTCTCCCAAACCTGCTTTCATTCCACACCGGACAATTGTTCCCATGTGGTGGAGCTTCGAAAATGGATCGAGTTTCCACCTATTACGTGACTGGCCCAAGGATTGCCGTAATCATCAATAGAGATTCCAAAAATGTGGCCCCTTTCGCAATTTTATGCTATATTTGCTTGGTTCCAACATAATATCAGCAAACATAGGTATTGTGTGATTTATTGTCACCCCCTCAAGAGAGGTCGGTGGATTCGTAGTTTGAGCGCCTTTCTTTTATGCGATCTTGTTCATAGTATTTTTATGGTTAGTGAAATGTTTATTTTAGCTTGTTTTTTTTTCTTTTACCCATATTTTATTTAGCCAGCCTTGGTTGGCCCTTTTATACTTTCTCCGTTAGTGAAAATGCCCTCGTTGCTTACAGCATGTTTCTAATTTTAATTATGAAAATAAAATAGTGGATTTTTACCTTTTTATTACCATATTCTACATATTTAACTTTTCACCCCAAATCGATCCGAAATACAATTGTAACTTTATTTTAAGTTTGTAACGATTTATTAAAGAACTTATTTACTTTAAAGTGAGCATCACAAATGGAAATTTTAAATTAAACTGACAATTCTCCAACGTGTTACGAAGATAACTATTTCTTTCTTCCACATTTATCGTATTAGTATTTTGCAGACTCTTTTTTGGGGGGTTTTTCTTAATAAGTAAATCATTGTATATTTGAGGAATTAGTATTCTACTATAGATTGGTAGTGAATAGCCCCCGTTCCCGCCTATTCCTACATATATGTATATGCGAACTTCTTTGATATTTTCTGTACCTTCCCAAAATGATCCTCTATCCTTCGTTAGTAATCACCAAGACGGAAATGGATTGTTTTAGCCTGGCAATCTCAGATAAGAGGTACCTATATATATATACATAGTAAAGTCAGTATTTGTGTTTGGGAGAAACTATTGTAATTTCATCGCAGAGGGGCTTTAATTATTAATCCATATTACGGTTGTCTTATTAATTGGTTTGTGTATGATTTTCGTTGTTGTGAGTTAAAAAAAAAAAAATCTCAACTCCTTCCTCAGACTGGCATCAGCGAAAATGGAGAAATATGACCTTGTAAGTTCGCCTGTGTTTACAATTCCCATTGGGCTTATCTTTATCGGTTTTCCGATGGCGAAAATATAGACGCTGAAGGCTATGTTGACATAGTCGGTTCAAATGCGATGGGGAATGTATTCGTATCAATTTTTTCGTCCTAAACAGAAAGGAGCCGAGTCGATGATGTATGGATCTCGTTTTAATCTCGATCATTTCAAGAGGTGATTCTGTAATAGCCAATTCATTAACTGCATATTTTCCATATTTGCACTTTGAAAAATTAAAACAGCCGGTCGAGTCTTTTTTTCATAGGCACTTTGTTAAGGAATTTAATACCTTTTTCATTCTTGGTCAGGTCGATTCAAATAGAGGAAAGGCGGATTAAGATATACCGAAGAAAAAACAAGGATTCGACAAAAGGGTAGCGATAAGGAAAGCGAAGGAGCATTTGAAGTCTCGCTGGTTTCAAAGACCACGTGTATGAAAAGGTCAGGAGAAAAATCCACGTTGGACTACGTAAAATGCGATCAAAACAATCCCCCTTCCCCCATGCGGATACTAGATTAATAATAATATAATCTGGAATATAATTCTATTTATCGGAGAGCTCTTGAGGGGGGGGGGGGATTTGGATTCTGAGCACCGTGGTCATTCCAGAAGTTTAAAGTCTCGTTGCTTGTTTCCCAGATAGGTTTTAGTAATATTAGCTGCAAGATATTCCTGGTGTTCATTCATGGGGAGCAAGTTTCTAACGGTTAGACGACGTATAAATGGCATATATATATATATATATATATATATATATATATATATATATATATATATATATATATATATATATATATATATATACCAATACCACAAATAAAGAGAAGGCAAACTGAATAATAGAAAAAGGTTTTTTCTTTCCTCATTGCGAAGAATCTATGCAAGACTAAACACAGAGAGGCAGCGAGCAACCGCTTTGATCTTACGAGTATGGTCTAATAATTAATGCATTGCTTTAACTGAGACCTCCGAAGGAAAAAAAATATTTTAATTTTTTGCAGTATGACTCATTTATTTCTGCTATTTTCTTGCGTTCGTGATATATATATATATATATATATATATATATATATATATATATATATATATATATATATATATATATATATATATATATATATATATATATATATATATATATATTCAATAAGAAGGACAAAACGAAGAAAGCGGGTCCCATCTTTAATTCCAACGTTTCGGGTTATTACAAAACCCATCTTCAGGAGCTAAAAACAAATTCTAAATAAGTAATCTAAGCCTAAAAACATAAATAACAGCACAAGTTCAAAGTCAAAAACCACAGATCAGAGAAAATCACAAAAACGAAGTGATTTTCTCCGAAAACGTTTGATTTCCATTTTTAGGAAATTTTATTGTCAAATTAATTTTAAACATATATTCATTAATAAGAAAAATATTGCTAATTTCTTTGAGGTGAAGGACAATATTCCTACGCCGTTTAGTTCGTGCATTGTATATAAATTAATTTGCCCGAGCTGTAAGTTGGGGACCTATATAGGAAGCACAGTACGTACTCTTCGGTCGCGTTTTTGTTCTCACATGAGAATTAGCCATAGAACCGGTAAAACATTAAGTAACAAAAGTTTCCTTCCATCAGGAAACATGCTATTGATTGTAAAACAGACGTGTCCTTAAATTGTTTTTCTGTCTTAAAATTTGCTAAATCTATTTCATCTTTCCGCATTAAAGAATCACTCTGTATTAAATACGACCACCCAAATTTAAATGAGGACACGTCATCCTTTCCTCTGTTTATAACTTGACCAAGCTGTATTCATTCTTTGAATTCCTTCCTGTTTTCACTCGTCATTGTGATCCGACTATGTAAAGTAATGTTTCAGTGTCTATATTTTAGTTTTACCTTTTGTTTGTATCCAATTCTCTATTTTTCCATTTCAATTGTTTAATTTTGTAATATTACGTTTAATTTGTTTGTCCTTAATTGATAGTATCTCTTTACAAATATTTTCTGCTGTTTACCTCACTATTTTGTTTGTTCACTAACGTAACGTTCATTTTATATTTTTAGCGTCGTTTTGGGGATTTTCTCTGATCGGTGGTTTTTGACTTTGAACTTGTGCTGTTATTTATGTTTTTAGGCTTAGATTACTCATTTAGAATTTGTTTCTTGCTCCTAAAGATGAGTTTTGTAATAACCCGAAACGTTGGAATTAAAGATGGGACCCGCCTTCTTCGTTTTGTCCTTATTGAATATAAGACTCAAGCTTTGTAGAAGAAATCTAGGTGAATATATATATATATATATATATATATATATATATATATATATATATATATATATATATATATATATATATATTTATTTATTTATTTATTTATTTATTTAAGCTTACTTTTAACTGTGATCAAAGCGGTGCTCGTTGCCTCACTGTGCCTGGTTCGAAATGCTTCCCTGTACGTATTTTTTCGAATAAAGGTAATATATTTACTGCAAGGAAAAAATATTCCGTTTTCTCTTTCAATGTGGTTTAATGGATTCATTTTCATCATTCTCGCGCTATTTTGAGATTTTATATATATATATATATATATATATATATATATATATATATATATATATATATATATATATATATATACACACACTCCCCAGTGATCACATAGCGATCCTCACCGCAATATCACTCGCGCCGATCCAGCTTTCATTCAGTCTCCGCAAAAACTACGCCTCGGCCAACTCATAACGTTACAAGAGACAGCTCAGTCAATACGCACCAACTAACTTAAGCGACGCAACCTTGGCGGAAATAGACGAAGAACTGGAGAGGATAACTACGTCCATTCTAGAAGCAGACCGCGAGTGCGACCCCAAGAATGACTACAAATCCCCTCCGCACCCCAACTGGACAGATGAGATGAGGGAGATCGCTCGTGTTCACAGGGAAGTGTACGAAGAGAAGACGGGAAGGAAGCTCGCTTCTTCGGCGCCCCAGCACCCAGCTAAAAGATGCTATCAACCTCCAACAAGGGGAAATCTAGAACAACCTGATAGCCAAAACCGATAGCGAGATAAACCCGGCTAAAACCTGGCGTCAAATTAAGAAACTAAAAGGACTAACCGGAAAAACGAAGGCCCTAATAAAACAACGGAAATAATATAGAGGACCCGGCAGTTCTAGAAGACAGATTTAGGAATTTTTGGAAAAACGTCTTCAGTATCACCCCAGAAGACAAAGAAGAGTTCGACCAGGAATTCGAAGGCCAACTGATCGAAGACCTGAATCAGATTATACACCGCAAGCATCCACAACATCAAATCATTCAGGGAATCACAAATATTTACAACGCTTTCCTGAACATGGGTTACTTCCCTGATGGTTTTAAGATTGCCAAAATAATCTTCATTCCTAAGGAAGGAAAGTCCCTTGATCAACTGGTATATTACAGGCCAATCTTCCTGCTGAAATTCGTTGCGAAAGTCTACGAGGAGCTTCTTGCTGACAGGCTTCGAGAAAAACTAGCCGAGAGAGGAGCTCACAACCCTCAGCAGCACGGGTTTCGAAGGAGACGAGGAACGGACACCGCCCTCGCCCTCTTCACAGAAAAACTCGCATTCAGCAAAGATGAGCGAAAGTACGTAGACATGGTGCTGCGGGATGTAAGGAAGGCATTTGATAAGATTTGGCTGAGAGGGCTACAATTCATGATCCTCAACCTCAAGCTAAACCCAATCCTGGATAGGGTCCTCTGTGACTGTCATGGAAAGGAGAGCCCAAATCGCAATCGAAGGGTACAATGGACCCGATTTCGAACTCTAGGCGGGAGTTCCACAAGGCAGCTGTCTGAGTCCGTTGCTGTACCTCGTGTACACAATAGACCCTGCTCCAGTGAAGGACGATTCGATGTATCTGCAATTTGCAGATGACATCACACAAATCGTTCCAAGTCCCATCAATAACGCTGGAATTCAAGCAAGGGCCACAGCTGCCGAGATTTATAACATCAACCGTTAGGAAAAAAGTGGGAAATCAAGACGAACCGCCAGAAATTCCAGATAATTCCGATGAGCCGCCGGAAAATAGACGACGTAATAGTTGAGGATGAAATTCATCCATACTCTAACGAGGGGAAGGTCCTGGGCTTATGTCTTTCCAAAACCGGATACAAGACCCACATAAACAACAAAGTCTCCCTAGCCAAAACAGAGCTGAAGAAACTGTACCGTTTCCGAAGCCTCAACGTGCCAAATAAGATGAAACTCTACACAGCCTTGGTACGCCCCGTCCTGGTGTACCCGGCCGTGATCACGCAGATAGCAAGCTGTACCTCATAGGACGATGCAGAGGATACAGAATCAAGCCACACTGATCGACCGTATTCGATAATCGGTTCTACACGATAGAACAGGACTGAAACCGATCAATATGGAGATCTAGAGGTTAGGGAGAAAGACATGGGACAAATTAGAAGATGAAACACACTCAACAATAGCCTAGACATACCCCCAATTCAGACAACGCACAGTAGAAAGAACAGCTCTATTCCTCAGCGGGAGGAACTGTGCAGGAGAAAATATAAGACCTATCTACATCTAACAATTATACAAAAATCGAAACAAGACAAAAACACAATAAACAAAAGACAATAAACTTTAATAAAAAGAGGCGAAGTGCCCAAATCAAACTTTGACTAGAACAAAAAGAGGAAAAAGAAAAAGTATAAAGAAACAAGAGGCAAAGTGCCCAAGCTAAAATCAAATTAAAATAATGAATAAATAATCAACAGTTAACAAATAATAAGATAAGATAGTCTAAGAGCAATAATAAAAACGTAAAGAAAGAGGCGAAGTGACCAAACTAAGATTTGAAATAAAAATAAGAAATGAATAATTAAATAAAGTCAACTAAAATAAAAGAAAGATAAATTAACTAACAACAAGTATAAATAACGGAGGCAAAGTGCCCAAGATAAAATTTTAGTAGAAAGAATAAATAAATAACAAGGTTAAAAAGTACAAATAAAAGAGGCAAAAAGGCCCATATAAAACTAGAAAAGAATAGTTAGCAATAAAACTACTTGAGAGCCACGACGGAGGAACAGACTAAAAACAAAAATTATAAAACGATGGTCAGCAATATTATTGACAGAAGATAAAGAAAAAAATAAACAAACAACAAGAAGTAGTATGCTAGTGATGCCCTCAACACTAGGGCAAACTAGTAAACAATTTCACACCTATGAAAACCTACCGCACATTTCATCACTTTCACTAACTTTAACTTTCTTTTCGTGAAAACATTCGGGGAGGTGATTTTTAGTAGAGAAAAACGGATCGATAGTCTCACGCTAGTCGTAAAGTCTGATCGTGGCAAAGGAGGAAAAGTGAAGGCCAAGTACGGAAAACGCTATCTCCAGACAGTAATATCGTAGTGTGGGGAAAGCTCTCTTCACACGAGCAGTAGAGTGCCACCCGGGAGGGGCCCCATTGGGTTAGCCATTAAAGAGAACAGGCGGGTTTCCCTCAGCCTTATACGGTGGGGGGGGGGGCCTACAAGACCGGCCCTTATAGAATTTCTGTTCTGAGTTCTTAATCTCTTCATTATGAGGCTAATAGACACCCCGTCTGGAGGACGTGGAGCAGCTCGTATCTAAAAAGGCCAATAAGGAGCTTCAGAAGATCGGGCTGGAAGCGTCCGTACCCCCAGGACATCCTCGTTCGTCTGACCATAATCCTCAGAAGCCTCGACTCGTTTTTCCTCAACAACTCCTGTGAAGATATCAGGGAAGAGCTGATGAGGCAGCAGACATCGGCAAAGGAAACGGAATTGTCAAAGCGTCCTTGAGACCATCGAGATGGCTGACAGGGCCAAGAAGCAAGGCCTCCTAGGCTTTTACTTTCGAGTGGCCCCAGAGCAAGTCGAGGCAGAGGAATACGTTCACGTGGACTGCTGCTACAGATGCTACGCCATCGAGAAGCACCTTGAACTTGATGTAACAAGTGGGCAAATGTGTTGTAGGTATAGATAGTGGGGCAGAATATTTATAGTTTGCCCTGGTGTAGAGGGCATCTCAAGCTTCTTCCTCTTTCGATGATGTCAGTGTTTTAGTGGACTCTTCTGGGTGGTCACTCTGGCGACCTTGTGTTTCGTTCCCATTTTCTCATTTATTTTACCTTGCTTTTATTTATTTATTGTTATCCTTTTTATTTTTTTCAATATATATATATATATATATATATAAATAATATAAAATCTATATCCTCCGTCTTTAGGCATTCAAGCCTTTCAATTATCTATCTGCTAACTCTTTAGCAAAGAAATAGAAGCCACGTGTTCAACTGTGCCCAATCTGGTCACGAGTGGAGACGATGTGTGGCTGAGAAGTTAAAATGTATCAATTGCGGAGGGGAATACAGAGCGCTAGCCATGAAGTGTCCCATCCGCAAGGAAGCGATTCGGGCAAAGAGGGAACAGTCCAAAATGGAAAAGGAGGCAAAGGAAAAGTCATTCGCGGAAGCAACGGCTACGCAACATAATCATGGAATCACGGCGTCGAAGCTGGTGATGCCAAGCGAGGGCAGGGACATCATGGCCATTGAACCGCCTTCCTGCAGAAGAACGGGACTAACAAGAAGCTGTGGTTCCCGCCTCACAAGACGTCCTGAAAATCAAGCTCACAGACAGTCCCCACGTGGAAGAAAAAACTCAAAAAGAAGAACAATCCCAAACAGAAAAAGGAGTCCACAGACAACCCCCCCCCCTCAAGTTAAACTCCAAGAAGAAAAAGAAACAAAGAGGAAAGAAGAAAAAGAATAGCATACAAGAAGTAGAGCTAGACGCTCCAACGACGGAGGAAGAGGTGGAAGAAGAAAAAATGGTGGAAAAAGCGCAAACTAAGAAGCAAGAAGAGAGAACTATGTTCACATTGCTCCAAGGAGTCCCACTAACCGAAAAAAGGGAAGTCCTTGAACAAGGCTTCTTCTTTGACGGAAAAGAGCTGTCCCTCAAGGTGTACGGAACACCGGTCTGCGTACCCCCTTGCGGTGAAACACGGCTTCTAGTTGAGGGCATACGCAAAGGGAACTACAAATGGACGTTTGAGGGGCCGAACTCTCCAAAGGAAGTTAAGGATATGTTGTGGGATGACGCAATCATCATTCCTGATACATGTGTCCGCGTCGTCAACATGTCCGAATACAAGAAAATCAGCAATGGACAAAGATACGCCCAGAATCCCTCGACATAGTGAAATAAATAATTAAATGAAAAAAAAGTACAAAAGTGTCTAACAGTGAATATAAGCGTTAAAGATAAAATAAAAAGCATGGTAAAATAAGCCCCCAAAGTTACAAAAGTGTCTTAGCAGTGAATATAAGTGTTAAAGTTCAAATTAATAACGGCGAATAATATAATAAATAATTCAATTTAAAGCCATCGTCAGAAGAGTTAATCGTAAAAAGAAAAATTACCATCGGTAGCAAAAGTGGCTAAGATAGCAAAAAGAGTGATTTTTATGAGAATAGTTAATATTTAATTTATACATATTTTTTTAATGTAAATCAAGTGACAATTTATTTAAATTAATAGGTGTGAAATTTATAAAAACAGTAATGTAAATTAACATTGTGCAAATTAATAATAATAATAAAAAATAAATCAATCAATTATGTAGAAACTGAGTTTTATAGAAAGAAAATGATAACATAACGTAAATTATCGTTGTAAAAACATTTTAATAATTAACAGGACAATAATCAATTTTATATTTATCAAAAATATAATTGTAATTTTTGTAAAGAGTTGACTAGTCCGACCTCCGGGCAAGTGTATATGCCTTCTGTTTTTAACCTTTAAAACAAATTTTTCATTCCTTCCATTACTATAATACCTCAACCCACGAGGGTTAAATATAGTTCTTTTCATTCTGACTCGACCATTCTTCACCGATAAAGGAGGAAATACATTCTGAAGATGATCGCATAGATCGAAAGCTCGGCAATGAAAGTCAAGTTTGGTTTTACCACACACATTTCATTTAAAAAAAAAGAGATGAACGTAGAAGTTGTTTACCATCTACAAGATGAACTAAAAAAGATAATAAAATAGAAAGTTTCCAAAGAAAATTAATAAAGGCGAAATATAATATGGTCTTTAACAAAATCTGTTTATATATATATATATATATATATATATATATATATATATATATATATATATATATATATATATATTATTGTGTGTGCCAAATACAGTATCCTTTCTTAGGGTAGTAATAACAACTTGGTGTTGTGAGCTCTTATAAATTGGGTTCTTATCCGCACGAAGGTAGATAGAGGAGATAGGGAGCGAGAACGGGCGGTTCATAAAGACCTTTTATTCTTAGCCCGAAGCTGTCTTTATTCGGCGTTCTTCCTGCTGAAGTGTACACCGAGCTGCGATATCAGCACGTTGGACAGATGATTATTATATTTCGTCTCGAGTGAGTGACTGAAATGATTGTCATATAAAGTGCAGTCCGTATGTGTGCGCCGCGCGCGTCTTGACAAAGATTAGCTTTTTGTAGGATGCTCACGTTTCTTAGTCATTTTTAGGGTGGGTTTCTTAATAGGTAGATCATTGTATATTTAAGGAATTAGTATTCTAATATAGATTAGTAGTGAATGTGCCCCGGTCCCACCTAACAAATAGACGGCTGGTCACCCAACAACTATTACTAAATATTACTCATTCTCTTTCATCACTTTATCTAAACACACACTGTCCAGTCTACTCTTACTATATACTTTATCTTCTCCCTTTACCAAGACGTTAAACGACGACGTTATGCCTAGCCTACCCTTTCTTCCTGCTGTTTTTAATATTGGTTTGTTATTGTTTTGCTTCAATGCCCGCCGTAAGGAGCGCGGCGATTTGCGATCCTGGCCGCCGTGCTGACGCGATTCAGCACCACGTCCGACCCCAGCTTAACCTCTTCTTTCAGACCTCGTAAGGGGCGAGGCGATTTGCCATTCTGGCCGCCGTGCTGACGGGATCCAGCGCTCCGTCGGGCCCCAGCTTAGCCTCTTCCTTCCTTCAGATAGCCTCTATTTCTCCCCTACTTCGTCGCTTTTCATACAACCTCTCCCACAACTTTCTCTGGTCAGTCTCTAATTTCACAGGGTAGATTCTGACCTTCTCAGCCAACTGTCCCGGATCGGGGCTGAGGGGGGAGGGGACAATGTTCCCTAACCCCTGAGCTCCGGTCTGGTGTGGTTGGTTTTTAACAACCTGCTTCATCCTAACCCATACCTTCCTCAAATCTCTTTTCCTTTCCTCTTCACACTATCAATTTTACGCCGTGTTCAAGGTGGAGCCGCCATGCCGATGGACTGCCAGGCCACCAGGTGGGAGGGGTGGTCCCGAATGGCGGCACCTGGCTCTGCCAGGCCTGTACGCACCCCTTGCAGTGCGGGCTATTCCGAGGGGTGATGACCTATTGCGTCCCGTGGAAAATTTAGGGTCACCATGCCTACTGATGAAGAAAATAAACATATCTCTTTAATTCCCCCTGTACCAACGACGGTGCCGCCCTCGGGCAGCTTCACCTAAAAAATGGAGGTTCCCCCCCCCCCCTCCTGTGCTTGCGCATAGGACCCTCCATATTTCTCTAACCGGCTTACTCCTCTCCTACGATTACGGGTGTAGGGGACTCCAACTCAACCTCTTCTGGGGGTGATTCGGGCACCTTCCTATTTCTAGCGGCCGTCCCTCCTTTTCTTTCGAAGGGGACTGCCAAGAAATCCAGCAGGCAGCCCATTGCCGAGTGCCCCTCAATGAAACGGCTCGGTAGGGCAAACCCCCTTAGAGGTGAGAGGGAAGCCAGGCCCCTACGGTCGCTTCACCCAAAAGACCTGCTGGCAAGAATACTCAACCTTTCCGGAGTTAATGCCTGTGCCTCCCCACACATGAGTGGTGACGCTGCCAACGGGACCTGGGATGTCCTGGGAGGGGGATAGCCAAATGGAGGCCCCTCCTGTGATATACATGGTCCTTGAGGCAACCCAGCCTCAGGCGCTAGGGCTTTCCATGGGGGGGAATCCGGGCTCGGTGCCAAACACCAAACCCGAATCCGCCCCTATGCAAGGTCCTCCTCAAACGGATGGGGTCTCTGAGGAAGTACAAGGAGGTGAGGGATCTCCTCCGACCGGTGCCCCAACGACTGCCAGGACCTCCATTTCGGGGAAGGACCTGGCTGAGACCGGTCCATCTGGCCTGGGGACCTCTGCCGGCGGAGTTGAGAAGTGAGTTCATTCCCTGCCATCTTCTCCCAAAAAAGAAAAAGACTAAAAAGACCAAGAAGACTCGGGGCTCCTCTCCATCCGCGGCGGCTGCGGGGACAGATGGGTTTGTTGCCGCTTTGGTAGGCGACCAAGCCAAGATCGGGAAATCCGGCCCCTCTACCCCCCCCCCCCCGTGTGCAGATCCCCTGCCTAAGACTAAGACCAAGAGTGCACGAGGCGGAGCCTCGATGACATTGGGGCCCCTCATTCCTGGCGTTTTCGAGCCCGCTGGCTTCAAGTGCTTCCTCGTTATTCGCTCCACTGATGGCACCATGTTGTCCAAGGGCAACATGATCGATCAGAGGAGAGGATTAGCTAGTTGAATTGATAGAGAGCCGAAGGTGACCCGTTTCTTGGATGAGAGCCTTCTGGCGAATGCGGCCAAGATAAGGGCTTTTCGGACACTTCATGGCACCCCGGTGAGTGTGACGCCGCACTCTACCATGAACTATGCTAGGAAACTCGTTGACTACTCCATTGAGGACATCACCCAAGAGCTGGCCGACCATGGGGCGGTCAAGGTCGAAAGTGTGATGAGAAAACAGGGAGGGGCCTCGAGACCCACCCCTAAACTCTTCGTCTCGTTCGACTGTGACAAGCTCCCTGAGTCGGTGCGTGCCGGTTGGTAACGCTACCGCGTGAAGGCATTTGTACCACTCCTGCGGTGGTGCTATTACTGTCGGGGTCACCCGAAGTCTGTGTAAATTGCTCCAAGGTCGCACACGATAAGTCCAAATCGTGTGTGGCTAAGTGTGTCAATTGCGGAGAGCCGCGCCCTGCTTCTTCGAAGCAATGTGGTGCATATCTCCTTGAGAAAGAAATCCTAGCCCTTCAGGCCCAGGATCGACCATCATTCCACGAGGCTAAGGACTTGGTCCTGGCTCGCCTGGCTCTGCCTGGGACGTCATATGCCTCAATAGTTAGAAAGGCACCCTCTGCACCTGGCCCATCCAGGCCAACGAGCACGGTTGTTTCCGCGCCCATTCGGAGCCATTCTGCGGGCTCTACCCAACCCGGGCGCTCCCCTAGTAAAGCTGGCGGCAAAAAGGGTTCATACTCAGCCCCGGCTAAAACCAGGGCTCCCCACTCTTCCCCCAGCGTGACCGTTTCCCGTAAGGTGAAACGGCCACCCGCCTCCAGCGAGTCGTTAAATTCACAGGAGGCAACCCCCTTGAAGTTGGTCGCTAAGCCATCTTCCGGGGTTCCTAAAGCTGTCCCCCGAAAGGAGGACAGCAACAAAGGAGCTCTGGCTCCTTCGCCCACGCCTAGTGGTGGAGGGAGTGGCCCGGATACGGTGGATCCTCGAAAAAAGGGCCCCCCGCCTCCGTGAAGCCGCAACGCCCGCCTAAGGTTTCGAGGCGCAGGGAGGAAAAGACTCGCATGGCGAGCCCAACCTCCCCCAATAAGTCCTCGAAGTTGACAGCATCTTAAGCGCTTTATCCGGCCACCAGCGCTCTGGGTTCTGCCCCCGGGAAGCGTACGGCCATTCCCGTGAGGGTCTTCTGTTCGAGGATGGCCCTACACTCTTCGTCACGTTCGACTGTGACAAGCTCCCTGAGTCGGTGCGTGCCGGTTGGTACCGCTACCGCGTGAAGGCATTCGTGCCACTGCCGCGGCGGTGCTATTACTGTCACCGCTTCGGACACACGAATCGATCATGTAGACGTGCAAAATCGGGGTCACCCGAAGTCTGTGTAAATTGCTCCAAGGTCGCACACGATAAGTCCAAATCGTGTGTGGCTAAGTGTGTCAATTGCGGATAGCCGCACCCTGCTTCTTCGAAACAATGTGGTGCATATCTCCTTGAGAAAGAAATCCTGGCCGTTCAGGCCCAGGATCGGCTCTCATTCCGCGAGGCTAAGGACTTGGTCCTGGCGCGCCCGGCTCTGCCTGTGACGTCATATGCCTCAATAGTTAGACCGTGCTGATGGGACTCAGCACCCCGTCCGGCCCCAGCTTAGCCTCTCTTCCTTCCTTCAAAATACTTGTTTCCTCTCTTTTCACACAACCTCTCCCACAACTTTCTCTGGTCAGCCTCTAATTTCACAGGGTAGATGCTGACCTTCCTTTCAGCCAACCGTCCCGCATCGGGGCTGAGGGGGTGGTTGGATAATGTTCGCTAACCCCTGAGCTCCGGTCTGGGGTGGCTGGTTTTTAACTACCTGCTTCATCCCCACCCATACCTTCCTAACATCCCTTTTCCTTTCCTCTTCACAATCTATTAATTTTTACGCCGTGTCTAAGGTGGAGCCGCCATGCCGATGGACTGCCAGGCCACCAGGCGGGAGGGGTGGTCTTAAATGGCAGCGCCTGGCTCTGCCGGGCTTGTAAGCAACTCTCGCAGTGCGGGCTACTGCGAGAGGTGTGTGCGATTGCATCCCGTGTTTAAAAAAGGGTCACCATGCCCAATGATGATAAAAAAAACAAAACAAACCCAACCCTCAACTTCCCCTGTTCCATCGACGGAGCCACCCTCGGGCAGCTCCAGCAAAAAAATGGAGGTCCCTCCCCCTGTGCTTGCACAGGGGACCCTCCATATTTCTCTAACCGGAGAGGAGGCTTACTCCTCTCCTTCGCCTACGGGTGCAGGGGACTCCCCCTCACCCCCTTCTCTGGAGGTGCTTTCGGGCACCTCCCTAATTCCAGCGGCAGTCCCTCCTTTGCTTTGTAAGGGGACTGCCAAGAAAGCCAGCAGGCAGCCCATTGCCAACCGCCCCTCGTAAAAGCGGCTCGGTAGGGCAAACCCCCTTAGGGGGGAGAGGGAAGCCAGGCCCCTTCGGTCGCTTCCCTCAAAAGACCTGTTGGCAAGAATTTTAAACCTTGCTGGGGTCAAGGCCTGTGCCTCCCCACACAAGACTGGCGACACTGCCAAGGGGACCTGCGATATCCTGGGAGGGGATGGCCAACTGGAGGCCCCTCCTGTGATAAACATGGTCCTTGAGGAGACCCAGCCTCAGACGGTAGGGCCTTCCATGGGGGGGGGGGGAATTCGGGCTCAGCGCCAAGCACCGAACCCGAATCCGACCCTATGCAAGGTCCTCCTCAAATGGCTGAGGGCTCCGAGGCAGTAAAAGGAGGGGAGGGATCTCCTCCGACAGGTGCCCCTACGACAACCAGGACCTTCTCCATTTCAGAGAGGGACCTGGCTGAGGCCGGTCCATCTGGCCTGGGGGCTTCTGCCGGCGGAGGTGAAAAGCGGGTTCATTCCCCGCCCTCTCCAAAAAAGAAAAAGACAAAGAAGACTAAAAAGACGAAAAAGACTCGGGGCTCCTCTCCATCCTCGGGGGCTGAGGGGACGGATCGGTCTGCTGCCACTTTGGTAGGCGACCAAGCCAAGATCGGCACATCCGGCCCCTCTACCCCCTCGTGTGCGGACCCCCTGACCAAGACCAACACCAAAATTGCACAGGGCGAAGCCTCGATGACATCGGGGCCCCTGATTCAGAGGTTACCTGGCGTTTTCGAGCCCGCTGGCTTCAAACGCTTCCTCGTTATTCGCTCCACTGATGGCACCATGTTGTCCAAGGGCAACATGATCCATCAGAGGAGAGGATTAGCTAGTTGAATTGGTAGAGAGCCGAAGGTGACCCGTTTCTCGGACGGCAGCCTTCTGGCGAATGCGGCCAATCCCGCTGAGGCGGCCAAGATAAGTGCTCTTCGGACACTTCATGGCACCCCGGTGAGTGTGACGCCGCACTCTACCATGAACTTTGTAAAAGGAGTAGTTTATGCGAGGGAACTCGTTGACTACTCCATTGAGGACATCACCCTAGAGCTGGCCGACCATGGGGCGGTCAAGGTCGAACGTGTGATGAGAAAACAGGGAGGGGCTTCGAGACCCACCCCTACACTCTTCGTCACGTTCGACAGTGACAAGCTCACTGAGTCGGTGCCTGCCGGTTGGTACCGCTACCGCGTGAAGGCATTCGTGCCACTGCCGCGGCGGTGCTATTACTGTCACCGCTTCGGCCATACGAATCGCTCATGTAGACGTGCAAAATCGGGGTCACCCGAAGTCTGTGTAAATTGCTCCAAGGTCGCACACGATAAGTCCAAATCGTGTGTGGCCAAGTGTGTCAATTGCGGAGAGCCGCACCCTGCTTCTTCGAAGCAATGTGGTGCATATCTCCTGGAGAAAGAAATCCTGGCCGTTCAGGCCCAGGATAGACTCTCATTCCGCGAAGCTAAGGACTTGGTCCTGGCGCGCCCAGCTCTGCCTGGGACGTCATATGCCTCAGTAGTTCGAAAGGCACCCTCTGCTCCTGGCCCATCCAGGCCAACGAGCACGATTGTTTCCGCGTTCATTCGGAGCCCTTCTGCGGGCTCTACCCAACCCGGGCGCTCCCCTGGTAAAGCTGGCGGCAAAAAGGGTTCATACCCAGCCCCGGCTAAAACCAGGGCTCCCCCCTCTTCCCCCAGCTTGACCGTTTCCCGCAAGGCGAAACGGCCACGCGCCTCCACCGAGTCGTTAGACTCACAGGAGGCAACACCCCTGAAGATGGTCGCTAGGCCATCTTCAGGGGTTCCTAAAGCTGTCCCCCGAAAGGAGGACAGCAACAAAGGAGCTTCGGCTCCTTCGCCCACGCCCCGAAGTGGAGTGAGTGGCTCGGAGACGGTGGTTCCTCGAAAAGAGGCCCCCCCGCCTCCGAAGCCGCAGCGCCCGCCTAAGGTTTCGAGGCGGAGGGAGGAAAAGACTCGCATGGCGAGCCCAACCTCCCCCAATAAGTCCTCGAAGGCGACAGCGCTTCCAGCGCTTTGTCCGGCCAACAGCGCCTGAGGTTCTGCCCCCGGGAAGCGTACGGCCATTCCCGTGAGGGTCTTCAATTCGAGGATGGCCCCCGCGTCTCCTCCGAGCTAGGCCTGGAGGGCATATTCCTTCAATGGAATTGCCGTGGACTCCGGGCCAACTGGGAGGAGCTGCGGAGGCTCGCCTCGTCCCGTTCCCCGTTAGCTATTTTTTTGCAGGAGACCATGCTAGGCGCGTGCCCCCTGCCTGCCCTTCCGGGGTATAAGGGTCTTGCGACCCCACCACCGCGGGATGGCCGGGCTGGGGGATGCGCGGTTTACACCCGGCATGATGTCTCCGTTCTTCCTTTCTCTTTAGATACCACCTTTCAGGCAGTGGCTGTGCAGCTACACCTGGATAGGAGGTATACTATCATTTCTGCGTACATTCCACCGTCAGCTGACTTCGACGCGGGGGACTTCCGCCGCGTCGTGGCACGGTTGCCAAGGCCCTATCTCTTGCTTGGAGATCTGAATGGCAGGCATCCTCTCTGGGGAGATTACTCCATAAATCCCAGGGGACAAGTCCTTGCCGATCTGATCGAAGAGCTTGAGATGGGTGTCCTAAACGTGGATGAGTTTACGCATCACTGTCCGAGAACCGCTTCATTTTCTTGCCTTGACCTATCTTTGTGCTCTTCGGATGCACAGCCTGATTTTGATTGGGGGGTGGTCGATGACCTCCATGGTAGTGATCACTTTCCCATTCAAATATCATTTTCAGGGCAACTGCCGCCTGAGAGACCACCTCGGTGGTGCTTGGCGCGGGCGCGGTGGCCTGCATTTCAGGAAATGACTGAATTCTCTATCTCAGTCGAGGAGTTTAGGTCGGTAGATGAGGCCATTGAGTTCTCCGGCAACCTCATCGCCGTGGGCCTGACTACTATTCCTAGGACGTCTGCCGTTTTTCACGCCGACCACTCCCATGGTGGTCGGCCGAGTGTGAGACGGCCCTCAAACAGAAGCGTTATGCCTACATGCGCTATAAGCGCCGCCCGAACGATTTCACTGTGGGTGAATTTCGTCGGGCTCTGGCTAGGTTCCGGTATATTTCGAAGCACGCCCGCCGCTCTTCTTGGCGGGCATACGTGTCTTCACTTAACGGGAAGACCCCTTTAGCTGAGGTGTGGAAGTGAGTCAAAAGGATTCGGGGCAAGTTCTCGCAGGACCCCCCTCCCGTTCTCCAGGAGAATGGGACCGCAATCTCGGACCCCGCGTCCGTGGCGGAATCCTTAGCGACCCCTTTTTCCGCATTCTCTAGCCGTGATGCTGCTCCGCCAGCATTCAATGCACGTCGTGATGTCGCGGAAGGCCGCCGGCTGGACTTTACCTCCAGAGGCGGAGAACCCTTCAACGACAAGTTTACTGTGAGTGAGTTGCGTTCCGCTCTCGCTTCGTGCGCGGACACCGCCCATGGTCCGGACGATGTCCCGTACGCCATGCTTCGACACCTGGGTGAGCGAGGCATGGCCTTTCTGTTAGATTTGTTCAACAGGATCTGGGTGGAAGGTCTTCTCCCAGACTCCTGGCGAATCGCTACTGTGCTCGCCTTTCGCAAGCCGGGGAGAGATCACTCTACTCCGACCGGTTTCCGCCCAATCTCTCTAACCTCTTGCGTGTGCAGGTTGATGGAGAAATTGGTAAATGTTAGATTAGCCTATTTCCTGGACAGCGGAGGCCATCTGTCTTCTGCACAGTGCGGCTTCCGTAAGTTCCACTCCACGTCGGATGCTCTGCTCCGACAGGAAAATGCCGTCTGTGAGGCTTTCCTTCGTAGACAGCACTACGCCACGGTGTTTTTTGATCTGGAGAAGGCCTATGATACCGCATGGCGATACGGTATCATGGAGACTCTCCACACGATGGGGGCGAGGGGACGCCTCCAAATGTTTATATCTGAATTTTTGCGAGATCGTCAAATCCGCGTACGGAGGGGGGGGGGAGCCGTCTCCGGCCCAAAGGAGCAGGAAGAGGGTGTCCCGCAGGGAAATGTCCTCAGTGTCGCACTCTTTGCCCTGAGCATCAACGGCATCACCTCGGTGCTGCCGGAAGATGTTCTCGCTACGCTCTACGTGGACGACCTTTCGATCTCTTTTGGCGCGGCCTAGATGCCAACTCTGGAGCGTCGACTCCAACAGGCATTGAACCGCGTCTCTCGCTATGCCGAAGCGCACAGGTTTCGGTTTTCTTTGGCCAAGACTAAGGTGGTGCACTTCTGCCGCCATCCACGGCTTCACCCCGACCCAGATTTGTTTCTTAATGGGGGTGCGCCTGGATGTGGTTGAGTCGCACCGTTTCCTTGGTCTTGTATTCGACCGACGCCTCACCTGGGAGGCTCATATTCGCTGCCTTAGGGTCTCTTGTACCCGCGCCACGGACATTCTCCGTTTCGTGACGTTCAGCGCTTGGGGCGCTGATAGGGCTACCGCCTTACTTTTTTATCGATCCTTTGTTCGCTCGAAGCTCGACTACGGATGCGAGTTTTATGCATCCGCAGCCGAGCGTTTATTGCGGAAGGTGGATTCAATCCACCACATCGGCCTTCGCCTTGCGACCGGTGCCTTCCGCACTTCCCCCATTGAGAGCCTGTTGGTCGATGCTGGGGAGATGCCACTCGCTCTGCGCCGCGTGCAGTGCATCACTCGCCTGTACGCGCGAGCCCGGCGCCTCCCTCAGTCGCCAACAGCTCTCACTGCATCCGCAGCTGATCTCGATGGTGCCTATGCCGCCGAGAGACGCCAGTCATACCCTAAGCCCTTTGGGTTTAGGGCCAGGAAACTCCTTCGAGAGGTAGATATAGCTCTCGGGCCGGTGGCGCCCCTGGTTCTGCCCAGGACGCCACCCTGGAGGGTACCACATTTGGCTATTTGTCGCCACGCCTCTGCTCCCAAAGCTTGTACTGCGCCGGGAGTATTGCGTTCGACCTTTTTGGAGCACACATCGTGTCACGCTGGTACCGTGCCAGTGTATACGGATGGCTCCAAGTCCCAAGAGGGGGTCGGCTTCCACGCCGTATCCCCTGTTTGAAGTCAGCGGGGCTCTACCAGGCGCTGCGTCTGTCTTTACGGCCGAGCTGGTGGCAATACACCACTCGGTACGGGAGATTACGCGACGTGCCCGGTTCGGAGACCGGATTGTGATCTATAGCGACTCACAAAGCGCACTGAGTGATCTCGGGGCATTGTAATCTCCGCATTCCCTGGTTCGCGATATCCGTGACGCCACGGTTATGGCGAGCCGGGCAGATGTCGAGATTATCTTTTGCTGGGTTCCTGGATATGTAGGAATTGCGGGGAATGAGGGCGCCAAAGAGTCTTAGAGGACTCTGCGACCGGACCAGCGTTTCGCTCTTCCTCACACCGACATGGAAGGAATGCGGGCAGCTCTTCCGACTGCTTGGCAAAGAAGATGGGAGACGGTCGAAGGGAACTTAAAGTTGCGTTTTATTGCGCCGCGACTGTTCCCATGGACCTATCCCCCAATGCCGCGACGTCTTCAGGTCGCTTTCTGTCGTCTCCGAATCGGACACACTCGTGTGACGCATCGCTATTTAATGGAGCGCTCCCCTGTGTCCTAGTTCGACGACTGGGTGATCTTCGCGCACGTTACCTGTCCCGGTACCGGGATAGGCGGGGTCGCTACCGCCTGTCACTTGTACTCGGGACCAGTGCGTGCCGTATGACTGGTGGACTTGTTGACTCTTCCGTGGAGGCCGGCCTTCTTCCTTGTATTTAAATTTTGTTTATTGTTTTTTTTTGTGGGTCGCAGGCTCCTGCGCCGGGTGGAGGGGGACCTCCCGCCGACGCCGGAGCTTGCTTCCTGGTTGTTATCCCATTTTTATTGTTGTTTCTCTTAAAAAAAAAATTAAAGTAGCCTATGGGCTGTTTGTTTGCCGCGATTTATGCCCCAGTGGGCAGTCGCCAGATGCCCCTTGGAAAAAAAAAAATCATCATTGTCACCAACATACTCTCATGCATCCTCCTGTCACATTTTACACTCTTTCACATATCATTCACTAACGTTTATCTTTCCAGAGATTTTCCTACGATTTTAAACATTGTGACGTCCTGCATTTATAACGCATGCTAGTTGTTAGATGCCTCAAACATCGCACTCGTTCAAGGGTGACAACCTTGACTCAGTTCCCCCCCCCCCCGCATTTTTTTCACAATCCGAATACCATCATTACTCTACTCTTTTCTGCATTCATCTTTAGCTCTATTCTCGTACACGCTTTTAAAAGCTTCGATCAACCTTTCCAAATCACTACTCTCAGCTACCAACATAAGGTCATCAACATATACCATTCCTTATAAATCTCGCACCTCTTTCCCTTATTCCCATACATATGTACTTTTGGGCGCTCTATCTATAAAGATATTTAATGGCTATGGTATTTCTTTTTATCTGCAGATGGTCTATGGTACCAGCACTTTCTCGTCGAGTTTTCCAGTCCGGCGGATCCTCGCGCGCGTTACCTCGGACGTGTACTCCGAATTGCGGAATCTTTGAGTTTCATTAAACATACATTTTTAGGTGTTGGATGTTGCTTTTTTTCTCGTCTTAGTTGATTTTTTTTTATAGGCGTTTCTTGTTTTTGCTTCTATTATAGGGTGATTAATTTTGCTGTTGCCTGTTGTGACTCCCCAAAAGGAAAATATTTTAGCTTTCCACTGCACACTTCGTATAGTCGTTCCATACTATTGATCATTTCGCTCTCTTCCGTTTTGACTGCCTCACGCAGCCGTTGCACTATCTAAATTTGTCCCACATTTGCTCTATTGTCTATCCTCTTCTACTTCCAAGTATCCTCACACACTCCCTTTTCTGATTCAATAACCTTTCACTTCTGATTCTCACCATCTTCCTCGCGTCTGCTCATCCATGCACAAATCAATTTAACCTTAAATAGCACAATCATGTAATCAGATAGTCCCATACTCATACATTTTACCCCATTCTTTCTTACTTCGCACAAATCAATCATGCTCTTAAGTTCTCCCACTCTCCTTTGCCCCAACCCATGTGTATTTATGCACATTCTTGTCCTGAAAGAATGCGTTTTCTGCACACGTTTCTTTGAGTATAGAACCACACCACCCTCTGTGTTTTTCTTCTCTTCGGGTGTACCGAAAGCTAGTTAACCTCTTTCTCAGCTCATTTCTATTGTCATAGGATCCATACATAACCTATGGGATCTCCCCCCCCCCTGTGAAAATGTCAGTGCATCATTCCACAAGGGGACTAGTCGAGGTTGGGTTTTGTTTTTTGAGAATTGCCTGTTCTCAGGTTCTCCTTTAGACTCAGGCTATGTATTTTATAAACCCTTTCACTTCCGCTAACCTCACCACTCACCTTAGTCCATCAACACCTGTTCTGGCGTCGGCTTTCGCTTAGTTTAATAATAATTTGTCTGCCATCACACATGTCCCAGTTTGATCGCGCCCTCGTTCTCCCATTTCCAACTCAGAGCATCACACATCACAGAGGATGTCATGTTATCCACACTATCGCCCTTACCCTCGTTCTTCCATTATTCTCTTGCTCTTATCTCTTTGGTCTTAAGACTTCACGTGTGGCCAAGGCCTTATTTTCCCGCATGAAATCTACCCTTAACCGTTGGAAGCCGCCTGTTACTTCCGAACATCGCTTATAGTTCAAGGTTGACATAAGCCATATGCTCCACTATAGGCTCACAACAATCTATAGGCCTATCAAGATTCACCCACTTATTAATGTTTTAATTAAATTAAACTAACCGGTCCCCAATAGGCTACTCTCACCTACCATCTACTTTAGGTCTATTCATTAATATATTGTACACCCATTCATTAATATATTTTTAAGTAAATAAAACATTGAAATTTCTATCCAAAGTGATTTTGTTTGTAATTAATTGCAATCAGATATTTTGCGTCGATTTAGATCTGAAAGATCCGTAATGAGGTGACATTGGGGTCCCTAAGTCATCGAGCATCCTTTTCAAACAGGATTCAGTGAATCAGCTTTACTAATTAGTGAGCGGATAATACTTGTAACTTTTGTTGTTGTCGACTTATTGATAGCGATGGTTTGGACCTAACGCTGTCCTTATCGTCAACAGTTTCAAAGGTTTTTCTTTTATTCTCTTTCCTTGATTTCGAAACTTAGTTTGGTTGATGGTTAAGTGGTGAAAAAGAACGGGGAAACGAGCTCCTCCTAGGTTAACACCACGTTGCACTTCTCTCTAGCATTCTTTCACATACTAGATTGTTCTATCAGTTTAGTTTCTACTTTCCCTTCATTATTCTGTACGATCAATTTCATAATTTTTGGTACTGAAGTTCTTTGTAAGAAGTTTTTGAGGTTAATAATACATAATCCCCGAGTCCGAGAATTGATTAGTGTTGCTCTCGGTCCTTTTTTATCTTTTACTTTTTCATTATTCTTCTATTCAGTTTTTTCTCCTGCCTCTCCCTACTGCCTTCGTTTCTTACCCCAAGTTCCCCTTCTTTTCTTAATGAGCAAAACCTCCATTTCCTTTATTCTTCTTATTATTATTCCATTTCGCCTTTCATAGGGAGGGGATTAAAATCCGGAGGTTATCTGAGATTATTCTGAGTCCGGATACCCCATTGACTTTGGCGCTCATTTTGGGCAGTGTACCGCGTAGACGACTGAAACTACCTGTTCGCCTACCTTTTGTCTGTAACAACTACTTCATGGTTTCTACGAGAGGTCTTCTAAAAGCCTTCTGACAATTCGAATTAACAAAAAAATATCTCAAATTAAAATTTTTGTCTGAGGGAAGATAAACTTGGACTGTTATGAAGTGATTTGATCAATTACCAAGAAAGAGGTAGGTTAAAAAAAGAAAAATAGAATTTTCATTATAATTGATGGTTTGGTTGGAATCAACAAAGCTTCAGGCAATGTTTGATAATATGATTGCACCAAAACATATTGACTCCACTCTTCCACCATACCATGATTTGATCTTTGGACTTGCTTCCATTTTAACAAGTCATGCTGTTCAAAATAGTGCTGTTCTTAACAATACATCAAATCACTTCTTAAGTCGTAAATTCATTTACCTATGACAAGAATCGCAATGTGAGGCTTTTATTTTGCTAATTCGCCTTTCCCGGGAACTATTTGAATATTGGTTGTAACATTTATCATTACCGGAGCCTACAATTCCTTACGGTGTATTCCTGAATATCCTTTATCATACCTCTAGGGAGATTAACAGGCATAATCCAACGGAGAGGGTTCACTCTTGTAAAAATACTATAAGAATCAATACAAAGGTTATCAGAGAGTTGGGGTTCGAAGGGTACATTTGAAGATACAAGACTGTATGAAAGACGAAGGATTCATATGTCTGTCTAGACTTAACTTGGGGTGGGGGGCCTATTCAGGTGTCTTTCCTGTTATACCCCCCCCAGTGTGCACCCCACTCTTCCTCGGTGCGTTTAATACCATTATTGTTCAATGCGATAAAACCAACCGGGCATTGAAGAGAGGATCGTAAAGTGGAGACGAGGGATGTGAACATCTGTAGAAGGTACTTAAATGTCTGTATGTGGGGGGGGGGGACATCGGGGAGAGTTGTGCGCCAGTCTACTTACCTTTCATACGTTCACTTCTAACCACTTTTGTAGAAGCTTTCTGACGAGGCGGCGCCATCCTTGTTTACGCCTTATTTCTTTTAATAAAAAAAATACATTGTATACATTTCCCCATTCCCCCCCCCAAAGGCGTGGATAGGAGCTATAGCTACAGGGTTCACATGACGCTCGCAGGGGAGGCAGGAGTTATGGGGGCAATGCCCCGGCGACAACTGAAACCTGTAAGAACGAGACTCCCTCCAGGCCTCAGTTGTACGCCCTCTCCCGACCCAACGCCTCCCGAAGAACCTGCGGTTATATCTTCCGCAATTTTATTTCCCTTAACTTCACTACTTTCTTTACAAATCTCTCCTTTGTGCGTGACTTGGATCGTTGCTATTGCGCTTCAAATTTCGAAATATGATTCTAGCATAAGTGAATAAAAACGACGCATGCTCCAAGATTTGAATCGGTTGTGACCTCCCAAAACATTTTACCGTCACTTTAAATGGTTTGAATATTCAGTAAAACTCCTTAACTATTTTTTTTAGCTTTCATTTTTTATGCTTTATGTGTGTTCAGTATAGTTATTCTCTTTCACATTTATGTTCGTTATGACTTGCATACAGAAGCAAAATTACTCTATCCCAGTCCCTTATGTTAGTGCAAATGCAAAAGTATTCATTTGTCTCTTCTATGTAGCACAAACACATGAAGTAATCTCATTTATGTATATGAAATTATAAATACCCGAGGCTTTAAAAAATGGCTTGTGAAAAATTGACGCATTTGAGTAAGGGTATAAAAACCACCTTTAAATTGTCTTAAATTTATGCTTTTGGGATATTATATGATACAGCTCTTGCAAACGTCTGATTCCCCAACGGAGATGCGATTGTACCCCCCCTCCTCTTCATCTCTTCTAATGGAAATTTTACTAGAAATCAAGTACGGGAATTTTCCGTGGGTGCAAATTTGGGCGTAGTTGTCTGACGAGCCGTTCTACAACTCTCTTCAAAATTCATTAATAATAGTAATTTCTTCGACTCCACACAGTGACGTCGATGTTGTATTATAATAGTTCGAGTTCAATAGTAACTTGGTGTGTTAGAGGATGGGAAATGTACTATTCATTGTGGGTAAGCAGTCTGGATACTGTTGTATACTAAACCCCCTAATTTAATAGTAATTGGGGTAGAAAATAGTCCATAATTTGCCCTTTTTGTATTCCTATATTTAAATAAGTAATCAGATATCTGTAAAAGGGGCGGAGACTGATTCAGTGCCCTTTGCTTTTTTGAGGGAGTTGGTGATGCCAGTTATTTTGGAGGGGCATTTTTTATTATTGTTGTACTGCTTTTGTTCAACTCTTTCAACATTAAGCGAATATAACTTGCTGACCACTTTGTTTTTCTTCACGTCAGGAAGCAGTTTTTACAGTTAACAACACTATTTCTCGTCGTTGCTTGTATCGTAAGTTTGTGTATAGTAGATAGGTAACGCGATCTCTCTCTCTCCGGCGGATAATAAAACAAACATAAAGATTAGAATGACAATCACTTGCGAATCTGACGGCACCAGGAGCCTGTTCTCTTTTGAGGGGGGATGAGTGTTTTTTTAGACCAATCAGCCCACCCCGGGCAAAGATATATGGATACAATACCCATGCGCAGGATTCCTTGGGACTGAGAAGTGTGTGCTTGTTGTGCCTTGAAAGCAGGTCCCTTCGGTCATATCTCGCTCATTTTGAGGGAATTTGCCTCACCAGTAAGTAACATCTGCCCGTCCATGATCTGGGATCGTACAAAGTATTAATTTAAAAGTAAAACTAAGCGAGTTAATTTGCGCTATATTTTTATATGATCCAAATAAAGCTTCCATTCAGTTTGCCCGGCTCTCGTAGCTCATTTCGCCTACCTCTGGCTGGCTACATTTCACCGCAAATAATCAACACGAAAGAATTCATTTAAATCCCCGCAAGAAACAACAAAAACAAGAACCCAGATATTGAAAAAATTCCAATTAAAACTCGGATTTCGAAGGACATGAGTGCTACCGTCTCCTCCCATCCCCCCATTCTTATCCCCTATGCCCGGCAGCAAAAGGAGAATTCTTTTTTTTCTTTCTAGTTTTGGTAATGTCATCACTGTCTCTTGAGCTAAAGGAAAAAAAAACAAGATTTTTTTTAACATTAATAATATTGCCTATATTGATCCCTCCCCCTCCTTTCTATTTCAGACACTGCCACGTGTTTTGTAATCTTCGATTAGAAAGTTTCCAAATGTCGTTAGACTACTTAGTTTGTCAGGGTCGTTAATTGTTCGGGTGTTATCATTAATTTATATGTACAACTTCGGTTATTAATGATAATTATTTACATTGGTTATTCGTAGTGTTATTCCGATTTGAGTTTTTAATATAATTATGGCTTTTCTTGTGTTTGTATAATTCACCCGTTGTTTTGAAGGATTCCCATGTTCTGCGTAGTAATTCCAGTGCAAACTGAAATATTACGATAAGTGCAAATATTAGTTCGGAATTCTCTCATTCTAATTAAAACCACCATAAAATTTATCCTCTCCAATATTGTACAGAAAGCTCGCTTCCAC
Source organism: Ceratothoa steindachneri (assembly GCA_963969495.1). Lineage (NCBI taxonomy): Eukaryota > Metazoa > Arthropoda > Malacostraca > Isopoda > Cymothoidae > Ceratothoa > Ceratothoa steindachneri. The sequence goes on from OZ018325.1 coordinate 115,021,401, forward strand.
CCCGTAAACCCACATAACATAAAATAACATAATTTCGCGGATGACAAAAGCAACAAGGGCCTATCAAAGGCCACCCGCATCCGTCAAAACCCACCCACAAAAAGCACCATCGCCAGGGAAAGACAAAATCAAAGTCCCCCACAATATAATGTAACAGATGACAAAAGCCACAAGGGCCCATCATAGGTCATCCGAGTCAAACGGCCTGTTTTTTAAGGCACCCAAACTCCCAAGAAAACTACATCCAGAGGATTGCTTCCAGAAACAAGGGTATAACCAATCAAGGCTTGTCAAGAACTAAATCATGCAGCTATAGATATATACAAACTATTAATATATACAAAACATAGGAACCATCACAACCTTCCCTCCCCATAAACTCATCCAACCTACTCTTAAATACATTTAAATTTGGAATACCTACCACCCTCCGCGGCAATTTGTTCCAGAAGTCTACCACTATATTGGTGAAAAATATTCTCAAATCCAACCTACACCCTTGCTTTTTAATTTTCAAGTGGTGACCTCTAGTCCGATTTCCATCATCTAACTAAAAAAACTTGCTAACATCCAATTTATCTATCCCAGAAATTTTTTTAAAGAGCTCGATCATATCCCCTCTCACACACCACCTTTCGAACGAGAACATATTTAATACCCTCAGTCTATCTATATATTCAAGGTGCCTCAGGGAAGGAATAATCTTTGTTGCCCCCCGTTGCACCGACTCGAGAAGGTTAATATCGTGTCTAAAATGTGGGGACCATGCCTGTATACAGTACTCTAGATGTGGCCTAACATAGAATTATAGAGTTTAAGAATAACCTCCTTACTTTTGTAACTGACATTCCTTTTAATGAAACCCAGCACTCTATTTGCCCTATTTCTTGCTTCAATACACTGCTTAGAAAACCTTAATGACTTATCTATTACTACTCCTAGATCTTTCTCATCCACCACTGAGCTCAGCCAATGCCTATCCATTTCATAGTTAAATTCTCTATTATCTTTCCCCATGTTAATAACTTTGCACTTATCAAGGTTGAAAGTCATTTGCCACTTATGTGCCCAGGATAACAATTTATTTAAATCGCCCTGCACTTTAAAATTATCATCAATATCTTTAACTACAGCTGCTAATTTAGTATCATCTGCAAAAATTGACACTTTATTATTAACTGCCTCCCCAAAATCGTTTATATAGAAGGGAAGTGTCCTCAGTGTCACACTCTTTGCCCTGAGCATCAACGGCATCACCTCGGTGCTGCCGGAAGATGTTCTCGCTACGCTCTACGTGGACGACCTTTCGATCTCTTTTGGCGCGGCCCAGATGCCAACTCTGGAGCGTCGACTCCAACAGGCATTGAACCGCGTCTCTCGCTATGCCGAAGCGCACAGGTTTCGGTTTTCTTTGGCCAAGACTAAGGTGGTGCACTTCTGCCGCCATCCACGGCTTCACCCCGACCCAGATTTGTTTCTTAATGGGGTGCGCCTGGATGTGGTTGAGTCGCACCGTTTCCTTGGTCTTGTATTCGACCGACGCCTCACCTGGGAGGCTCATATTCGCAGCCTTAGGGTCTCTTGTACCGGCGCCATGGACATTCTCCGTTCCGTGACGTTCAGCGCTTGGGGCGCTGATAGGGCTACCGCCTTACTTTTTTATCGATCCTTTGTTCGCTCGAAGCTCGACTACGGATGCGAGTTTTATGCATCCGCAGCCGAGCGTTTATTGCGGAAGGTGGATTCGATCCACCACACCGGCCTTCGCCTTGCGACCGGTGCCTTCCGCACTTCCCCCATTGAGAGCCTGTTGGTCGATGCTGGGGAGATGCCACTCGCTCTGCGCCGCGTGCAGTGCATCACTCGCCTGTACGCGCGAGCCCGGCGCCTCCCTCAGTCGCCAACAGCTCTCACTGCATCCGCAGCTGATCTCGATGGTGCCTATGCCGCCGAGAGACGCCAGTCATACCCTAAGCCCTTTGGGTTTAGGGCCAGGAAACTCCTTCGAGAGCTAGATATAGCTCTCGGGCCGGTGGCGCCACTGGTTCTGCCCAGGACGCCACCCTGGAGGGTACCACATTTGGCTATTTGTCGCCACGCCTCTGCTCCCAAAGCTTGTACTGCGCCGGGAGTATTGCGTTCGACCTTTTTGGAGCACACATCGTGTCACGCTGGAAGCGTGCCAGTGTATACGGATGGCTCCAAGTCCCAAGAGGGGGTCGGCTTCCACGCCGTATCCCCTCTGTTTGAAGTCAGCGGGGCTCTACCAGGCGCTGCGTCTGTCTTAACGGCCGAGCTGGTGGCAATACACCACTCGGTACGGGAGATTACGCGACGTGCCCGGTTCGGAGACCGGATTGTGATCTATTGCGACTCACAAAGCGCCCTGAGTGCTCTCGGGGCATTGGAATCTCCGCATCCCCTGGTTCGCGATATCCGTGACGCCACGGTTTTGGCGAGCCGGGCAGATGTCGAGATTATCTTCTGCTGGGTTCCTGGACATGTGGGAATTGCGGGGAATGAGCGCGCCGATGAGGGCGCCAAAGAGTCCGCGAGGACTCTGCGACCGGACCAGCGTTTCGCTCTTCCTCACACCGACTACATGGCAGGAATACGGGCAGCTCTTCGGACTGCTTGGCAAAGAAGATGGGAGACGGTCGAAGGGAACTTAAAGTTGCGTGCCATTGCGCCGCGACTGTTCCCATGGACCTATCCCCCAATGCCGCGGCGGCTTCAGGTTGCTTTCTGTCGTCTCCGAATCGGACACACTCGTGTGACGCATCGCTATCTGGTGGAGCGCTCGCCTGCGCCCTATTGCAACGACTGCGTCGTCCCCCAGACTGTTCGGCACATTCTTGTCGAATGTCCCAGTCTGGGTGATCTTCGCGCACGACACCTGTCCCGGTACCGGGATGGGCGGGGTCGCTACCGCCTGTCCCTTGTACTCGGGACGAGTGCGTGCACTTTGACTGGTGGACTTGCTAACTTTTTGGGGGAGGCCGGCCTTCTCCCTTTTTTTTAACCAGGCTTAATTTTTGTTGTTGTTGTTGTTATTGTTTTGTTATTGTTATTTCTTTTTTGTTGTTCCCTGTTCCATTTTTTGAAGTAGCCTAGAACTAGGCTGTTTGTTTACGGCGACTTATGCCTAAGTCGGCAGTCGCCAGATAGCCCCTTAAATAAAAAAAAAAAAAAATCGTTTATATAGATGACAAATAATAATGGACCGAGAACTGATCCCTGAGGAACCCCACTGATAACATCCCTCCACTCTGACTTTACACCATTTAGCACTACCCTTTGCTTCCTATCTTTCAGCCACTCAGCTATCCAATTTGAAACACCCCCACATATCCCAATCATTTTTAATTTATGAACTAGCCTCCTATGTGGTACCTTATCAAATGCTTTACTAAAATCCAAGTAATTTACATCTATATTCTCTCCCTTATCTACTTGATCTGTTACAAACTCGAGAAAGTCTAGTAAATTAGTCAAACATGATCTACCTGATCTAAACCCATGCTGAGCATCGCTGATTAACCCCTCCCTCTCTAGATGTTGGCAAATCCCTTTTTTAACTATTTTCTCAAGAATTTTACAGACTACAGGAGTTAAGCTAACCGGTCTAAAGTTATTTGGATCCTCTTTACTACCCTTGAAAATGGGGATTACATTCGCTCTCTTCCAATCATCGGGTATTTCTCCATAGTCCAGTGACCTAGTATACAACTTCTCCAGAGCTATTAAGATACTTTCTACCCCTTCTTTAAGTGTCCTAGAATGAATATTATCAGGCCCGGAGGCCTTGGTATTATCTAACTCACCTATTCGTCCTTTTATCGTCCTCCAATCCACACTAATGTTAGTAAACACCTCTTTCCCTGACCCATGAGTACTATACATAAGACTATTTAGTTTCTCCTTTGTAAATACTGATGCAAAAATGACCATTTAGTACCTCAACTATTTCCTCATCAGTTTCTCTCACAATCCCTTCATATTTTATAGGTCCTATTTTAACTCTGCCAGACTTGTTATTAATTTTATACCCCGTAAGGGGCGCGGCTATTTGCCATCCTGGCCGCCGTGCTGACGGGAATCAGCGCTCCGTCCGGCCCCAGCTTAGCCTCTCTTCTTTCCTTCAAAACAATTGTTTCCTCTCTTTTCACACAACCTCTCCCACAACTTTCTCTGGTCAGCCTCTAATTTCACAGGGTAGATGCTGACCTTCCTTTCAGCCAACCGTCCCGCATCGGGGCTGAGGGGGGAGGGGACAATGTTTCCTAACCCCTGAGCTCCGGTCTGGGGTGGCTGGTTTTTAACAACCTGCTTCATCCCCACCCATACCTTCCTCACATCCCTTTTCCACTCCTCTTCAAAATCTATCTTTTTTACGCCGTGTTCAAGGTGGAGCCGCCATGCCGATGGACTGCCAGGCCACCAGGCGGGAGGGGTGGTCCAAAATTGCGGCGCCTGGCTCTGCCAGGCCTGTAAGCACCTCTTGCAGTGCGGGCAACTGCGAGAGTTGATGAGCTATTGCGTCCCGTATTAAAAAGAGGGTCACCATGCCCTATGATGAAAATAAAAAAAAACCCCAACCCCCAACTTCCCCAAGAACATCAACGGAGCCGCCCTCGGGGAGCTTCACCGAGAAAATGGAGGTCCCCTCCCTTGTGCTTGCGCAGGGAACCCTCCATATTTCTTCAACCGGAGAGTAGGCTTACTCCTCTCCTACGCCTACGGGTGAAGGGGACTTCCCCTCACCCCCCTTCTCTGGAGGTGCTTTCGGGCACCTCCCTAATTCCAGCGGCAGTCCCTCCTTTGCTTTGTAAGGGGACTGCCAAGAAAGCCAGCAGGCAGCCCATTGCCAACCGCCCCTCGTAAAAGCGGCTCGGTAGGGCAAACCCCCTTAGGGGGAGAGGGAAGCCAGACCTCTTCGGTCGGTTCCCTCGAAAGACCTGCTGGCAAGAATATTAAACCTTGCCGGGGTCAAGGCCTCTTCCTCCCCACAAAAGACTTATGACGCTGCCAAGGGGACCTGCAATGTCCTGGGAGGGGATGACCAACTGGAGGCCCCTCCTGTGATAGACATAGTCCTTGAGGAAAACCAGCCTCGGAGGGTACGGCCTTCCATGGGGGGGGGGAATCCGGGCTCGGCGCCAAGCACCGAACCCGAATCCGCCCCTATGCAAGGTCCTCCTCAAACGGCTGGGGATTCTCAGGCAGTACAAGGAGGGGAGGGATCTCCTCCGGATGATGCCCCTGCGACCACCAGGACCTTCTCCATTTCGGAGAAGGACCTGGCTGAGGCCGGTACATCTGGCCTTGGGGCTCTTACCGGCGGGGATGGAAGCAGGTTCATTCCCCGCCCTCCTCTCCAAAAAAGAAAAGACCAAGACCAGGAAGACAAAGAAGACTCGGGGCTCCTCTCCATCTGCGGGGGCTGCGGGGACGGATGGGTCTGCTGCCACTGGCAAGCGACCAAGCCGAGATCTGAATATCCGGCCCCTCTGCCCCCCCCCCCGTTGCGGAGCCCTTGACTAAGACTAACACCAAGAGTGCACAGGGCGGAGCCTCGATGACATCGGGGCCCCTCATTCAGAGGTTACCTGGCGTTTTCGAGCCCGCTGGCTTCAAACGCTTCCTCGTCATTCGCTCCACTGATGGCACCATTTTGTCCAAGGGCAACATGATCGATCAGAGGAGAGGATTAGCTAGTGCAATTGGTAGAGAGCCGAAGGTGACCCGTTTCTCGGACGGGAGCCTTCTGGCGAATCCCGCCGAGGCGGCCAAGATAAGTGCTCTTCGGACACTTCATGGCACCCCGGTGAGTGTGACGCCGCACTCTATCATGAACTTTGTGAAAGGAGTAGTTTATGCGAGGGAACTCGTTGACTGCTCCATAGAGGACATCACCTTAGAGCTGGCCGACCATGGGGCGGTCAAGGTTGAAAGTGTGATGAGAAAACAGGGAGGGGCCTCGAGACCCACTCCTACGCTCTTCGTCATGTTCGACTGTGACAAGCTCCCTGAGTCGGTGCGTGCCGGGTGTTACCGCTACCGCGTGAAGGCATTCGTGCCACTGCCGCGGCGGTGCTATTACTGTCACCGCTTCGGCCACCGAATCGCTCATGTAGACGTGCAAAGTCGGGCTCACCCGAAGTCTGTGTAAATTGCTCCAAGGTCCACACGATAAGTCCAAATCGTGTGTGGCCAAGTGTGTCAATTGCGGAGAGCCGCACCCTGCTTCTTCGAAGCAATGTGGTGCATATCTCCTTGAGAAAGAAATCCTGGCCGTTCAGGCCCAGGATCGACTCTCATTCCGCGAGGCTAAGGACTTGGTCCTGGCGCGCCCGGCTCTGCCTGGGACGTCATATGCCTCAATAGTTAGAAAGCCACCATCTGCTCCTGGCCCATCCAGGCTAACGAGCACGGTTTTTTCCGCACCCATTCGGAGCCCTTCTGCGGGCTCTACCCAACCCGTGCGCTTCCCTGGTAAAGCTGGCGGTAAAAATGGTTCATACCCAGCCCCGGCTAAAACTAGGGCTCCCCCCTCTTCACCCAGCGTGATCGTTTCCCGTAAGGCGAAACGGCCACGCGCCTCCACCGAGTCGTTAGACTGACAGGAGGCAACACCCCTAAAGATGGTCGCTAGGCCATCTTCCGGGGTTCCTAAAGCTGTTTCCCGAAAGGAGGACAGCAACAAAGGAGCCTCGACTCCTTCGCCCACGCCGCGAGGCTGAGCGAGTGGCTCGGAGACGGTGGTTCATCGAAAAGAGGGCCTCCCGCCTCCGAAGCCGCAACGTATGCCTAAGGTTTCGAGGCGGAGGGAGGAAAAGACTCGCATGGCGAGCCCAACCTCCCCCAATAAGTCCTCGAAGGCGACAGCGCCTCCAGCGCTTTGTCCGGCCAACAGCGCCCGGGGTTCTGCCCCCGGGAAGCGTACGGCCATTCCCGTGAGGGTCTTCAATTCGAGGAGGGCCCCCGCGTCTCCTCCGAGCTAGGCCTGGAGGGCATATTCCTTCAATGGAATTGCCGTGGACTCCGGGCCAACTGGGAGGAGCTGCGGAGGCTCGTCTCGTCCCGTTCCCCGTTAGCTATTTTTTTTTTGCAGGAGACCATGCTAGGCGCGTTCCCCCTGCCTGCCCTCCCGGGGTATAAGGGTCTTGCGACCCCACCACCGCGGGATGGCCGGGCTGGGGGATGCGCGGTTTACACCCGGCATGATGTCTCCGTTCTTCCTTTCTCTTTAGATACCTCCTTTCAGGCAGTGGTTGGGCAGCTGCACCTGGATAGGAGGTATACTATCATTTCTGCGTACATTCCACCGTCAGCTGACTTCGACGCGGGGGACTTCGGCCGCGTCGTGGCACGGTTGCCGTGGCCCTTTCTCTTTCTTGGAGATCTGAATGGCAGACATCCTCTCTGGGAAAACTACTCAGTTAATCCCAGGGCACAAGTCCTTGCCGATCTGATCGAAGAGCTTGAGATGTGTGTCTTAAATGTGGATGAGTTTACGCATCACTGTCCGAGAACCGCTTCATTTTCTTTCCTTGACCTATCTTTGTGCATTGCATCACTCGCCTGTACGCGCTATCCCGGCGCCTCCCTCAGTCGCCAACAGCTCTCACTGCATCCGCAGCTGATCTCGATGGTGCCTATGCCGCCGAGAGACGTCAGTCATACCCTAAGCCCTTTTGGTTTAGGGCCAGGAAACTTTTTCGAGAGGTAGATATAGCTCTCGGGCCGGTGGCGCCCCTGGTTCTGCCCAGGACGCTCCCCTGGAGGGTACCACATTTGGCTATTTGTCGCCACGCCTCTGCTCCCAAAGCTTGTACTGCGCCGGGAGTATTGCGTTCGACCTTTTTGGAGCACACATCGTGTCACGCTGTAACTGTGCCAGTGTATACGGATGGCTCCAAGTCCCAAGAGGGGGTCGGCTTCCACGCCGTATTCCCTCTGTTTCAAGTTAGCAGGGCTCTACCAGGCGCTGCGTCTGTCTTCACGTCCGAGCTGGTGGCAATACACCACTCGGTACGGGAGATTACGCGACGTGCCCGGTTCGGAGACCGGATTGTGATCTATAGCGACTCACAAAGCGCCCTGAGTGCTCTCGGGGCATTGGACTCTCCGCATCCCCTGGTTCGCGATATCCGTGACGCCACGGTTTTGGCGAGCCGGTCAGATGTCGAGATTATCTTCTGCTGGGTTCCTGGACATGTAGGAATTGCGGGGAATGAGGGCGCCCAAGAGCCTGCGAGGACTCTGCGACCGGACCAGCGTTTCGCTCTTCTTCACACCCACAACCTGGCACGAATACGGGCAGCTCTTCGGACTGCTTGGCAAAGAAGATGGGAGACGGTCGAGGGGAACTTAAAGTTGCGTGCCATTGCGCCGCGACTGTTCCCATGGACCTATGCCCCATTTCTGCGACTGCTTCAGGTCGCTTTCTGTCTTCTACGAATCGGACACACTCGTGTGACGCATCGCCTAAAACTAACCTGCTTGTTTACAGTGACTTTTGCCCAAGTTGGCAGTCGCCAGATAGCTCCTTAAAAAAAATAAATCCGGGAATTGAACTTGGATACTCATTTTTCTGTTTTTTTGGTTCGTTTGTTTCCCTTAACCCCCAAATAGTCTATTTTTAACGCTTATTTTAATTTATGCCATTTTATTTCCAAGAACATGCGTAAAATACCTGAACTTAACATTATACATGATTACCATATTTATAAGTTCCATAATTGGCCACCTGGGGGGGAGAGGGGGTCTAGACTAAAACTGATTTACACGTCGACTCGGAATACTCGAGACTAGAATGTAAGGCGTGGTTCTCTTTTAAATAAATCAACTTGAAAATAAATAGGAGATTTTGAGTATTTTATGGTTTTGCCATGATTTGAGAGGTACCGTACCTCCTTTGACGACCCCCTTAGGGATCGGCTTTAAATAATTCTATCCTTGCTTTACATAGCAGTTAAGTTGAAAAGATAGATGGTTAGGAAGAAGAAACTACGATGAATTTATTAGAATTCCATTACTGATAAAAATTTGCAAGGAATGGGGAACAAAGGATGGCTATTAGAATCCAACGGTGTAAAATATAGATTGGCCTAGAAGAGGAAAACAAGGGTGAATTGATAAAGATGCAGCAGTGGAAAAAATTGGTTAGGAAGTGGAAAGGAGAAATTTATTGGAATCCAGCAGAGGAAAAGAGATTGACTAGGAAGAGTAAAAGATAACTATTAGAATCCAGCAGTGAAAAAATAGATTTGCTAGGGAGAAGAAACAGGACTATTAGAACTTAGCAGAAAAAAACAAGGCTGAATTTATTCGAATACTGCAGTAAAACAGTTAGATTAGCCAGGAAGAGGAAACAAGGACGACTTAATTCACTACGGCATTGGCGAGCCACCGCCATCCTTTGTATCTCTGTGGATTTAAGGGACGGAGGGGCGCATTAGGAGGATATCTTGGAAAATTCAGAAGTAATACCGATGTAATTGGAATGTGCATATTAAGCTGAACTGTTATCCTGTCCTCGGTATTTCGCACCCGTACTATTGCCCCAACTAGTTCCCTCTCTTTGCTACTCGGGACACATCAATATTGGCATTAGGGTTTAATTTTAACTAGTTTACTCACTGGATATATTTTCTGGGGGTTTTTACCCTCTAGTGTTCGATTTTTGAGTACCCCTGCTCTTTTTTGTACGAACTTGTTCATTTGCGTTCACAACATTCTTTCCTTACCTTATTAACTACACATTTCCGTAATAAAATGTCTACCTTCTTTAGTCTCGGTGATGTTTGCCTGTCTAGTTGTCCTTCGACCTAATCCTCGTTCATTTGATCATTCTGACCAGATGTGCCAGTTATGACTTCTCTTCCTTGCTCCAATCAGTTATGCCTCGTCTCTTCCTTGCTCCAATCAGTTATGCCTCGTCTCTTCCTTGCTCCAATCAGTTATGACTTGTCTCTTCCTTGCTCCAATCAGTTATAACTCGTCGCTTCCTTGCTCCAATCAGTTATGCCTCGTCTCTTCCTTGCTCCAATCAGTTATGCCTCGTCTCTTCCTTGCTCCAATCAGTTATGCCTCGTCTCTTCCTTGCTCCAATCAATTATGCCTCGTCTCTTCCTTGCTCCAATCAGTTATAACTCGTCGCTTCCTTGCTCCAATCAGTTATGCCTCGTCTCTTCCTTGCTCCAATCAGTTATGCCTCGTCTCTTCCTTGCTCCAATCAGTTATGCCTCGTCTCTTCCTTGCTCCAATCAGTTATGCCTCGTCTCTTCCTTGCTCCAATCAGTTATGCCTCGTCTCTTCCTTGCTCCAATCAGTTATGCCTCGTCTCTTCCTTGCTCCAATCAATTATGCCTCGTCTCTTCCTTGCTCCAATCAGTTATAACTCGTCGCTTCCTTGCTCCAATCAATTATGCCTCGTCTCTTCCTTGCTCCAATCAGTTATAACTCGTCGCTTCCTTGCTCCAATCAGTTATGCCTCGTCTCTTCCTTGCTCCAATCAGTTATGCCTCGTCTCTTCCTTGCTCCAATCAGTTATGCCTCGTCTCTTCCTTGCTCCAATCAATTATGACTTGTCTCTTCCTTACTCCAATCAGTTATAACTTGTCTCTTCCTTGCTCCAATCAGTTATGCCTCGTCTCTTCCTTGCTCCAATCAATTATGACTTGTCTCTTCCTTGCTCCAATCAGTTATAACTCGTCTCTTCCTGTCGTCAATCAGTAGTGCTTCTTCAAAAACTCTGTAATCTATTTCGAACTTTACAACGAAATTAAAAGCAAAATATGGCGTGTTAAGTCGCTGAGTGGAGTGACGACTCGTAGTTCCACGGTGGCTGTCATGCTTTGTACATAGCTGTGGTTCTGATCGCGTTTAATGGTAAGTCCCCACTGAGAAATACACTAAGCTGTGGTTAATGGTAGGTTCCTACTGTCATACATTAAGAGAACCGTGGCTAGTTGTAGGTCTACACTGAGCTGTGACTAATGGTAAGTCTCCACCCATACACAGAGCCGTGGCTAATGGTATATCCCCATTGTCATACTCTAAGAGAGTCTAATGGTAGGTCCCCACTGCCATGCACTGAGAGCCGTGGCTCTCGGCACTTAGAAATAAGGGCAACCCTTTTCTTAGTTATATTACCATCGAGAGGCCTCAAGTCTCCGTAACCTCTTGTCCAAATAGTTTGTGGTAATCTCTTTGTTGGAACTTCTTAGGATTAGGATGGCTCTCGCCAGATGGGATCTCCCTTAAATTAAAAAAAAAGTTGTAACTAGGAATTTGTGGTTCATAATATCAAAATTTGGCTATGGTGAATTTGAATTGAAGATGACGTAATTGATTCATGGAATTTTGAGGAAAATATACGCGTCTTATTATCTTTAAAAGCGTGTAGACATTATTATACAACCCCACACGCTTCTCACCTTCACTATTGCATTTATACATTTCATACACATGACCGATCTCAATTTTGAACATCCTTTGCCACTCTAAAAGAAAAATTATTTATTTTTCTCTAGACTTGCTTTTCTGCTGGCTGCCATTTCGGCCATACGCGACTCGAGCCTTTTTGTATTTTGGACTTTTTTAATAGAAATATTAGGAAGGAAATGGGCGTATTAGGGAATGCTCCTTGTATGGGGAGGAGTCTCGAATGTGTCTTCATTTCGATCCCGTTTCGGGGGTCAAAAATTGAAAGGTGGGAACCCTATAATTTTGATGTTCGGCGCCAGAGATCTTTTGGCTTGTATCCCCGTAAGGGGCGCGGCGATTTGCCATCTTGGCCTCCGTGCTGACGGGACTCAGCACCCCGTCCGGCCCCAGCTTAGCCTCTCTTCCTTCCTTCAAAACACTTGTTTCCTCTCTTTTCACACAACCTCATACACAACTTTCTCTGGTCAGCCTCTAATTTCACAGGGTAGATGCTGACCTTCCTTTCAGCCAACCGTCCCGCATCGGGGCTGAGGGGGTGGGGGACAATGTTCCCTAACCCCTGAGCTCCGGTCTAGGGTGGTTGGTTTTTAACTACCTGCTTCATCCCCACCTATACCTTCCTCACATCCCTTTTCCTATCCTCTTCACAATCTATTAATTTTTACGCCGTGTCTAAGGTGGAGCCGCCATGCCGATGGACTGCCAGGCCACCAGGCGGGAGGGGTGGTCTTAAATGGCGGCGCCTGGCTCTGCCGGGCTTGTAAGCACCTCGCAGTGCGGGCTACTGCGAGAGGTGTGCGCGATTGCATCCCGTGTTTAAAAAAGGGTCACCATGCCCAATGATGATAAAAAAACAAAACAAACCCAACCCTCAACTTCCCCTGTTCCATCGACGGAGCCGCCCTCGGGCAGCTCCAGCAAAAAAATGGAGGCCCCCCCCCTGTGCTTGCACAGGGGACCCTCCATATTTCTCTAACCGGAGAGGAGGCTTACTCCTCTCCTTCGCCTACGGGTGCAGGGGACTCCCCCTCACCCCCTTCTCTGGAGGTGCTTTCGGGCACCTCCCTTTTCCCAGCGGCAGTCCCCTCTTTTCTTTCCAAGGGGACTGCCAAGAAAGCCAGCAGGCAGTCCTTAGCCAGCCGCTCCCCATCAAAGCGGCTCGGTAGGGCAAACCCCCTTAGGGGGGAGAAGGAAGCCAGGCCCCTTCGGTCGCTTCCCTCAAAAGACCTGCTGGCAAGAATTTTAAACCTTGCTGGGGTCAAGGCCTGTGCCTCCCCACACAAGACTGGCGACACTGCCAAGGGGACCTGCGATGTCCTGGGAGGGGATGGCCAACTGGAGGCCCCTCCTGTGATAAATATGGTCCTTGAGGAGACCCAGCCTCAAACGGTAGGGCCTTCCATGGGGGGGAATTCGGGCTCGGCGCCAAGCACCGAACCCGAATCCGACCCTATGCAAGGTCCTCCTCAAATGGCTGAGGGCTCCGAGGCAGTAAAAGGAGGGGAGGTATCTCCTCCGACAACCAGGACCTTCTCCATTTCAGAGAGGGACCTGGCTGAGGCCGGTCCATCTGGCCTGGGGGCTTCTGCCGGCGGAGGTGAAAAGCGGGTTCATTCCCCGCCCTCCTCTCCAAAAAAGAAAAAGACAAAGAAGACTAAAAAGACGAAAAAGACTCGGGGCTCCTCTCCATCCGCGGGGGCTGCGGGGACGGATGGGTCTGCTGCCACTTTGGTAGGCGTCCAAGCCAAGATCGGCACATCCGGCCCCTCTACCCCCTCGTGTGCGGAGCCCCTGACCAAGAAAAACACCAAAAGTGCACAGGGCGGAGCCTCGATGACATCGAGGCCCCTCATTCAGAGGTTACCTGGCGTTTTCGAGCCCGCTGGCTTCAAACGCTTCCTCGTTATTCGCTCCACTGATGGCACCATGTTGTCCAAGGGCAACATGATCCATCAGAGGAGAGGATTAGCTAGTGCAATTGGTAGAGAGCCGAAGGTGACCCGTTTCTCGGACGGCAGCCTTCTGGCGAATGCGGCGAATCCCGCCGAGGCGGCCAAGATAAGTGCTCTTCGGACACTTCATGGCACCCCGGTGAGTGTGACGCCGCACTCTACCATGAACTTTGTAAAAGGAGTAGTTTATGCGAGGGAACTCGTTGACTACTCCATTGAGGACATCACCCTAGAGCTGCTTGACCATGGGGCGGTCAAGGTCGAACGTGTGATGAGAAAACAGGGAGGGGCTTCGAGACTCACCCCTACACTTTTCGTCACGTTCGACAGTGACAAGCTCACTGAGTCGGTGCGTGCCGGTTGGTACCGCTACCGCGTGAAGGCATTCGTGCCACTGCCGCGGCGGTGCTATTACTGTCACCGCTTCGGCCATACGAATCGCTCATGTAGACGTGCAAAATCGGGGTCACCCGAAGTCTGTGTAAATTGCTCCAAGGTCGCACACGATAAGTCCAAATCGTTTGTGGCCAAGTGTGTCAATTGCGGAGAGCCGCACCCTGCTTCTTCGAAGCAATGTGGTGCATATCTCCTTGAGAAAGAAATCCTGGCCGTTCAGGCCCAGGATAGACTCTCATTCCGCGAGGCTAAGGACTTGGTCCTGGCGCGCCCAGCTCTGCCTGGGACGTCATATGCCTCAGTAGTTCGAAAGGCACCCTCTGCTCCTGGCCCATTCGGAGCCCTTCTGCGGGCTCTACCCAACCCAGGCGCTCCCCTGGTAAAGCTGGCGGCAAAAAGGGTTCATACCCAGCCCCGGCTAAAACCAGGGCTCCCCCCTCTTCCCCCAGCGTGACCGTTTCCCGCAAGGCGAAACGGCCACGCGCCTCCACCGAGTCGTTAGACTGACAGGAGGCAACACCCCTGAAGATGGTCGCTAGGCCATCTTCAGGGGTTCCTAAAGCTGTCCCCCGAAAGGAAGACAGCAACAAAGGAGCTTCGGCTCCTTCGCCCACGCCCCGAGGTGGAGCGGGTGGCTCGGAGACGGTGGTTCCTCGAAAAGAGGGCCCCCCGCCTCCGAAGCTGCAGCGCCCGCCTAAGGTTTCGAGGCGGAGGGAGGAAAAGACTCGCATGGCGAGCCCAACCTCCCCCAATAAGTCTTCGAAGGCGACAGCGCCTCCAGCGCTTTGTCCGGCCAACAGCGCCCGGGGTTCTGCCCCCGGGAAGCGTACGGCCATTCCCGTGAGGGTCTTCAATTCGAGGAGGGCCCCCGCGTCTCCTCCGAGCTAGGCCTGGAGGGCATATTCCTTCAATGGAATTGCCGTGGACTCCGGGCCAACTGGGAGGAGCTGCGGAGGCTCGCCTCGTCCCGTTCCCCGTTAGCCTTTTTTTTGAAGGAGACCATGCAAGGCGCGTGCTCCCTGCCCGCCCTCCCGGGGTATAAGGGTCTTGCGACCCCACCACCGCGGGATGGCCGGGCTGGGGGATGCGCAGTTTACACCCGGCATGATGTCTCCGTTCTTTCTTGATCTTTAGATACCTCCTTTCAGGCAGTGGCTGTGCAGTTGCACCTGGATAGGAGGTATACTATCATTTCTGCGTACATTCCACCGTCAGCTGACTTTGACGCGGGGGACTTCCGCCGCGTCGTGGCACGGTTGCCGAGGCCCTATCTCTTGCTTGGAGATCTGAACGGCAGGCATCCTCTCTGGGGAGATTACTCCATAAATCCCAGGGGACAAGTCCTTGCCGATCTGATCGAAGAGCTTGAGATGGGTGTCCTAAACGTGGATGAGTTTACGCATCACTGTCCGAGAACCGCTTCATTTTCTTGCCTTGACCTGTCTTTGTGCTCTTCGGATGCACAGCCTGATTTTGATTGGGGGGTGGTCGATGACCTCCATGGTAGTGATCACTTTCCCATTCAAATATCATTTTCAGGGCAACTGCCGCCTGAGAGACCACCTCGGTGGTGCTTGGCGCGGGCGCGGTGGCCTGCATTTCAGGAAATGACTGAATTCTCTATCTCAGTCGAGGAGTTTAGGTCGGTAGATGAGGCCGTTGAGTTCTTCTCCGGCAACCTCATCGCCGTGGGCCTGACTACTATTCCTAGGACGTCTGGCCGTTTTGCACGCCGACCACTCCCATGGTGGTCGGCCGAGTGTGAGACGGCCCTGAAACAGAAGCGTTATGCCTACATGCGCTATAAGCGCCGCCCGAACGATTTCACTGTCGCTGAATTTCATCGGGCTAGGGCTAGGTTCCGATATATTTCGAAGCACGCCCGCTGCTCTTCTTGGCGGGCATACGTGTCTTCACTTAACGGGAAGACCCCTTTAGCTGAGGTGTGGAAGCGAGTCAAAAGGATTCGGGGCAAGTTCTCGCAGGACCCCCCTCCCGTTCTCCAGGAGAATGGGACCGCAATCTCGGACCCCGCGTCCGTGGCGGAATCCTTAGCGACCGCTTTTTCCGCATTCTCTAGCCGTGATGCTGCTCCGCCAGCATTCAATGCACGTCGTGATGTCGCGGAAGGCCGCCGGCTGGACTTTACCTCCAGAGGCGGAGAACCCTTCAACGACAAGTTTACTGTGAGTGAGTTGCGTTCCGCTCTCGCTTCGTGCGCGGACACCGCCCATGGTCCGGACGATCTCCCGTACGCCATGCTTCGACACCTGGGTGAGCGAGGCATGGCCTTTCTTTTAGATTTGTTCAACAGGATCTGGGTGGAAGGTCTTCTCCCAGACTCCTGGCGAATCGCTACCTTGCTCGCCCTTCGCAAGCCGGGGAGAGATCACTCTACTCCGACCGGTTTCCGCCCAATCTCTCTAACCTCTTGCGTGTGCAAGTTGATGGAGAAATTGGTAAATGTTAGATTAGCCTATTTCCTGGACAGCGGAGGCCATCTGTCTTCTGCACAGTGCGGCTTCCGTAAGTTCCACTCCACGTCGGATGCTCTGCTCCGACTGGAAAATTCCGTCTGCGAGGCTTTCCTTCGTAGACAGCACTACGCCACGGTGTTTTTTGATCTGGAGAAGGCCTATGATACCGCATGGCGATACGGTATCATGGAGACTCTTCACACGATGGGGGCGAGGGGACGCCTCCCAATGTTTATATCTGAATTTTTGCGAGATCGTTGATTCCGCGTACGGGTGGGGGGAGCCCTCTCCGGCCCAAAGGAGCAGGAAGAGGGTGTCCCGCAGGGAAGTTTCCTCAGTGTCACACTCTTTGCCCTGAGCATCAACGGCATCACCTCGGTGCTGCCGGAAGATGTTCTCGCTACGCTCTACGTGGACGACCTTTCGATCTCTTTTGGCGCGGCCCAGATGCCAACTCTGGAGCGTCGACTCCAACAGGCATTGAACCGCGTCTCTCGCTATGCCGAAGCGCACAGGTTTCGGTTTTCTTTGGCCAAGACTAAGGTGGTGCACTTCTGCCACCATCTACGGCTTCACTCCGACCCAGATATTTGTTTCTTAATGGGGTGCGCCTGGATGTGGTTGAGTCGCACCGTTTCCTTGGTCTTGTATTCGACCGACGCCTCACCTGGGAGGCTCATATTCGCAGCCTTAGGGTCTCTTGTACCCGCGCCATGGACATTCTCCGTTCCGTGACGTTCAGCGCTTGGGGCGCTGATAGGGCTACCGCCTTACTTTTTTATCGATCCTTTGTTCGCTCGAAGCTCGACTACGGATGCGAGTTTTATGTATCTGCAGCCGAGCGTGTATTGCGGAAGGTGGATTCGATCCACCACACCGGCCTTCGCCTTGCGACCGGTGCCTTCCGCACTTCCCCCATTGAGAGCCTGTTGGTCGATGCTGGGGAGATGCCACTCGCTCCGCGCCGCGTGCATTGCATCACTCGCCTGTACGCGCGAGCCCGGCGCCTCCCTCAGTCTCCAACAGCTCTCACTGCATCCGCAGCTGATCTCGATGGTGCCTATGCCACCGAGAGACGCCAGTCATACCCTAAGCCCTTTGGGTTTAGGGCCAGGAAACTCCTTCGAGAGCTAGATATAGCTCTCGGACCGGTGGCGCCCCTGGTTCTGCCCAGGACACCACCCTGGAGGGTACCACATTTGGCTATTTGTCGCCACGCCTCTGCTCCCAAAGCTTGTACTGCGCCGGGAGTATTGCGTTCGACCTTTTTGGAGCACACATGGTGTCACGCTGGTACCGTGCCAGTGTATACGGATGGCTCCAAGTCCCAAGAGGGGGTCGGCTTCCACGCCGTATCCCCTCTGTTTGAAGTCAGCGGGGCTCTACCAGGCGCTGCGTCTGTCTTCACGGCCGAGCTGGTGGCAATACACCACTCGGTACGGGAGATTACGCGACGTGCCCGGTTCGGAGACCGGATTGTGATCTATAGCGACTCACAAAGCGCCCTGAGTGCTTTCGGGGCATTGGAATCTCCGCATCCCCTGGTTCGCGAAATCCGTGACGCCACGGTTTTGGCGAGCCGGGCAGATGTCGAGATTATCTTCTGCTGGGTTCCTGGACATGTAGGAATTGCGGGGAATGAGGGCGCCAAAGAGTCTGCGAGGACTCTGCGACCGGACCAGCGTTTCGCTCTTCCTCACACTGACTACATGGCAGGAATACGGGCAGCTCTTCGGACTGCTTGGCAAAGAAGATGGGAGACGGTCGAGGGGAACTTAAAGTTGCGTGCCATTGCGCCGCGACTGTTCCCATGGACCTATCCCCCAATGCTGCGGCGGCTTCAGGTTGCTTTCTGTCGTCTTCGAATCGGACACACTCGTGTGACGCATCGCTACTTGATGGAGCGCTCGCATGCGCCCTATTGCAACGACTGCGTCGTCCCCGAGACTGTTCGGCACATTCTTGTCGAATGTCCCAGTCTGGGTGATCTTCGCGCACGATACCTGTCCCGGTACCGGGATGGGCGGGGTGGCTACCGCCTGTCCCTTGTACTCGGGACGAGTGCGTGCACCATGACTAGTGGACTTATTGACTTTTGGGGGGAGGCTGGCCTTCTCCCTTTCATTTAACCCGGTTTGTTGTTGTTGTTGTTATTGTTTTTGTTTTTGCTTCTTTATTGTTATTGTTATTTCTTTTTATTGTTTCCTGTTTAATTTTTAAAGTAGCCTAGAACTAGGCTGTTTGTTTACGGCGACTAATGCCTAAGTCGGCAGTCGCCAGATAGCCCCTTAATTAAAAAAAAACAAAAAATTTGCCTTGTATTTTCCTCGACTAGGATTTACTTGGAAGGAGGATATCCAGGACAGTTGCGTGCCCTTCCAGCCCCGAACGACTAGTTCTCTATGCCCGTCCTTAAGGAGGTCAGGTGCTGCGACCGGCATCCAATGATGTGTGCCCTCCCACCCCAATGTATAGAGGTGGATCTGCGGTCTAGATTTCTTCCACACATTTTCACCACCATTTTCTTTGCAAACTTTCTGCGTGTGATGTTCTCATTGTTATTGCGTTTTAAATGGGGGTGTGGGTAGGTTTTTTTGTCCACTTTCACCTTACTCGAAACTTTCTGGAGATGCCCTCGTTGGTTTTTGATTTATTACTATTAAGTATGATTATTTGAGTGGGGGGGGGGCACGCAGTGGTGTCTAATTTGTTTTTATCTGGAAAATGAAAGGTGGCGTGGCGATTACTTTTTGTGTAATCCAATGAGGTCCCCCTCTTCGGGGAACGAGGAAGTAGAAGACAGGAAGGACAATGAAAAGCAAATAAATAAAACAAAAATAGTGATGGGAAAAATCAAGGGTACATTTCAGCTAATTCGTTCCTGGAGTCATTTGATGCCGCCCTTCCTGCCCCAACAATCAGGGTTGAGATCGGCCCTTCCAACCCTAATCTTTTTTTTCTTATTTTCATCGTTTTTTTTTATCTCTCTGTTATCTCCCTTTCATTTCACATTTGGTTAAACTTGGTTAAGATTATGGGGGAACGCGTTAATCCTTTTCAAAACACAAACCGACATCTGGGCAACCCAAGTCAGGGTTGCCGAATTAGCTATTTTATAGCTATATTTAGGTACCTTTAACTAAATAATAAACCACATAAGCTTAATATATCTATTATTGTCACTATTTTCTATTAAATCTATAGAAAAAACTCGTATATAGCTTTATTTTGCGTGATTCTAGCCATAAAATCTGTTTGTTGGCAATCCTGGGGCAAATTGGGTGCAGACGGAAGTTCTTCCCAGGTGGTGGATCCCATACTCGGTGATGAGCGTCTCTTCCCGTTCATGTCAACATTAGGAAAGATGGCGACTCCCGTGGAGACGATTTTGATATGAATTATTTCCAGTCTGTTAGGCTCTAGGCGCGTAATCACAAAAGAGCCTTAATGCAATATTAATATTAAGGTCAACACATGTCAGAATTTAACTTAAAATCCCCAGAGATTCGTTTTTGCACCCGTGAGTGTAAATACGCACACGACCGTTCACAGCGCTATTTCCACGTGTGGAGTGAAATAAAAGACGTTAGCAGTCACCATTGCTTTGTCGAAAGTATATCCCATTCTGTTTAGTGGTCCACTTTCCCCTTGTGTGCAAAAGAACATAGGGGATTTGAAATGTGCTCCCCCTCCTTTGCCCCTTCGCCCCTTCGCTGGTAAGCAAAACAAATCACGACGAACGCGATGGGGGGGGGGGGGATTCGGTTTAATAAAGGAAAAAACTATTGGATTGGCGTCGACTATTACTACTACTATTTTTTTCGTCGCGACAATTAATTTATTATTTAATCTAACCATTTGAATTTCTCTAGCTGAGGTAGGGTGGGATGGGGTAGGGTGGGTGTACTAAAAAAACGTGCATAATCTTAGTTTATTGGGGCTCAAATTTACGGCTAGGAAAGATACTCAGGCCAAGTTAAAAGATGTGCTTAATTATGGGTCGTATAGATGCGTCATGTCTTGTTCTTGGTTGTCTGGTTTACTCTCAACCCCTCCCTTAAAAAGGAACCTCCTTTCGTTGTAGAACGTAGGCATGTTGCGGAGAAGAGCGTGCCATTCATGTACTTTTCTCGATATTGTTTTGTAACAACCTCTTAATAAAATTTCCCTCAAATTTCAAGACCTGCGATATCATTAAGCCCTCGATGCTATATTTTGGGTCCGATTAGATTCCATTTTTTAATTCGCTCTTTGAACCTCCTAGAGCAGGGACAGCTTTGGTAAGGTTTGGAACTAATCGACAAATGAACGATTTGCTAATTGATCCTTGGACATACGAAATGAATTTCTCAAAGTGATGGAGGAGGCTCGGCTCTCCTGTTCGCCTCTTTTTATTTTGACTCTTTGTTGCTTTTTTTTCCTTAATAGAAAAAGAATGTGGGTGTCGTCGTAATTTTTTGGAAGAGGTAGACTGGTGATATAAGGAGAGAGGGGAATGTTTGAAAGATATTTGTCTAGGAGCATTTTCAAGAGGTGACTGCTGGGATCGAGAGGGTAATCAAGTCTCCAAAACATTGCTCAACCCCACAATGAAAGTACTCCCTCCCCCCTGCGGGCTTCTCAATTGCAAATAACACATTTGTATTTTTTTCCTTTTTTCACAAAAGCTCGTATATCCGTGTCATAATGTTTTTTTTAATATCAGTTAACTCTAAAAGGCTTTTTGCTTACGAAAAACCCTTATGATTATCGGGTTTTAAAATAATTGATAACTAAACATTTCTAAGGTTGTAAAATAGCCTGTTGTTTGTGAAATTCACCTCTCATCCTTCTTGTCTCCAATCTAAACAAGTAACCCCCTCCTCCCTGCTACAAGATGGCGTGAGAACCATGCCCCTATTGTTGTACTTTGTCGTTTCGTTTTTTTATCACAATATTAGATTTCAGCTTAGGAATTGGTAGTTCTGAATAATTGCTCTACTTGGTACCGGATACACACTAATATATATATATATATATATATATATATATATATATATATATATATATATATATATATATATATAATTATTTATTATTTTTTATCCCAGGTGGTACTTTGTAATGTCATTAAAAATTGATATAATAAAATATTGTGTATTAAGTCGTCGAATAATCTTGTTCAAGTATTAATCCCATTGTTATCAAATATGTATTTTCAGTTTTGTATTAACACTGTTAATATTAAAAGGAACTTTATTGTTTTCGTATTATATAAAGACCCAAATCGGCGTGTATAACACTTATTTGCATAAAAATGGTGAATATGCCTCTTGTGATTTTGCATCTTAGTAATTCCTTTGGGTAACGTTCTTTAATTTCTTATGAATAATCTAAGGAGCTTTTATGCTAATACATTACTGTTCATTTCGAATTTTAGATAAGTATGTATTGTATTCGTGTACTTAGTGACTAAGGGGCTAGCCTCTCTAACTTATGATCCGACTGCCGCGGTTCGGGTCCCGCGGTCTCGTTGCAGCTGGCATGAAGCTTCGAATCTTTCCTTCTTTATTTTTTGGCTGATTTCTAAGCCCGTTAAAACTAACTAATCCCCCTCCGTTTCCCCATTTGCTAGGCAACGGCCTATTGCAATTCAGTGGGTATAAACCATAACGTAAGTTTTCCTTTGAATTGCGCTCATAAAAGAAGGTTTGGTTATATTGAAGTTAGTAATATAATATATATATATATATATATATATATATATATATATATATATATATATATATATGATGATGATGATGAAAATTAATGAGGAATTAAACCACATTCTCCGAAGACAATTTAATTCAGAACAGTTTCGGTGTATTTCACACCCTTTTTCAACTGACACTGGATAGAAAATATTAGAAACGTGCTTACATACATAACACGGGGTCAGGTCGTGAAAGATCCTATGTTATGATGTTCTTTGGGTTTCCTGGCAATCATCAATTGGTTTAAGGAATTATTATATTTAAAGGCTAGATTAATACCCACTTTTCCAAATATGTCCTTTAAACTATTTAATTTATTATTAAATGGCAATGTTATACATTTGTTGAAGTCATTAGTGCGGGAAGGCTTATTACCATAGAATGAATGTTTTCCTAGCTGCAAAATGGGCAGACGATATGAACCAATCGGGGTAATACAAATTTGAAAAAAATGGTCCTGATAATGACAATTTCTTCTTTTAAATAGGAAGGATGACATATTTTATATGCTCTAAGGAAAAGGTTTGAAATTACCGATCTTTTAACAGTATTATCGTGAAACGAAAAATAATGTATATAGGCATTCGAGTAGGTTGGTTTCCTATAAACGTCAAGTTTTAATTCATGGTGATCTTTATTAATGAGGACATCTAAAAAGGGTAATCTATTATCATATTCCCATTCATATTTAAATTTGATGGAGACATGCATATTATTCAAATTATTAAAAAAGGTATCAAAATCATGGCCATTAGGCCATACAGAAAATACATCGTCAATGTACCTTAACCATATAAAGTTAGGGGGAGAAATTGTGGGAAGGAGTTCAGTCTCAAAATATTCCATGCAGAGACATGCCAATATCGGAGATAAACTATTTCCCATGCTAAGGCCAAATATTTGTCTATAAAACTCATTATTTACTCAAAACACATTGTCAGAGAGACATAATTCAACTAAATCGATAAATTTACTCGTAGAAATGGGAAGATCCAAATTAAGTCTAGGCATGATTTCCCGCAGAAGGCCCATGGTTTGGTCAACCGGAACTTTGGTAAACAAAGAGTTTACATCAAAGCTCACAAGTTTTCCATCCGGTAATTGCAAGTGGTTGAGGCGGTCAACGAAATCTTGAGTGTTCATAATGTGTGCAGATGAGATTCTTCCTACTGCTGGAGATAAATGCTTGGCGAGCCATTTGGAGAACTTATAAGTGGGAGAATTAATATTGGAAATGATTGAGCGTAAGGGACATCCCTCTTTGTGGGTCTTTGGGAGCCCATACATATAGGGAAGTGAAGGGTTCATACTCCTGAATTGATTAATTAAATCTGCGCTTTTCAATATTCTCTTCAATTTGTTGTTGAAATTGCTTGTTTTGTTATTGAGCGGGTCACTTTGTAGCTTTTCATATGTGTTCACATCGTTAAGAAGTTCGTTAAGTTTATCATTATAACTGTATTTGTCCCAAATGATTAACTGATTCGTTTTTTCGCGTTTGGTTATAACAATGTTGTTATTAAATTTAAGTTTATTTAACGCAATCTGAAATCTTTTGGGAAAACCAATTTGGTCAGATTTTTCAGAATTTAGGGCACTAAGCATACAACCACTAAGAAATTCACCACTTATTTGCTCATGTGAGGATTTGGCTATGGATACTAAATGGTCTAGTGAGAACTCATCGCATGTCTTAATTGAAAAGCTTAAACCGTATCCTAACGCAAATTTTTCATCATCAGTCAGTACATGGGATGATAAATTCAGAATATTTTTATTGGAGTTTGAACCTTTAATCCAAAGACTGTTCATAAAAATTCGGTTAAGTTTTCACTTCAAATAATTGCTATGATGAAGGATTTTTTACGTGAACACTTGATTCAATCACAGAAACTGCATGATGCCCTAAAAGTTCATCGCACTTATCAAACAGATTTCTTCTTGACCGTCTCACTTTGAATAGGAAAGTGTTCACTTCTCGCTTGGCGTTTTCTACACGTTCTTTTAATATACAGCTGTGTATAATGTTAAACGGAACATCACTGGACTTTCTTAAAGATGTTGTAAGTAGGGTTGTCGGAACAATTTTTTCTTGCAAGCAGTTATTTAAAAAGTCCCATTGAAGTTTGGTCTTCTTAGTACGCAGTAAGTTTATCTCATATTCTCTAAACAGAGGAATATGCTCAAGATGGAGATGGAAAAGATTCCTGAGTTGGTTGTGTCTTCTCGTGGTATTCATGATGAAAATTAATGCAATATCGCAAGAAAAGATGAGGAATTATACCACATTCTCCGAAGACAATTTAATTCAGAACAGTTTCGGTGTATCTCACACCCTTTTTCAACTGACACTGGATAGTAAATATTAGAAACGTGCTTACATACATAACACGGGGTCAGGTCGTGAAAGATCCCCTTTTTTCCCCCCAATCCCCTACTTGTGGCTAATCAGGGGGGTTGTTAGGCCTAAACATATTGAAGGGCTGACATTTTACTATTTTGTTTATTTGCTTTCGTATTACCACTGAGCTAAGGCTGGGGCTATGCGTCTGGTAATGACCAACAAAGGTTTCAAATGTCACGTGCTTGAAACCTGTCTCGGCGTTACAGATCCGGCAAGGAAGGAGGGGTTTTTTTTTTTTTTTTTTTTTTTTACACCTGCCGGAAACAGTAATCCATGCTAATGACCATTTCTATCCAATTTGGGATCCATCACAGACGCGTAAAATAGGCTTTGGTGTCCCTACATTTTGCCTTTTAGCTTACAACGTTACTTACTAATGTTACATTGAGTTGTTTTTATCCATTACTTTCCATTATACAAGATCTTTTGTGTCATGAAGCCTGTCGTGTAGAAGCTTATTTTGTTATTACTTTGTGCCCACAAAAAGAAACTATAAATAAGCATTTTTGGCTACTTGGTTATACAAAATCTTTCCGGAACTTTAATATTCCTTCCTGCAGTAAGAATAGGGTCCCCATGCCCGATGATGAAAATTTTTAAAAAGAAAAAACCCTCTTTCCCTTTCCCCCTCACGATCGACGGAGCCGCCTTCGGGCAGCCCCACTGAAAAAAAAAATTGGAGGTCCTCTTCCCACTGTGCTCTTGCAGGGGACCCTTGAAATCTCTTTAACCGAAGAGGAGGCTTACTCCTCTCCTTTGCGTACTGGTGCTCCCCCTCACCCTCTTGTCTGGAGCCCTCCCTCTTTACTTTCCAAGGGGACTGCCAAGAAAGCCAGCAGGCAGCCCATAACCGACGGCTCCCCATTGAAGCGGCTCGGTAGGGTAAACCCCCTTAGGAGGGAGAGGAAAGACAGGGCCCATCGGCCGCTTCCCTCCAGAGACCTTCTGGTTCGCATACTAAGCTTAGCGGGGGTCAAGGCCTGTGCCTTCCCATACTCTACTATTGACACCGCTGTCAATGGGACCTGTGATGTCCTGGGGGGGGGGGGCAAATTGAGGCCTCCCCCCGAGATAAACATGGTCCTTGAGGGAACCCAGCCTCAGACGGTAGGGCCTTCCATGGGAGTGATTCAGGGCTCGGAGCCAATCACCGAACCCGAGTCCGCCTCTACCTATGCAAGGTCTTCTTCAAGTGACTCGGGTCTCAAAGGCAGTACAAGAAGGGGAGGGATCTCCTCCTCCGGCCAGTGCCCCCGCAAACGCCAGGACCTTATCCATCTCGGAAAAGGACCTTGCTGAGGACGGTCCATCTGACCTGGAGGCTCCTGCCGGCGGAGCGAAGGAACGGGATCATTGCCCGCCCTCTCCTAAAAAGAAAAGAAACAAAATAAAACAAACTAAAAAGACTCGGGGCTCCTCTCCATCCGCGGGGGCTGCGGGGACGGATGGGTCTGCTACTTCGGTAAGCAACGAATCCAAGGTCGGCATGTCCGGCCCCTCTGCCTCCCCCTCAGGTTCGGGGTCTCTGACAAAGTCCAAAAGTAAAAGTGCGCAGAGCGGAGCCTCGATGACGTCGGGGCCCGTCATTTAGAAACTACCCGGCGTTTTCGAGCCCGCTGGCTTCAAACGCTTGCTGGTTATTCGCTCCACTGATGGCATGATGTTGGCTAAGGGCAACACGATCCGTCAAAGGAGAGCTTTAGGTAGTGTGATTGGATGTAGAGCCGAAGGTGACCCGTTTCTTGGACGGGAGCCTTTTGGTGAATGCGTCGAATCCCTCGGAGACGGCCAAAGATAAGTGCTCTTCGGACACTTAATGGCACGCCTGTCAGTGTGATGCCGTACTCTACCATAAACATTGTGAAAGGAGTAGTTTATGCGAGGAAACTCTTCGACTACTCCATAGATGACATCAGCTTAGAGCTGGCCGGTTAAAGTTCAACATGTAATGAGAAAACAGGGAGTAGCCTCGAGACCCACCCCTACATTCTTCGTCACGTTCGACTGTGACAAGCTCCCTGAGTCGGTGCGTGCCGATTGGTATCACTACCGCGTAAGGGAATTCGTGCTACTACCGCGGTGGTGCTATTACTGTCACCGCTTCGGCCATACGAATCGCTCATGTAGATGGTAAATTTGTGGTCACCCGAAGTATGTGTAAATCTCTCCGAGGCCGCACACGATAAGTCTAAATCGTGTGTGGCAAAGTGTCTCAATTGCAGAGAGGAGAGCCGCCCCCCTCTTCGAAGAAATGTGGGTAATATCTCCTTGAGAAAGATATCCTGGCCGTTCAGGCCCAGGATCGACTCTCATTCCGCGAGGGTAAGGACTTGGTCCTGGCGCGCCCGGCTCTGCCTTGGACGTCTTATGCCTCAATAGTTAGGAAGATACCCTCTGCTCCTGGACCAATCCAGCTCAACGAGCACGGTTGTTTCCGCGCCCATTCGCAGCTCTTCTGCAGGCTCTACTCAAGCCGGCGCTCCCTTGGTAAAGCTGACTGCATAAAGGGTTCACACTCAGCCCCGGTTAAAACCAGGGCTCCCCTCCCCCCTTTCCCCAGCGTGACCGTTTCCCTTAAGGCGAAACGGCCATGCGCCTCCACCGAGTCATTAGACTGACAGAAGGCAACACCCCTGAAGATGGTCGCTAGGCCAACAAAAGAGCTTCAGCTCCTTCGCCCACACCTAGTGGTGGGCTGAGTGGCTCGGAGAAGGTGGATCCTCTAAAAGAGGGCTCACCGCCTCTGAAGCCGCAACGCCCGCCTCAGGTTTCTAGGCTAAGGTAGGAAAAGACTTGCATGGCCAAGAGCGCCCAGGGTTCTTTCTCCGGGAAGCGTACAGCCTTTCCCGTGAGGGTCTTCTAGTTCTAGGAGGGCCCCCGCGTCTCCTCCGAGCAAGGTCTGTAGGGCATATTCCTCTAATGGAATTGCCTTGGACTCCGGGCCAACTGGGAGGAGCTGCGGAGGCTCGTCTCGTCCAGTTCCCCGTTAGCTAATTTTCTGCAGGAGAGCATGCTAGGCGCGTTCCCCCTGCCTGCCCTCCCGGGGTATAAGGGTCTTGCGACCCCACCACCACGAGATGAGCGGGCTGGCTGATGCGCGGCTTACACCTGGCATGATGTCTCCGTTCTTCCTTTCACTTTAGATACCTCCTTTCAGGCAGTGGCTGTGCAGCTGCACCTGGATAGGAAGTATACTATCATTTCTGCATACGGTACCTCCTTTCAGGCAGTAGCTGTGCAGCTGCACCTGGATAGGAAGTATACTATCATTTTGCATACATTCCACCGTCAGCTGACTTCGACGCGGGGGACTTCCGCCGCGTCGTGGCACGGTTGCCGAGGCCCTGTCCCTTGCTTGGAGATCTGAACGGCAGGCATCCTCTCTAGGGAGATTACTTAAAAAATCCCAGGGGACAAGTCCTTGCCGATCTGATCGAAGAGCTTGAGATGTGTGTCCTAAACGTGGATGAGTTTACGCATCACTATCCGAGAACCGCTTCATTTTCTTGCCTTGACCTATCTTTGTGGTCTTTGGATGCACAGCCTGATTTTGATTGGGGGGTGGTCGATGACCTCCATGGTAGTGATCACTTTCCCATTCAAATATCATTTTCAGGGCAATTGCCGCCTGAGAGCCCACCTCGGTGGTGCTTGGCGCAGGCGCGGTGGCCTGCATTTCAGGAAATGACTGAATTTTCTCTCTCAGTCGAAGAGTTTAGGTCGGTAGATGAGGCCGTTGAGTTCTCCGGCAACCTCATCGCCGTGGGCCTGACTACTATTCCTAGGACGTCTGGCCGTTTTGCACGCCGACCACTCCCATGGTGGTCGGCCGAGTGTGAGACGGCCCTGAAACAGAAGCGTTATGCCTACCTGAACTATAAGCGCCGCCCAAACGATTTCACTGCGGGTGAATTTCGTCGAGCTAGGGCTAGGTTCCGGTATATTTCGAAGCACGCCCGCTGCTCTTCTTTGCCGGCATACGTGTCTTCACTTAACGGGAAGACTCCTTGAGCAGAGGTGTGGAAGCGAGTCAAAAGGATTCGGGTCAAGTTCTCGCAGGACCCCCCTCCCGTTCTCCAGGAAAATGGGCCCGCAATCTCGGACCAGCGTCCGTGGCGGAATCCTTAGCGACCGCTTTTTCTGCATTCTCTAGCCGGGATGCTGCTCCGCCAGCATTCAATGCACGTCGTCATGTCGCGGAAGGCCGCCGGCTGGACTTTACCTCCAGAGGCGGAGAACCCTTCAACGACAAGTTTACTGTGAGTTATTTGCGTTCCGCTCTTGCTTCGTGCGCGTACACCGCCCATGGTCCGGACGATGTCCCGTACGCTATGCTTCGACACCTGGGTGAGCGAGGCATGGCCTCTCTGTTAGATTTGTTCAACAGGATCTGGGTAGGAGGTTCTTCTCCCGGATTCCTAGCGAATCGCTACTGTGCTCGCCTTTCGCATGCTGGGGAGAGATCACTCTACTCCAACCGGTTTCCGCCCAATCTCTCTAACCTCTTGCTTGTGCAAGCTGATGGAGAAATTGGTAAATGTTAGACTAGCCCTTTTCCTGGACACCGGAGGCCATCTGTCTTCTGCACAGTGCGGCTTCCGCAAGTTCCACTCCACGTCGGATGCTCTGCTCCGACTGGAAAATGCCGTCTGCGAGGCTTTCCTTCGTAGACAGCACTACGCCACGGTGTTTTTTGATCTGTAGAAGGCCTATGATACCGCATGGCGATACGGTATCATGGAGACTCTCCACACGGAACTCTCCCCGACCCTCGAGCTTCCCTCTACTAGCCTTCCTTTTTTATTTTATTGTTTTTTCTTCTTTTTTCATCTTGCTATTATAAAGTAGCCTAGTACTAGGCAGTGGTAAGTACGGCGACTAATGCCCATGGACTCCTTCTCCAGAGAGCTCTTAAAATTATAAAAAAAGAAATAAAGTGCAAGGTCCTGTAAATATGGAGGATGAGGAAGACCATTTCAATCCTCAACAAATTTCTTCTCTTTTGTCAAACGTGCCTCGTTTGTGCCGTGCATCGTCACAGCGGACGAGGTTAACTTTTCCGGTTGACCTTTAAAGGACGTTTCTGTTCAAGAGCTATTAATGATTTTTTTCACTAACCTTAAATGCACTTAGCCATGTGTTCTTGGAGACACAACTTCTACTAGTAGAAATTGTTTTTTTTTGTTGTTGCATTCAAGCCATTGATTGTTTGTGCTTAATATTGTAGCGAAGAACCTAATTTTCATCTCGTAACAATTCTGTCAAGAAATGCCTCACCTGAATTTCGAGCAAATAGATACGAAGCAATATTCACACGTTGTGAAAGTTGTCCTTCAGACAGTTCATGTGGGTCCAAACTCCATTTTTTGTACACTTCCTGTGTATAAATAGCCTAAGCTTTACTATAGTCTAAAAAGGCCTAAGCATTACTACAGTTTAAAAAGGGCCGAAGCATCACTCCAGTTTAAAAAAAAACCCCTAAGCATTACAATTTAAAAAAAACACACTAAGCATTACTACACTTTAAAAAAGACTTTAAGCATTACTACAGTTTAAAAAAAGGCCTAAGCATTACTACAGTTTATATAAAGGGCCTAAGCATCTTTACAATTCTCTCTAAACAGCTTAAAAATTCCTAGGTATTAGTACAGTTTAAAAAAGGGCCTTGGCATCATTATAATTCTCTTTCAACAGTTTAAGGCATTACTCCATTTTTAAATTCCCTAGTCATTACTGAAAGGCCTTGTCATTCCTGAAGTTTAAAAAGTTTAGGCTTTAATGCATCATTACAATTCTGCTTTAAATGGCCTCGGCATTACTACAGTTTTTTTTTTTAAAAAAAGGTCCAAGCATTGTTTACTGGCGTTGAAGTGCACCATCTTGTGGGAAACTAGTTGTAAGTGGTTAAGTAGCATGAGTAAACCTTTTGTCAAGCCTTGATTGGTTGTGGTTAAGGGCACTGCTCTTGAATCGAGTGACACTGAGAAGGACTTGGGTGTAACAATCACTAGTGACCTCAAGTTCTCGAAACAGTGCATCGAGGTAGAGAATAAAGCCCAAAGGATGCTAGGCTATATTAAGCGCCAGTTTGGTTATCGGAACCAGGAGATTGTACTGTGCCTGTACAACTCACTTGTCCGACCGCACCTGGAGTATGCCGTACAATTTTGGAGTCCTTCATTGCGAAAGGACATCGCGAGATTGGAACGCGTACAAGCCAGGGCAACCAAGCTGATTCCCTCTATCCGACATAAAAGTTATGAGGATAGACTAAGGGAATTAGATCTGTTCTCGCTGGAAACCCGTAGACTGCGTGGTCAGCTCATCGAAGTTTTCAAAATACTTCGAGGGTTCGACAATGTTGACTACCGGGATATTTTCACACTGAGTGAGAACAGAACGCGCAATCACGGCTTCAAACTTGAACTGAAGCGTTACAACCGCAATCTGTGTGGAAATTTTTTCACCTACAGTATCTGCGGTAAGTGGAACGCACTTCCAGTGGAAGTTGTCAACAGTGAATCTGTTGACCAGTTCAAGTCAAGACTAGACAAAGTCTTGAAAAGTGGCCGTTTAGGGACGCAAAACAATTGAGCAGCCTTGTGCCCGCTCGATTGCAAGTCCAATGGTACCCTCTTTGAATGGACCGTAAGGTCTCCTAGGGTACCTTTTTTCCTTGTTGTTACTCCTTGTTGTAATAGAGATGTTGAGAGGCTGGGTGCAGTGACTGGTTGAGTCGATTGACATGGCCTCTGATAGCTCCTGTAGCTTTTTTCATCCATAAAATTATCTTTTGCATGCTCTCCCCACAAGCCCCCCCCCCATCCTGTTAAAAGCCCCTTCCCTGCTTTCCACCCATGGAAGATGATTTTTAATCTAGCAATAAAACAAACGTGAAATTAAGGGCTCTGAGGCTAGGATCGGATTAGAGGGGAAAGGCAAATAGTAGGGTGCTACTGCGTTTATCTTAAGATAAGGAGTAGGACCTTAAAAGGTTATTAGGGCTGAATGGGTAGCCGTTGAGGCTCATGTAGTTGGCCAACCAATTCAACACTTTGGGGAGAACCTGTGGCCCAAGTTGGCCAACCAGCTCAACACTTTGGGGAGAACATGTAGCAATCTTCAAATTGCTTGATGCAAATTCTTGCGCAGGGGGATCGAAGAACTAAAAAAAAGACATTCCTCGTAGTGTGGTTAATTTTGCAAATGCAGATAGAATATATAATATTTGCAACGCCATTTTGAGTGAAATTTTATGCCACCTTTGTGGTTGGTTTCTTGTGCATGTCGGAATGGCCCCACCCATCGCGTTTATGGAGGCGAGGTCATGCCCTCGAGTTACCCAGGGTTGTGACTTGTTATGTGGGAGGCGCGAGAGATGTTCGTGCTCGGGCTGAATTTTTTCATTTCTGAGATTCATTAATGCGTCTTCCGGGTTGTGAAGAACATGACGTGGGTATGTTTGGTCTCCTGACATCTTTAATATCTTAAATGCTTCTCAAGAAAACCCGCAAGGGCAGGGAGGAGGACCCTGTGTAGCCTATGCAGCCTGTTACATTTGGTATCCTGATTAGGTGCCCATCCTCCTAGCCTGAGTCAAATTTGGGAAGCCCGCCCCGTCGCTGAGTTGACTTACAGTCTATGATGGAGCCTGGGAAAGTTGTTGGTGCCTTTTTCCCTCGCCCACACTCATCACTACTATTCCTTTTCATTATTATTAGTATTTATTGATATATTATGTATTATTTATTATGGTTAGTATTAATTATGATATTTATTAACAAAAGCGTTAGGCCTACGTGCGCTATAAGTGCCGCCTGAACGATTTCACTGTCGGTGAATTTTCGTCGGGCTTGGGCTAGGTTCCGGTATATTTCGAAGCACGCCCGCTGCTCTTCTTGGCGGGCATGCATGTCTTCACTTAACGGAAAGACCACTGTAGCAGAGGTGTCGAGGCGAGTCAAAAGGATTCGTTGCTAGGTCTCGCAGGACCCGCGTCCCGTTCTCCAGGAGAATGGGAGCGATATCTCGGACCCCGCGTCCGTGGCGGAATCCTTCGCGAACGCTTTCTTGGCATTTCCTAGGCCGGATGCTGCCCCACCAGCATTCAATGCACGTCGTGATGTCGCGGAAGGCCGCCGGCTGGACTTCCCCTCAAGAGGCGGAGAACACTTCAACGACAAGTTTACTGTGAGTGAGTTTCGTTCCGCTCTCGCTTCATGCGCGGACACCGCTCATGGTCCGGACGATGTCCCGTACGCCATGCTTCGACACCTGTGTGAGTGAGGCATGGCCTTTCTGTTAGATTTGTTCGACAGGATCTGGGTGAAGGGTCTCCTCCTAGATTCCTGGCTAATCGCTACTGTGCTCGTCTTTCGCAAACTGGGGAGAGAGCACTCTACTCCGACCAGTTTCCGTCCAATCTCTCTAACCTCTTGCTTGTGCAAGTTGATGGAGAAATTGGTAAATGTTAATTAAGCCTTTTTTTCTGGACAGCGGAGGCCCTCTCTCTTCTGTACAGTGCGGCTTCCGCAAGTTCCACTCCACGTCGGATGCTCTGCTCCGACTGGAAAATGCCGTCTGCGAGGCCTTCCTTCGTAGACAGCAGTACGCCACGGTGTTTTTCGATGTGGAGAAGACCCATGATACCGCATGGCGTTACGGTATCATGGAGACTCTCCATACGATGGGGGCGAGGGGGATGCCTCCCAATCTTTATATCTGAATTTTTGCGAGATCGTCGTTTCCGCTTACGGGTGGGAGAAGTGCTTCTCCGGCCCAATGGAGCAGGAAGAGGATGTCCCGCAGGGAAATGTACTCAGCTTCAAACTCTTTGCCCTGAGCATCAATGGCATCACCTCGGTGCTGCCAGAAGATGTTCTCGCTACGCTCTACGTGGACGACCTTTCGATCTCTTTTGGCGCGGCCCAGATGCCAACTGGAGCGTCGACTCCAACAGGCATTGAACCGCATCTCTCGCTATGCCGAAGCGCACAAGGTGGTGCACTTCTGCCGCCACCCACGGCTCCACCCTGACCCAGACCTGTTTCATAATGGGGTGCGCCTGGAAGTGGTGGAATCGCATCGTTTCCTTGGTCTTGTATTCGACCGACACCTCACCTGGGAAGCTCATATTCGCAGCCTTAGGGTCTCTTGTACCCGCGCCATGGATATTCTCCGTTCCGTGAAGTTCAGCGCTCGGGCGCTGATAGGGCTACTGCCCTACTTTTTTATCCATCCTTTGTTCGTTCGAAGCTCGACTACGGATCCGAGTTTTATGCATCCGCAGCCGAGCGTTTATTGCGGAAGGTGGACTCGATCCACCAAACCGGCCTTAGCTTGGCGACCGGTGCCTTCCTCACTTAGCCCATTGGAAGCCTACTAGTCGATGCTGGGGAGATTCCACTCGCTCTATGTCGTGCGCCTGTCGCCTCCCTCAGTCGCCAACAGCTCTCTGCATCCGCAGCTGATTTCGATGGTGCCTATGCCGCCGAGAGACGCCAGTCATACCCTAAGCCCTTCGGGTTTAGGGACAGGAAACTCCTTCGAGAGCTAGGTATAGCTCTCGGGCCGGTGGCGCCCCAAGTACGTCCTAGGACGCCACCCTTTGGCTATTTGTCGCCACGCCTCTGCTCCCAAAGCTTGTACGGCGCCGGGAGTATTGCATTCGGTCTTTTTGGAGCACACCTCGTGTCACGCTGGAACCGTAGCAGTATATACCGATGGCTCCAAGTCCGAAGATGGGGTCATCTTCCACGCCGTATCCCCTATGTTTGAAGTCAGTGGGGCTCTGCCAGGCGCTGTGTCTGTCTTCACGGCCGAGCTGGTGGCAATACACCACTCGGTACGGGAGATTACGCGACGTGCCCGGTTCGGAGACCGGATTGTGATATATAGCGACTCACAAAGCGCCCTGACTGCTCTCGGGGCATTGGAATTTCCGCATCCCCTGGTTCGCGATATCCGTGACGCCACGGTTTTGTCGAGCCGGGCGGATGTCGAGATTACCTTCTGCTGGGTTCCTGGACGTTTAGGAATTGCGGGGAATGAGGGCGCCAAAGAGTTCGCGAGGACTCTCCGACCCGACCAGCGTTTCGCTGTTCCTCACACCGACTACATGGCATGGATACGTGCAGCTCTTCGGGCTGCTTGGCAAAGAAGATGGGAGACGGTTGAAGGGAACGTATAGTTGCGTGCCATTGCTCCGAGACTGTTCCCATGGACCTATCCCCGCAATGCAGCGAAGGCTTCAGGTTGCTTTCTCTCCTCTCCGAATTGGACACACTCGCCAGCGTCCTACTGTGAAGACTGCGTTGTTCCCCAGACTAGTCGGCACATTCATGTTGAATGTCCCAGTTCCGTCGATCTCCGCGCACGTTACCTGTCCAGGTACCGGGATGGGAGGGGTCGCTACCGCCTGTCCCTTGTACTCGGGACGGTTTCGTGCACACTGACCTGTGGACTTTGACTTTTTGAAGGAGGCCGGTCTTCTCCCCTTTATTTAAATAGTTGTTTTTTTTCTCATTTTAGTTGGTCGCATGTTCCTGCGCCATGGGGAGGCGGACCTCTTCCCCGATGCCGGAGCTTGCTTCCTGCTTATTACCTTTTTTCTTTGTTTTATTTTTATTGACGGTTTTTATTTGTTTTTTTTTTAGCATCCTTTAGAGATCCCTGATTTTAGGCAATGTTGAATACGACGACTAATGCCCAAGTAGGCAGTCGCCAGATGAGCTCTTAAAAAAAAAATCCCCTGGTTCGTGGTATCTGTGATGCCACGAACATCTTTACTTGCTGTATCTTTCCTATTTCTTTACAAATTTCCCCTTAAAAACTCATTTTCTGAATTTCCCTCGTTGCTATTGCGCTTTAAATTATAGACAAAAAGTCTTCTGCCATTCACTTGCTCCACCTTCATTTCAAATTATCTCACAATTTGGCACAGATATATTGTTGATTTGCGCTTCATACTTTTAAACAAATTCTACAACCAGTTTGTTTTGGTTTTCTTTTTTTGCATCCCTTTGTCAATTCTTCATTTTTTTTTGTTTTTAATAGCTACTTATTGGTCCTCCATATGAGCCCCCTTAGCTGGATCGACCCCCATATGAACCCCTTTAGCTGGATTGTCCCCCCATATGAACCCGCGAGATTGAGATAGTAAATGAAATTTCCCGTCGGGCTGGTCGTACCCCCACCACGAGAAGTGTTTGTGTATTTTGTTTTTTTTCTTCCCACAGGCAGAATGGTTCGTTTGAATTGATTGGTACTTCGAAGACCAGGTGAACCTAACACCTGCGTCCGCGATTCCGTCTTGCTAAATGAAGAGTTGCTCCTGTTGATTGTGAATGTGATTTGTCATCTCGAAGAGGGCAACGAAAGCGACGTCGCATCACGCTTGCGTGAGTGACCCTTCCTCTTGGATCATTTTGTCACCCGTCCACATTCCCTGGACGGACGTGGAGGGACGAGAGTTCCTCTGTCTACATTGCCTCTCGTGCAAGGTTGGACCTGCTATGAAGGAGGCGTCGCTGAAGAAAGTTGACGCGTGAAGTGCATCCTCCTCCTCCTCCTCTCTCCATGACGATGGCAACGGCCGAGGCAGGCGACGGGGACAGCTCACCCCTGAGTCAGCCCGCCCTCCACACCCGGGTTACGGCCCCCGGCGGGAGCCGAAACCCGGTGCAACCGGTTCTCCACCGGGAGCACTCTCATTCGGCAGCGACGCCTGCCGGGGCGACTGCGCTTGCGACGGCCCATGCGAATGCTCGTGCCGAGGTTGTCAGCGCGATCACGGAGCTACCCATGGCGCACAGCAGCTACGATGAACTCTCGCTGATCGGCAACGGTAAGCAACAACTGACGTTCCTTCGTATTCCAATCTTTTCGCTGAGTCCCATTCCGTTTCCAATTTCTTGATTTCCCATTGACACCTTAGTGAAAATCATGAACAAAGTGAGTAGCAATGCGTTTATAGTCTAAATAGCCGTTTGGATTGCAAGAGGATCTGTTTGGATTGCGTGGTTGTGTAGAGTGAGGAGAGTTCCAGGGAAATGCGAGATTAAACCTTTATTTCCTGGTCTAGAGATTCTTCAAATCAAATTAATGAAGAAATAAATAGTCTTTTTGACTTATAACAATACAATTACTTTCTTAGATTTAGTCATCACTGTTCCTCTAATAATTTGATTATAAAATCACAACTGGAATTGGAATATTTAATTAAATGCCAATTTTTAGGAAGGTTTTTTTTTCAAGATTCGCAATTTTCGTTTTTCACTTGTCTCCCCCTTATCACCTTACCCTTTGCGTTGGTTCGTATAACCTTGCTTGCTGCTTTAAACTAATTCACGTAAAGGTTGAAGAATAAAGTATGTATCCATTCTGGAACCTTAGTCAACACAACTTTTACCTGACCTCGACAATTAACCCTCTACTCGCCTCACTCATTTTCCATTCTTCTCCTGTCTCTAGCGCGAGCCCCACCCTTCAATTATCGGGAAAATGAAATGTGCAAACTTTAAGTGTCGAAGATTCTCTGCCGATTTCATTTTTAGAGTTAAAAAAAATTTTTCGTTTCGAAATCTCTGCCATCGTTGATTTTGTTTCGAATCTCACTCTAGCGAAGCCCTTGGGGGATGGAAGGAAGGCTTCCATCAAGTACTGTTGCCGCGTACTGTTAGGGCAGCGGCGTCAACATTTGTTGGTATTTTTGTTTCCGTAGATCATTTTAAACGAAGCATTTCCCCGCGTTTGATGTTTCGCAATAGCATGAAAATGGAAATAAGATAAGGCGAGGACATGTTGAAGTTTTAATGTGTTAAAGGTGGTAGAGAGAACCTGGAATATGCCGGATTCCTTTCTGAATTAGTGAGAAAGCAAACTAGTGTAGTTTTAGGAAAGAATAAAGCGAATTAATAAAGATTGGAGTATAGAAAGAGTGATAACAGGAATTACTAGATTATGCCTGGTGTTAAATTCCGTTTCTGGAAGGTGCATTTAATCCCCCCGAACTCCGATTTGGTATTGCACGTTATTATTTGTTTGTGGTCCGTGACGGCTATTGCATTAGGGGTCTGCTGATAATTAAGTTGGTTAAGCTACCAATATCATTTCTTCTTTCCATCTGTTCATGTTTATTTCATGTTTACTTCATATCCCCCCCCCCCCGTCGTCCGTTAATGAGTTATTAACGCTGATATCGGTGCCACTTTGGTCAGTTTCTTGGCGATTAAATCGACGTGGTCTCATCCCAATACCGGAAGCGAATGAGGCATCCGTCGCAGATGTTTTTTTCTTAAGGGGTGGGGGGTGGGGGGAGGGCGATAAGACGTTGCGTGGTCGGGATTTCCCCGCCACTTTGGAATTTGCCTTCAATGCGCATCTTGCAGTCAACCCTCATTTAAAAGGGTTTAAACTGTTCTATTATCTGAGCGTTTCGCGTGCTACCCAAGGTGAGGGATAGGCTGGGTAAAAAAGAGGGGCGAGGAGAGCCATGGGCCCCTTTCGACTGGCTATTATCATCCACACATTTTAACCACATAACTGCATCACCTTATCTCAAAAAAACTCCAATGATGCCCTCGCTGGTTTTCGCCTTTTTAAATAAGTACAAAGTGTCAGTCTAGTGACGCCAAGGCGGAATTTTTCTTTTTGCACCAAAATAAGAATGTTGGTGGTGCCTCGCGGGACTTCACTGTCCTTGGGGAAAATAAAGAACAGACAGAAGAATTAACATTTGAAAGGGAGTGGTGAAAAATTGTGGAGGTTGGCAGGGAACGCTACAATGCACGTCATTAATTCAAAACTGGGATTGAAGGAGGTCAGGAGGTCACACTAAGGGCTCGTCTCATCAGACGCTGAATATGAGTCAGTTGAGTGACAGGAGGAACTCATTCGCGGTGTCTCCCACAGGCGCCTATGGCACTGTGTACCTGGGTCGCGACAAGAGCAATGAGGGCCGTCTGGTGGCACTCAAAAAGATTCGCATCACCCTCACGGACGACGGAGTGCCAGTGAACGCTCTTCGAGAAATCGCCCTCCTCAAGCAACTGGAGAAGTTCGAACACCCAAACATCGTCAGGTAAGTTGGATTCGTTCCTACCATTACTTGCGAACACTTTGAGCCGAGTCCTGGTTGTGTAAGGTTCTCTCGCTCGCTCGCTCTCTCGGGGACTATGCTTACTCCAGTCTCGCGATGACGGGCGACACGAGCTAGATTTGCTGCTCTAGAAATGTGGCTCCTTGATTTGTTCGTAGGTGCGTATACCCACCCCTCCCATAAGGGGCGCAGCAATTTGCCTTCCTGGCCGCCGTGCTGACGGCATCAGCCCCCCCCCCTCCTCCTCCGTCTGGCCCCAGCTTAGCCTCTTCTCTTTCCTTCCGTCAGCCTGTGTTTCTCCCCTACTTCCTCACTTCCCCTACAACCTCCCACAACTTTCTCTGGTCGGCCTCTATTTTCACAGGGTAGATGCTGACCTCCTTCTCAGCCAACTATCCCGGATCTGGGCGGAGGGGGGGGGGGGCAACGTCCCCTAACCCCTGAGCTCTGGTTTGGGATGGTGGGTTTTTAACAACCTGCTTCATCCCCATCCATACCTTCCTCACATTCCTTTTCCTTCTCCCTTCACACTATGAACTTTACGCTGCGTCCAAGGTGGGCCGCCATGCAGAGGGACTGCCAGGCCTCCAGGCGGGAGGGGTGGTCCAAAATGGGGGCACCTGGTTCTGCCAGGCCTGTACTCACCCTTCGCAGAGCGGGCCACTGTGGGGGGTGATTAGCCTTTGCATCCCATAAAAAAAGGGTCACCATGCCCAATGATGATAACTTACAAAAACAAAATCTCTCCCCATTTCCCCTTTGAGAACGACAGAGCCGCCGTCAGTCAGCTCCACAAAACAAAATGGAGTTTCCCCTTCCCAGAGAACCCTCCATAACTCTTCAACCGGAGAGGAAGCTTACTCCTCTCCAGTGCATACGGGTGTAGGGGACTCCC
The DNA here is from genome assembly GCA_963969495.1 of Ceratothoa steindachneri. Lineage (NCBI taxonomy): Eukaryota > Metazoa > Arthropoda > Malacostraca > Isopoda > Cymothoidae > Ceratothoa > Ceratothoa steindachneri. The sequence goes on from OZ018325.1 coordinate 115,060,812, forward strand.
CCTCACCCCCTTCTCTGGAGGTGCTTTCGGGCATTTCCCTCCTTCCAGCGGCAGTCCCTCCTTTGCTTTCCAAGGGGACTGCCAAGAAAACCAGCAGGCAGCCCATAGCCAACCGCTCCCCATCGAAGCGGATCGGTAGGGCAAACCCCCTTAAGGGGGAGAGGGAAGCCAGGCCCCTTCGGTCGCTTCCCTCAAAAGACCTGCTGGCAAGAATATTAAACCTTCCCGGGGTCAAGGCCTGTGCCTCCCCACCCAAGACTAATGACGCTGCCAAGGGGACCTGCGATGTCCTGGGAGGGGATGGCCAACTGGAGGCCCCTCCTGTGATAGACATGGTCCTTGAGGAAAACCAGCCTCAGACGGTAGGGCCTTCCATGGGGGGGCAATCCGGGCTCGGCGCCAAGAACCGAACCCGAATCCGCCCCTATGCAAGGTCCTCCTCAAACGGCTGGGGTCTCCGAGGCAGTACAAGAAGTTAAGGGATCTCCTCCAACCGGTGCCCCTGCGACCACCAGGACCTTCTCCATTCCGGAGAAGGACCTAGCTGAGGCCGGTCCATCTGGCCTAAGGACTCCTTCCGGCGTAGGTGAGAAGCGTGTTCATTCCCCGCCCTCCTCTCCAAAAAAAAAAAAAGACTAAGAAGACTCGGGGCTCGTCTCCATCCGCGGGTACTGCGGGGAGGGATGGTCTGCTGCCATTTTGGCAAGCGACCAAGCCAAGATCGGTACATTCGGCTCCTCTGTTCCCCCGAGTGCGGAACCCCCGACTATGACAAAGACCAAAAGTGCGCAGGGCGGAGCCTCGATAACATCGGGGCTCCTGATTCAGAGGTTACCTGGCGTTTTCGAGCCCGCTGGCTTCAAACGCTTCATCGTCATTCGCTCCACTGATGGCAGCATGTTGGCCAAAGGCAACATGATCCATCAGAGGAGAAGATTAGCTAGTGTGATTGGTAGAGAGCCGAAGGTGACCCGTTTCTCGGACGGAGCCTTCTGGCGAATCCTGCCGAGGCGGCCAAGATAAGTGCTCTTCGGACACTTCATGGCACCCCGGTGTGTGTGACGCTGCACTCTACCATGAACTTTGTGAAAGGAGTAGTTTATGCGAGGGAACTCGTTGACTTGGTCCTGGCGTGCCCGGCTCTGCCTGGGACTTCATATGCCTCAATAGTTAGAAAGGCACCATCTTCTCCTGGCCCATCCAGGCCAACGAACACGGTTGTTTCCGCGCCCATTCGGAGCCCTTCTGCTCGCTCTACTCAACCCAGGCGCTACACTGGTAAAGCTGGCGGCAAAAAAGGGTTTACAACCAGCCTCAGCTAAAACCAGGGCTCCCCCCTCTTTCCCCAGCGTGACCGTTTCCGATAAGGTGAAACGGCTACGCGCCTCCAGCAAGTCGTTAGATTCACAGGAGGCAACACACCTTAAGTTAGTCGCCAGGCCATCTTGCGGGGTTCCTAAAGCTGTCCCCCGAAAGGAGGACAGCAACAAAGGAGCTTCGGCCTCTTTGCCCACGCCTAGTGGGGGACCGAGTGGCTCGGAGACGGTGGTTCCTTGAAAAGAATGCCCCCCGCCTCCGAAGCCGCAACGCCCGCCTAAGGTTTCGAAGAGGAGGGAGGAAAAGACTCGCATGGTGAGCCCAACCTCCCCCAATAAGTCCTCGACGGCGACAACGCCTTCAGTGCTTTGTCCGGCCAACAGCGCCCGGAGTTTTTCCTCAGGAAAACGGACGGCCATTTCCTTGAGGGTCTTCTGTTCGAAGTGGGCCCCCGCGTTTCCTCTGAGCTTGGCTTGGAGGGCATATTCCTTCAATGGAATTGCCGTGGACTCCCGGCCAACTGGGAGGATCTGCGGTGGCTCGTCTCGTCCCGTCCCGTTCCCCATTAGCTATTTTTCTGCAGGAGAACATGCTAGGCGCGTACCCCCTGCCTGCCCTCCTGGCTACAAGAGTCTTGCGACCCCACCACCGCGGGATGGCCGGGCTGGGGGATGCGCGGTTTACACCCGGCATGATGTCTCCGTTCTTCCTTTCTCTTTAGATACCTCCTTTCAGGCAGTGGCTGTGCAGCTGCACCTGGATAGGAGGTATACTATCATTTCTGCGTACATTCCGCCGTCAGCTGACCGACGCGAGGGACTTCCGCCGCGTCGTGGCACGGTTGCCGAGGCTTTTTCTCTTGCATGGAGATCTTAACGGCAGGCATCCGCTCTGGGGAGATTACTCAATAAATACCAGGGGACAAGTCCTCTCCGATCTGATCGAAGAGCTTGAGATAGGTGTCCTAAACGTGGATGAGTTTACGCATCACTGTCCGAGAACCGCTTCATTTTCTTTCCTTGACCTATCTTTTTGGTCTTCGGATGCACAGCCTGATTTTGATTGGGTGGTGGTCGATGACCTCCATGGTAGTGATCACTTTCCTATTCAAATATCATTTTCAGGGCAACCGACGCCAGAGAGCCCACCTCGGTGGTGCTTGGCGCGGGCGCGGTGGCCTGCATTTCAGGAAATATGACTGAATTCTCATCTCAGTCGAGGAGTTTAGGTCGGTAGATGAGGCTGTTTTGTTCTTCTCCTGCAACCTCATCGACGCGGGCCTGACTACTATTCCTAGAACGTCTGGACGTTTTGCACGCCGACGACATGGTGCACATGGTGGTCGGTCGAGTGTGAGACGGCCCTGAAACAGAAGCGTTATGCCTACATGCGCTATAAGCGCCGCCCGAACGATTTCACTGTCGCTGAATTTCGTCAGGCTAGGGCTAGGTTCCGATATATTTCGCATCACGCCCGCTGTTCTTCTTGGCGGGCATGCATGTCTTCACTTAACGGGAAGACCCCTCTAGCAAAGGTGTGGAATAGTCAAAAAGATTGGGACCAAGTTCTTGCAGGACTCCCCCTCCCATTCTCCAGCGGAATGGGATCGCAATCTCGGACCCCGCTTCCGTGGCGGAATCCTTTGCAATCGCTCTTTCCGCTTCCTAAGCCGGGATGCTGCTCCGCCAGCATTCAATGCACGTCGTGATGTCGCGGAAGGCCGCCGGCTGGACTTTACCTCCAGAGGCGGAGAACACTTCAACGACAGGTTTACTGTGAGTTATTTGCGTGTTCCGCTCTTGCTTCGTGCGCGTGCACCGCCTATGGTCCGGACGATGTTCCGTACGCCATGCTTCGAAACCTGGGTGAGCGAGGCATGGCCTTTCTGTTAGATTTGTTCAACAGGATCTGGGTGGAGGGTCTCCTCCCAGACTCCTGGCGAATCGCTACTGTGCTCGCCTTTCGCCACCGGAGAGAGATCACTCTACTCCGACCGGTTTCCGCCCAATCTCTCTGACCTCTTGCGTGTGCAAGTTGATGGAGAAATTGGTAAATGTTAACTTAGCCTTTTTCCTGGACAGCGGAGGCCATCTCTCTTCTGCCCAGTGCGGCTTCCGCAAGTTCCACTCCACGTCGGATGCCCTGATCCGACTGGAAAATGCCGTCTGCGAGGCTTTCCTTCGTAGACAACACTACGCCACGGTGTTTTTCGATCTGGAGAAGGCCCATGATACCGCATGGCGACACGGTATCAGGGAGACTCTCCACACGATGGGGGCGAGGGATCTCCTCCCAATCTTTATTTCTGAATATTGGCGAGATCGTCGATTCCGCGTACGGGTGGAGTGGAGCCCACTCCGGCCCAAAAGAGCAGGAAGAGGGTGTCCCGCAGGAAATTCTCCTCAGTGTCACACTCTTTGCCCTGAGCATCAACGGCATCACCTCGGTGCTGCCGGAAGATGTTCTCGCTACGCTCTACGTGGACGACCTTTCGATCTCTTTTGGCGCGGCCCACATGCCAACTCAGGGGCGTCGACTCCAACAGGCATTGAACCGCGTCTCTTGCTATGCCGAAGGGCACAGGTTTCGGTTTTCCCTGGCCAAGACTAAGGTGGTGCACTTCTGTCACCATCCACGGCTCCACCTTGACCCAGACTTGTTTCTCAATTTGGTGCGCCTGGAAGTGGTTGAATCGCAGTTTACTTGGTATTGTACTTGACCGACCCCTCACCTGTTAGGCTCATATTCGCAGCCTTAGGGTCTCTTGTACCCACGCCATGGATATCCTCAGTTCACTGACGTTCAGTACTTGGCGCGCTGATAGGGCTACTGCCTTACTTTTTTATCGATCCTTTATTCATTCGAAGCTCGATTAGGGATGCAAGTTTTATGCATCCGCAGCCGAGCGTTTATTGCGGAAGGTGAACTCGATCCACCACACCGCCCTTCACCTTGCGACCGGTGCCTTCCGCACTTCCCCCATTGAGAGTCTGTTGGTCGATGCTGGAGAGATGCGACTCGCTCTGCGCCGCGTGCAGTGCGTCACAGGCCTGTACACGCGAGCCCGGCGTCTCGCTCAGTCGCCAACAGCTCTCACTGCATCCGCAGCTGCTCTCGGCCGCAATGGTGCCTATGCCGCTGAGAGACGCCAGTCATACCCTAAGCCCTTTGGGTTTAGGGACAGGAAACTCCTTCGAGAGCTAGGTATAGCTCTCGGGCTGGTGGCGCCCCTAGTTTTGCCTAGGACGCCACCCTTTGGCTATTTGTCGCCACGCCTCTGCTCCCAAAGCTTGTACTGCGCCGGGAGTATTACATTCGATCTTTTTGGAGCACACATCGTGTCACGCTGGAACCGTGCCAGTGTATACGGATGGCTCTAAGTCCCAAGAGGGGGTTCGGCTTCCACTCCTTATCATCTCTGTTTGAATTCCGCGTCGCTCTGCCCGGCGCTGCGACTGTCTTCTCTGCCGAGCTGGTGGCAATATATCCCTCAGTATGGGAGATTCCGCGACGTGCCCGGTTCGGAGACCGGATTGTGATCTATAGCGACTCACAAAGCGCCCTGAGTGCTCTCGGGGCATTGGAATCTCCTCATCGGCTGGTTCGCGATATCCGTGTCGCCACGGCTTTGGCGAGCCGGGCGGATGTCGAGATTAAATTTGGTGGGATCCTGGACATGTAGGATTTTCGGGGAATGAGAGCGCCAAAGAGTCCGCGAGGACTCTGCGACCGGACCAGCGTTTCGGTATTCCTCACACTGACTTCATGGCAGGAATACGGACAGCTCTTCGGATTGCTTGGCAAAGAAGATGGGAGACGGTCGAAGGGAACTTAAAGTTGGGTGTCATTGCGCCGCAACTGTTCGCATGGACCTATCCCTCAATCCTGCCATGGCTCACGTCACTTTTTGTCCTCTCCGAATCGGACACACTCGTGTGGGGCATGGCTATTTGATGGAGCGCTCGCCTGCGCCCAATTGTGACGACTGCGTTGACCCCCGCACTGTTCGGCACATTCTTGTCGAATGTCCCAGTCTGGATGATCTTCGCGCACGTTACCTGTCCCGGTACCGGGATGGGCGGGGTCGCTACCGTCTGTCCCTTGTACTCGGGACGAGTGCGTGCACATTGACTGGTGGATTTGTTGAATTTTAGGGGGAGGCCGGCCTTCTCCCTTTTCCTTAATTAAGTTTTGTTTTTTTGGTTATTGGTTTTCTTTGTATGTCGTACGCTCCTGCGCCGGGGGAGAGGGACCTCACCCCGACGCTGGAGCTTGCTTCCTAATTGTAATCTTTGCTTTTTACTTTTTTTTTCTAATTTTGATTTTAAAGTAGCCTAGAACTAGGCTGTTTGTTTGCGGCGACTTAATGGGGTACGCCTGTAAGTAGTTGAATCGCACTGTTTTCTTGGTCTTGTATTTGACCGATGCCTCACCTAGGAGCCTCATATTCGCACCCTTCGGGTCTCTTGTACCCGCGCCATGGATATTCTCTGTTCCGTGACGTTCAGCGCTTGGGGCACTGATAAAACTACTGCCTTACCTTTTTATCGATCCTTTGTTCGTTCGAAGCTTGACTACAAATGCGAGTTTTAGGCATCCGCAGCTGAGCGTGTATTGCGAAAGGTGGACTCGATCTACCACATCGGTCTTCGTCTGGTGATCGGCGCCTTCCGCATTTCCTCCATTGAGAGCCGACTTGTCGATGCTGGGGAGATGCCACTCACTCTACGCCGTGCACTGTGCATTATTCGCCTTGACCCGCGAGCCAGTCGCCAACAGATCTCACTGCATCCGCAGCTGATTTCGACGGTGCCTATGCTGCTGAGAGACTCCAGTCATACCCTAAGCCCTTTGGCTTTAGGTCTACGAAACTTCTTCTTGAGCTAGGTATATATATATATCTCGGGCCGGTGTCGCCCCCGTTCTGCCCAGGACGCCACCCTGGAGGGTACCACCTTTGGCTATCTGTCTCCACGCCTCTTCTCCTAAAACTTCTACATCACCGGGAGCATTGCGTTCTACCTTTTTGGAGCACACCTCGTGTAACGCTGGAACTGTGCCAGTGCCAGTCCAAGTCCCAAGAGTAGGTCGGCTTTCACGCCGTATCCCCTCTGTTTGGCTTTCACGCCTATCCCCTCTGTTTGAAGTCAGCGGGGCTCTGCCAGGCGCTGCGTCTGTCTTCACGGCTGAGCTGGTGGCAATACACCCCTCAGTATGGGAGATTTCGCGACATGCCCGGTTCGGAGACCGGGTTGTGATCTATAGCGACCCACACGCACTAATCATCCAGTATCACCACCTGTCACCCTCCAGCCATCTGCCGGCTTACAACTGCCCCTGCAAAGTCCTTCATGCCCCCCACCCCTAAATCACAAAGTGCTCTCGGGGCATTAGAATCTCCGAATCCCCTGGTTCGCGATATCCGTGACGCCACGGTTTTTGCGAGCCAGGCGGATGTTGAGATTATCTTCTGCTGGGTTCCTGGATATGTAGGAATTGCCGATGATGGCGCCAAAGAGTCCGCGAGGACTGGGCGACCAGACCAGCGTTTTGTCAAAGACGATTGGACACGGTCGAGGGGAACTTTTAAAGTTGCGTGCCATTGCGACGCGAATGTTCCCATGGACCTATCCCCCAAAGCCGCGAAGGCTTCAGGTTGCTTTCTGTCGTCTCAGAATTTGACACACTCGCCGGACGCATCGCCATTTGATGAAGCGCTCGCCAGCGCCCTACTGTGAAGACTGCGTTGTTCCCCAGACTGTTCGGCACATTCTTGTTGAATGTCCCAGTCTGGGCGAACTTCGTGCACATTGACTTATGGACTCTGACTTTTGGCAGGAGGCCGGCTTTCTCTCGTTTATTTAACTAGGTTGGTTTTTGTTGTTGTTTTCTCTGTAGGTCGCACGTCCCTGCGCCAGGTGGAGGCTGACCTCCCTCGTCGCTGAAGCCTGCTTCCTTCTTGTTGCCTTTTTCTGTTTTTTGTTATTCTAAAGTAGCCTAGTACTAGGCTGTCGGGGTGAGTACAGCAACTTATACCCAAGTAGGCAGTCGCCAGATGGGCTCTTAAACGAAAAATAAAATACCCATTGCCCCCTAGGGGGGTTAATACCCTCGCTTACTCATGAAACCTGAAAGAGCGGCACGTCTTCCTTCCCACCCCTCCGCCCGAAGCAAATGTGGTGCTTTCGTTTTTTTTGTTTAATCTATATTTTTAGCGCTTGTCCAGACCCAGCAAATGTTGAAAGAGGGCGTTAAACGTTATATTACCTCCACATTTATTCGCATTGTTTTATTTATACATCGTCGCGCCTTTATAAATAGGCCATCAAGGACATGTCAACCACAACACTGCTCTTTCATCCACCCGTTTTCACACACTCGAATCCATGCCCCGTCCCGTAATCTTCGCAAATGGGTATCCATAACCACACACACCTGCCGACGCCCCCCCATCCTTCCCTGTGGGTTGTAGAAAGGATTATCATCTTCGCTGGTGGTGCAAAGGATTGTCCCCCACCCCCTCCATCTCATACTAAGAGCGGTCTTTAGTGCATTCGAGCTTGCTAGTTGCCTGACTGTCATTTTGATCTTTAGGCCATTTTCATTATCCTGTTGCGTAATCTTTCCCATGATTGAAAACTTACAGATGCCCTCTTGCTCCAAGGGCAGAGGTATGTTTGGGAGGTGACTGGGTGGTCTCTGGACACCCCCTCATCATCCCCCGCAACTAGAAACCTGTCTCAGAAGTCTTTCTCCTCTCTGCCCGAGTTTGGGCGCACTTTGGACCTGCGTGACGTCACTAGTGGGTTCCCTATGAGAAGTAGGCTCAAGGAGGAAGATGTCTCGCAGGGGAGCGAAAATAGCCACGATTGTACGGGATCTTGTCGCCTCCTGGGGTCCCCACTGGCAGGAAGGGACCCGGGTTGAGATGACTCGTTTGTGGGCGGATCTTTGGGCCCGAAGTGAACGAGATTTATTGGCAAGGCGTCATGACCCTCGCCCACACCGTCCCTTTATGACCCCTCCCCATTTGATTCCGACGGAAAGGGGCAGAAACGGGTCATAGGATCCGTCAACGCTTCCGGGTATATTTGGGGAGGTGAGGCCTGGGGTAGGTTCAAGTCCCCGGTAGGCTTAGATCTTGGTTCGAAGTTGTGGTCTTGAATGATGGAGGTGCAACTTCCCATTCCGCAACATCCAGTGAATTACGAGGATATGACTACTTAGTTTGATCAGATGCTGGGCGCATTTTCTTATGTTGTCGGTCTGCCCATCTCTCGACCTTTCATCCTCTTGGGTATCACACATGTCGAAGGGTGGGAGTCCCGAGGGCCTAACTGGCTCTCGGTTCTTTTGAACCCCGGGGGCACCTCAAATGTCATAGGTTTATTCTATTTATTCTTTTTCCCTCCTACTCTCTTTAAACTTAATTAAAAAGCTTCTCATTATTATTAGATAATTAAAAAATCCTTAAAAATAGTAATTATTTAATAATTCAGAAGGTTGTCATTAAAAAATAATTTAAAAGGTTTTCATTTATTTAAATAATTTTAAGTCGTTTATTAAATAGTCATTGAACAATTAAAAGGTTGTAATTTATTGAAAAATAATTAGTTTGATTTGATTAAAAATAATTAAAAAGGTCGAACTTATTATTTAAAATAATTACAAAGTTTGTGATTTTTGAAAAAACACATTTACATTGAAATTGGTATATTTGTGTATCGAAATAACGATGCGAGTTGAATTTCGACTGTGAGGTTTTTGGAGTCGGTTCAGTGAATTGTAGCGAATTTACGAAAACGAAGACCGAATATTTTTAATAGCGTCTTACGAAAGATCCTTAATTGTTAACACCACTCGTATGTGGTCCTTTGCGTTTCTGGTTTCCTTTGAATTTACTGTGCCCTTCGAGGTCTCTCTTTCTCGTCAACTCTTTGTTGTAATGCGCACTCCCTCTCTCCTAAAAGGGAATTCTCGCTCATTCTTACGCCAATTCATTCCAAAGCATTTTCTCCCGTCACCTGCCTCTTATTTGAGTTAGATAGCTGAGCGTCCACTTAAAATAAATTTCTGCGAGTAAAACAGAGATTGGACGGGGATGACACAACTCGGAACCACTCCAGTAAATATTACTTTGAAATATATCTTCACTGAAACGAGTTTTGGAAAAGATTCTTTCTATTCGCTTTCTCTTACTACTTCACCTCTGACCTTTTCCTCTTTATCAACTAACCTCGAGTGGATTTTAATGCATTTGCTAGTTCGTAATTCTGTACTCCTTCGTCGATACTAGAAATCTATCGTGGTCACGGTCGGTACACGTTAATCCGCCTACCAAAAGAAACCTCGTTTGAAGTTATGATTATTGGCATCCAGCCAATCGAAGATCGCCCCTCCTTAAAACAACCCAAGACTGCAGTTGCTGGCGAGGATTTAGGGGTGGGGGGTGGGGGGCATGAAGGACTTTGCAGGGGCAGTTGTAAGCCGGCAGATGGCTGGAGGGTGACAGGTGGTGATACTGGATGATTAGTGCGTGTGGGTTGTAGAAAGATGCATGGGCGGGAGGAGATACAGAAGGCAGGTGGCGGCGAGTGTGTCAGGAGGGGGGGGGGAGAGACGGCAAAAGTATTTCTTTGTACGAATTGGCCGTTTGGTCTGAGCGTTGTTCTGTTAACAGATTTTGAGGAGACGTTGGGCTGCCTATATCGGGATTATGTGACGTCTCTCTCTTCTAAGGTGGCCGTATATCTTGATGACGTGATAGGGCTAAGGGAGAGGGAGATTTTTCTTTTTAATAGTCGGGGGTCTTACAAACGACCTGCACTCATTTAAGGTGACTTCATTTCTAAAATGGGGACATGATTAACGTGGGGGGTCCGAACCACGGATATCGACAGCCTAAGCGTCAGCGCGAGTTGAATCGGTACTCCATCCGGGACTAACCACACCCGGTGTAGCTTAACTTCGCTAAAATTGGGAGCGATGTTTTCATCCGGCTAAAATGTTATTATATTGAAGGATTTAAGCATGCTTATAGTTATTAATTGGAGAGTTGTCGCTGCTAAGATAATAATATGCGGCTCAAATATTTGAACAAATTTGAGGATTTTTAATAGCCATTTTCTTCGACCTCGTCTCCCTTTCGTTGGTTCCTCCTCCCTTGTACTCCCGTAGTGAATGTCAAGAGTCTGTAAAAAGAGAAGTCCAACAGATCCCAAAAGACCTCACAAAAGGATATTTTAGGCATTAGTCCCCATCACCCCCCTTTGCCGACTGGGGTGTACCTAATCCAACTTTCGTTAAATGCCTTCGGTGGTTGGTACTTTTTAAAATAAAGTAACACAAAAGATTGAATGTCGCAATAGATTCGTACTTCGATAGTGTGCTTATGATGACAAAACCTCTACCCTAGTGTGTTTAAACATGACAGACGCTGGCAGCTGTTTAGACATAAGAATGCCTAATGTTAGGGCATGTTATACCCCGTAGTTATTTCTGTGGCGACTCCCGCACGCCTTGAATTGTAATGGGGCAGAGATATTCCTGAGTTGCTGTTTTTTTTTTATAAATGAATATCGGAAGAGATGGGGAGGTGCATCCCTATTGAGGAAGGCTGAGTTACCTGCTGTCTGGCTCACTAAAAAACACTATACGAACCTCCAAATATTTTTCTCCCGATGGACTCATTGGTTTCGCTTTTCAAAAACATGAGACTAAATTCAATTTTCTGTCGGAAACGCCGTGTTGGTGTGGCTGGGTTGTCGCGCCTTGCGTGAAATTGTGATTGAGTACGACACGATTGACCCTGATTAATCATTTCCTGACTAATCTTGTTCTTCTCTTTACACCTATTCTTTTTTCATGTTAATTGATCAATAAATACACAATAGCTGCAATCGGGTTTTCTCAAGTTGCAAGAGATCGGAGCAATATCGTGGTAAGATGCGACTTAGACCTTATCCATGGGATTCTGTTGACGTGGAGGACGCCCTTTTTACGTCCGCCAAGTCCTTGTGATCACACGTTAATATTCTTAGTTTTTCACCGAATTATCTAGTTCATAAAAAGCCCAATAACCTTTTTTCGTTATTTAATGTATTCAGAGAAGTTGATTGGCAGTACATTGCTAAATCCAGGATCAGGCTCTCAGAATTTGACAAATCTTATTTTATTTTGAGGAATGCCCACATTGATCCGCGTACCATTAGAGAAAAGTGAATGCAAGAACTGCAGGGGAATACAGCTAATGTTGTCTACAAGCTGTATGGCAAAATTCTGAGCATGTAAGAATGATACTAGGGAATATTAGTGGAAGAGCCAATAAGGTTACGTCAGGTTGTGTGTGGATCAAATATTTGCTTTGTGATAGCTGGTGGAAAAAGCAAGAGATAAGCGCTATTAAGTGTATGTTTGGGTTTTTGATCCGTAGAAATGTATCGATGGGAAAGCGTTATGGCAGGTTAAAAAAATAGATTGTGTGGAAAGTTATATCAGAAATAATGCATATGTTTGGACGAAAGATTGTCAGAGGGAGTGATTTGATATACGTTAAGTGTGTAATGTCACCATGGCCGTTTAAAGTTTCTAAATGGGGTGATGATAGATGTACTAGTGGGAATAAGGGACGGGTGAGAGCTTCATGGTGGATGGGTTATATTCTAATGACCTGGCGTTAGTGTTTGGTCGCTAGGATGGGGTGGGGCGTGACTTCGCACGTGGTCCTTGAACAAGTAGGGTGTTTTATGGTATTAGGATAGATCGTGAATGATGGCAGTGCGCGTGGGGCAGATTGTGACCCCAAGGTTTTAAAGCTAGAAAAGTATGAGGGGAGATAGAGCGTTAGTGAAGGTTTGAGTGTGAATCAGCCATGAAGTTGCAGGTTACTATGCTGATGTTATGTTAGAATGTGGGAGTGGACTTATGGTATTGAAGAAGCAAAGATCGAAAGCGAAACTAGGTTAAATGGCAAAACTTAAGATGGATGTTGTGTATAAGGACGACAGGAACAAATGGGTAAAGGGGAATTATGGTTTAAAGGGTTTAAATACTATACATAGTGACTGTCTTGATTTACGAGAAGTGGATCTATGTTATGGGCGTCGGTATGTATGAGGGTGGCGTGCTTTGAGCCTTCTGCTCAGGGATGATGTACCTTCGAGGAGGAAAAAATGGCTGCCCTTGTGCTTGATAGGACACGGACGTTGCTGTTTGCCCACCTCACCTTGTGGCAAAGCTGAAGCTTGAAGATGTTAAAAGGGAATAAGAAAATTAAGAAAAAGTGTGTAAATAAAAAAATAGATTCATGAAAAGGTGTAGTGCAAACGCAGAGACTTCATCCCTAAGTCATACTTGACTTACGGTGTTTTATAAGCCCCTAAGAACCGGTTCGTACTAAGGACATATGCACTTGAATGTACGAACTTGTTAATACCACGCGTCGAGTGATGATGCGAACCGGATCGAAGTGACGCAGAGCTCGGATATTTGAGCTTCTTCGTTGTTGAGGGGGTGGGGGCATGTTCAGGCCCCGGGGGGGGGATCGGGAGCCCGGCATTTGAATCCGACACTTGAATTCGTGTATGCCATTCAAGAGGATCTCGACCTTCACTAAGCCAAGTTGGATCGCGAGTAAATAAGGAGCACACAAAAAGGACAGACCTAGGAAGACTCAGGAGCTCAAGAATACTCAGGCGCACAAGAAAAGGACACACCGAGGAAGACTAGCTCAAGAAAAGGACAGAGTCAAGGAAGGCTCATGAGCACAATAAAAGGACAGACTTAGGAAGGCTGAGGAGCACAAGAAAAATGACAGACTGAGGAAGGCTGAGGATCACAAGAAAAATGACACGTGGGGAGATCGTAAGAGTATAAGAAAAGGACACACTGAGGAAAACTGGATCACAAGAAAAGAAAGACTGGGCCACAAGAAAATTCCACACCGAGGAAGACTCAGGAACACAAGAAAATGACACGCTGAGGAAGACTCAGGAGCACAAGAAAAGGACACACTGAGGAAAACTGGATCACAAGAAAAGAAAGACTGGGGCACAAGAAAAGGCCACACCGAGGAAGACTCAGGAACACAAGAAAATGACACGCTGAGGAAGACTCAGGAGCACAAGAAAAGGACAGACTGGGGAACACTCAAAGAGTACAAGAAAATAACACGCTCACAAAGGCTCAGAAACACAGGAAAAGGACTTAGGAAGACTCAGGAGCACAATAAAATGACAGTGAGGAAGACGAGCACAAAAAAGGACACACTGGGGAAATCTCATGAGCACAAGAAAAGGTCAGGAAGGAAAACTGAAGCACAAAAAGGAGACACTGAGGAAATCTCAGGAGCACAGGAAAAGGACAGACGGAGGAAGGCTGAGGAGCACAAGAAAAGGACATACTAGGAACTCTCAAAGAGTACAAGAAAATGACACGATGAAGAAGGCTCAGGAGCACAATAAAAGGACAAAATGAGGAATACTGGAGCGCAAGAAAAGGACACACTGAGGAAGACTCGGTAGCACAAGAAAAGGACACTGAGGAAGACTCAGGAGCACAAGAAAAGGACACACTGAGGAAGACTCAGGAGCACAAGAAAAGAACACATTGGGGAAGACTCAAGAGTACAAGAAAAGGACAAACTGGGGAAAGCCTACGAACACACGTCTGCAATTTTTAAAGGATCATTATAAATCTGGCATTGAAATTTCTCTGTTCAAATGGAAATAATTTACGTCTTTGCTGAGGTTACGATTATTTTTAAATGGAGGCGAAAATATTGATCACGTTTTGCCTCCTTGAACGTCTTTATTTCTACTTAGTCTCTGCAGAGTTCACCGCGCCTTCGGGTCTACCCCATTGAGCGTTCCCTTGGGTATTTACGAGTGCATTGAGGAGTCCTGAGGAAACCCTCTAGGATATACATTCCACCTGGCGAAATTTGTGTTATATTGATCTTTTTACCTCATTAACTAACCCCATTCCTTGCCCGCTCCCGCAAGACCCCGCCTGGCGGAGGGGGTGCTAGAATTGGCAACCATGATGCAGCGACCTCTGATTGATTGCCTCTCATCCCGGACCGAGCACCAGAAAGGAGTCTGTTTTAAATCTGAAAGTTTACCTGGTTCCGGAGAATCGTGCGATCTCCCGAGTCCGATGCGCCAAGTAGTCTCCCCTTAAGACTACTTTACTATGTAACTTTCAGCTACCTATATTTCCCTTCACTACGTCGACCTATCACCATGTTCTGGCAGAGATGCCTTCGCTGGTTTTTGTTTGTTAATACTTAATTACTATGTACTTTGGATTGCCTTTTGAATTTAATATTTGGCGTCTTTTTTTCGGAACGGGCACGGCAGCGAATTGGGCGTTCGAGGCTATCCCGAGGTTAAGGTTAGGTTAGAAGAGCGACTTTGCAAAAATGTTGACATATTATGAAACTTTCATTAGAATCTTCGCGCTGCCGTAAACGCTGTAATAATCGTGAATGCAATTTCAATGTTGGATTGCGAAATGACACCGTTAGTAGAATCAAAATTATCTTTTGAGGCAATCGTTTATTTCATTCACGCATGGTGTAAAGGGCTGGCAACTATATTTTTGTGTTAAAGAGCTTGAAATGTCAACAGAAGCCATAACCGATTGAAAAAACTATCTGCGAAAAGTTTGCGCCAGTTCCTGAAAACAACAAATCCTAACCTAACAACCTAACCTAACCGTTCCCGTTCCGAAAAATGCCCAATATTTCTAGTATGGTTGGGATAAATCTATTTCACGTAGTTAAGGTGACTTGAAAAGTGAAATATAAAAACAGTTGAATTAGATTAATAACTTAGGATATGAATTATTAAGTTTATAATGGTGTACTCAATTTTGAAGATGGTTTTATAGTGGTAGATAATAGTGGGTGAAAATTAAAAGTTGGAGGGATATTTTGCCCATGTATGGAGGGCATCACTTTACGTTTATTTATGATTTTCCTCTTTGTGTTTGTCTTTGATAAGTTGTATTTTTTCCATGTTTACGTTTCTTTATGTGCTCTTAGCGTGTCCTTATCGTTTGTATTTATATTTCGATGTACTTATTTTTGGCAAAATCTTTGAGCTTTCAATTTCCAGCCTTTATTAGCTTTTGGCTCAGCAATTTACCTCGTGTTGGTTGTTGTCTTAGTGTCCTGTTGCTTATTTTCTTGTTTGTTTCGGGTCGTACTATGTTAGATTTTAGTGTTCAGTGTTTCTGTTATGTGTATATTGGTGCTATGTTCAAGCTTAGTGCTCTGGAAGTGGCTACGACGGAAGATTTTCTCCCGTAGCCTTGCAGATATACTTAGTCTGCCACCTGTTCCTTGTATTTCCGGAATGACAACATTGGTCAGGGTGGACCAGACCTTTCTTCCCAAATTTTGCTGGAAGATATTGATAGTCTAGTCTCTTCTGTTGATTATTAGGGATGCGGAGTTCTGGACACGTTAGAGTTTTCTCATTGAGGTCTTGCTGGCCGCTTGAGTCTACTGATTTTAAACTTGTCTCTGTTTGTTCTAATCTTCCATCGTCTCGTATCGATTGATGTTTTTGATTTCCGCTATTGTGCGCGTTGCATGTGCCCTTGCTTTCCTCTCTGAGCACGGGACGATCTGAGTGATGTCATCTGCGAATTGCAGATACATCGTGTCCCTGTGCACCGGAGTTGGAAAGTCGATGGTAAAGACCAAGTAGATATAGCAATGGGCCCTGGCAGCTTTCCTGGGGGAAACGCCCGCCTTGAGTTCGAACTCAGGTCCTTTGTATCCTGCAATCATGAGACATGCCATTCTGTCCACGACAGTCACAAAGGATCCTTTCCAGGATTGGATCTAGCTGGAGGTTCAGGATCTTGTATTGAAGTCCTTCCAGCCAGACTTTATCGAAGGCCTTTTGCACGTCCCTCATCACAATGCCTACATAGCACTCATTCGCTTGGTAATAAGCTACTTTCTTTGTTAGGAGCGCTGTTTTGGTGCCCCTCTTTGAATGGAACCCGTGTTGTTGGGGGTTATGCGCATCCTAACTCGCTCACTTGAGCTTCTAGCCTATTAGCTATAATCTTTTCGAAGATCTTGCCATGCATCTCCAGAAGAGAGATCAGGCGATAGCTAGCCCCCTGGTGCGGGGGCTTGTTTCCTTTCGGGATTAAGATTATTTTTGCCATCTTGTACCCGTCCGGGAAGTAGCCTCTATTGAGGGCGGCATTCATAGTATTTACTAGTCCCTGACTAATTTTCCTCGGGGCATTCACGAGGTCATTTTTCGTGATCCCAGACCAGCCTGGTGCCCTTTGCTTGAAGGACCTTATGGTGTTCATTGCCTCTTCAAAGGTAATTGGGCACTCGTGGTTAACCAACTTGCCGGTGGGTTATATGTGGAGGTCTTCGAAGTCCCGGTCGAAGTCATCGTTCTCCTCAGGGGTTATAGCGAAAATCTCCTGCCAGTGTGTTCTGAAGCTTCTTTCGAGAGACTCTGGATCTTCAATGAAGTCCTCTGTGTCTTTTATTTGTGTTCTGGTTGGGGGGGGGGGCGGCGGCACTCCTCTAGGTCTTCGGATGCTGTTCCAAAGAGTTACTGGATTGCTTTCCCTGTCCAGCCTTCCAATGATGCCATTCCAGATTTCTTTCTGTTTCTCTATGATTGTGTGTAAGCTCCTCGCTTAGTAGAAAGACTAATCTACTTAATGAAACGCGAGCAACGCATTTTTAAGTTGAGGATGGAGATTGGGCACAGTGATTTCTGGTGTGGTGTTTAGTACTTGCTGGGAGAATGTCGTAGTTATTGGAGGCGATTATGAAAAGTACAATAATTTATGAAATATGAAGAAATATAGTTAATTATGCTAACTTAAACTGAAATTACCAGAAGTATGATAATGCAAGTTATTAGGAAACATATCTAAAAAAAATACGCTGATGGAACACTTCATTGTTCAGCAGCTGGCTTTACCACACTATTACATTGATGGCAGAAACAGTTATCTTAGACGGTAATCATTAAATTCAGTTCGGGGTTGATTCATGCGCTTATCAAATTTACCAGTCTGTTGTATTGCCGTCTGACTTACCAAATGCCTTTTTAACATTTAGAATTCCTATTATCTCTCGACTCCACTCCAGCGTGTTGTCTACTTTAAGCATGGGTTCATTCGATTACATCATTTTCCATTAATAAAATTCTATCTTCTACCCAATCCTTATTTATCTCCACGCAACCACCCTCCCCATAACCCCCCCCCCCTTTTTTTTTACTGTCGACTAGCATTCATTTCAACTGGACGTGAATTCACTGTAGTCTCCGGATTTCGGTTCCATCTTTTTCAGGTTAAGCCGCCTTCTGTGATATCCATGTCTATTGCAAAGGGCGAACTTGAAGGTTTCGAGGAATAAATAAATACGAATAAGAAAAAAAAGGCATTAGCTTCTAATTCATTTTTGCCTTGACAAAGGATTCCCCCTTGCCTTTTCCGAACAGAAAAAGTTTTGAAATGCGTAACATACACCAGCTCCCAACCTCGACCTTGCCCCTTTTTTGTTATATTTCCTTATTTTCTTGAAAAACTTATTTTTCTAACAGGAAGCTGAACAGGCTTCCACAGACCTGACCGCGGACTCTTTTTGAGTCTGGGCATCCCCAATAATAATTGATCTTTTGTCTCTGAGATGTAAGCGAATCCCTCCCGTTTTGGGCGATTTGAAGACTTCGACGACCCTTTTCAAACGAAGATCTTGGACAAGACGTTTTGAGTGGTTATTTAGAGAGAAAGGCCAAAGGAAAATGAAAAGTGGCCTTCAAATATAACTCGAGAGTGACGAAAATTCGAATTGACTTGTAATCCGAGAATGGATGATTAAATCCACATTTTTTCGGGTTTTTTGATGTCGAGAATATGCCCAGTAATGGATTTAATTCTTGTAAAGTGCATACTCTTGTCTGGATGTATATGTCCAAGGAGAATCAACAGCCTTCCTCCCCTCTAACTTGGTCCCTCTAAGCAGTTATACAGAAACGGCGGCCCCACTTAATTGTGATGTTGATGGGCCCTACAGCGCAGGTGCTGTAGGATCAAAGTCTTTCTGCCTTGATCTCCCAAGCGGTTAGAGGGAGCAGAGATGTCATCTGCTCCTGTGGAGCAATTAACAACCCCAACTGAAAAAGATGCCTCAAACCTAATTCACCCACGATACTTATCGCATTCGTGGGCGGCTGCAGTAAGTCACCTTAACCTATCCAAATATCCATTCCATACGTGGATATGGTTGGTGAAGGGGAGAGAGTGCATCAAAAGAAAAGAAAGTATGCCACAAGTGTGGCATAGGTGTTGTCCGGGGAGGCCATCGCTTTCAATTTAGGCCTATCTCGTTTGCAGGACATTGAAATTTTGGCGATCCTCATGATACACTTTTCTAAAATAGATCATTCGCCACAACTAATCACTCCGCCATACACTGTTGATCTATGCACGCTTTCTGTCAAAGAGGCGTATTTAATCGTGCAAAAATCTACCCAAAATGATGCCATTGCAGTTTGACCCCTCTGGTGGGTGAGTCTGCCTTTGTGGACATTTGGCGAGTTGTGCGCCCCTTTCGGTTCCAAACGCTCCATGGAGTCCAATATTTACAGTATTCCGACAAAGAGCCTTCCAAAGATCTTCGCTTTCTCTTTTTAGTTTTATCTTAATATCATGCAAGTCAACGGGAGCCATTGCTGCTCTGTTTGGCAGGACGTTTTACTGGGTTATTGGGATCCTCAATACGGCTTTTATTTACTCGACCTGCGATCTTCCTGCTTGAAATGCTGGCTTCATCCCAATCTCCAACAAACTTCGTATTACTTGTAATTTTTTGTTCTTGTTGAAGGAACGTGACAGCGTCTCCCTGCCGCCAACTCCCCGCCGCCAACTCCCCGAACCTTCTTACTGTTTTGTCGCCGATGGAACGTATGGGATTTCATTCTCCCTGAATTCTCCTTCTCTATTTTTCTCTCCCTGTTCACGATGCGGGTCGTCTCCGTGTCGCTGCAAAACGACCCGGAATTCATTTCACCCCCCCACCCCCTCTGTGTGTGCATATATGCCCGCGCCACCAAACCATCGGAGCGAAGGCTCCGTCTCTTCCAGCAGAGACGACTGGAAGCGAGGGCATTCCGAGCATTCTTGTTCAAAACGTTCTTTTTTTTCCACCCGGTCGTGATCAGACGGACGGCGTCCGAACAGGGTGGTTCATTCCCGGTTTCGACTTCGTTCGGGTTTGACTCTTAATGGCTCGGCAAACACGCACATGGGCGGTACACCGCGCACGCGCGTCTGTGTATGGATGTCGTAGCTTCTAGATGATCCGTAGAAAGAGGTGGAAGGGGAGGGAGGGGGGCAGATTTAATATTGAAAATACTTTTGTATGCCAAGTTGTGCGGCTCTAGCATACCTGCTGATTTGCCTCCCCCCTTCCCCCCGGCCGCTGAAGTTCCAGACATCGCAGGGGTGTTTGTTTATTCACACGGAGAATTCGACTTTGAACCGAGACCTCATCTCTTCGTCTAGTTACTCCATATCTCCGATGTTGGGCGTGTGGGGGGGGGGGCGTCGTAATAAGTGGGGCCAGATTAGGAGAGTTGATTTTCTTCCCGGGTTCCTCCCCCTCGTTCTCTTGACTGGGGTAATTTAAAGCAGGTTTAAGCAGCGCTCTTTGGATCCCGAACCCTCGAAGAGCAGTTTGGTAGGAGAGATGCTAAGTGTGGTGCGTTGGTTCGATTTACATCACCCATTCTCACTGTCTAGTACCTATCTCTGCGTGGACCTGAACCACGGGGTTCCGAACCAGGGACGGTAGCCACCGCTGTGTTGATCCGACTCGAATCCCGAATAACGAGGGGGGGGGGTGTCCCAGACCCATTCGCATGATGATATGTATTTCTTTGTCCATTTGAAGCTATATCACCCTTGTTCACTTCTATTACACCTTGTTCATATGCTTGTTCCTTGAGCTGAGGAGGGGCTAACTGTCTCAATTGCGAAGGATAGGCAGGCCCCGGAGATTGCCGTACCCTCCAGGGCCAGTGTGTTTCAACTGATCGGTCCGAGCTTCCGCGCATTCACACTACTAACTACACAACATTCTTTACAAATCTCCTGGGCTTTACCAGGCGCTGCTTCCCTTCACGGCCGAACTGGTTATAATACACCGCTCGGTACGAGAGAGAACGCGTTGTGCCCGGATCAGAGACCGGATCGTGATCAATAACCACTCACAAAGCGCCCCGAGTGCTCTCGGATCATTGGGATCTCCACACCCCCTGGTTCGCGGAATCAGTGGAGCCACGGCTGACACGATCCAAGCAGATGTCGAAATTATCTTCTACTGGCTTCCTGGGCAGGTAAGGATTGAGGGGATTGGGCGATTAGACCAGCGTTTCGCCATTCCTTGCACTGACAACTAGGCAGGAATCGGGGTCAGCCCTCCGGTGTGCCAGGACAAGGAGATGGGAGACGGCCGACGGGAATCTAAAGTTGTGCTCCTTCGTGCCGCCACTGTTTCCTCGGACGTGTCCCCCAATACTTCGGCTGCTTCAGGTAGCTTTATGTCGTCTTCGAACTGGGCACACTCGCGAGAGAGACCGCCATTTGATGAAGCTCTCCCCTGCCCCTTACTGTTACGACTGCGTTGTTCCCCGGACTCTTCAGTACATTCTTGTTGAATGTCTCAGTCCGTAGGATCTTTGCGCCCGTTACCCGTCTCGGTACTGAAACCAGTGGGGTCGCTACCGCTTGTCCCTTGTACTCGGGACGAGTTCGTGCACACCGGCTTGTGGACTTTATGGAGGAGGTTGTCCTCCCATTTTATTTAGCGTCTTCTTGGTGTTAGATGCATGGTTGGGTGTGAGGCGCCCCCCCCCCTTCGATGCTGGAGAATGTCTTCTACTTCTTGGTGACTTTTTTTCTTTGGTTTGCGTGTGCGTGTGCGTGTGCATGTGTGTTTGTTTGTTTGTTTGTTTAGAACAGCCTAACAATATGCAAAATTAATTACGGCAACCTAGGCCCTAGGTGTCAGTTACCACATACGCCTTTAAAGGGGAAAATTTTAAGGGTAATGCCCTCGTTACTTTTCGCTTTATATAAAGAATCAAACAGTAGTGAGAGAGCCCATTTTCGTATCTTTAATATCCTTATACTTTTGGGTGTCTTTCTAATTTTCTCAGTCCCACTCCATAGATTCTCCTATGGGCTAGATTTTGCCCCTGCTTCACCTTTTTTGCCTCAAGTTCAAGTTCGAACTTCACTGTTTTCCTCTCATTTACCCTTTTTCTAAACTGATTGAAGTGCCGTCGTTGGATTCACGTTTCTTAATATAGATGTTTTGTCTCCTTCTTCCGCTTATTACTCCCATCTTCATTGGCTGTTGTAATTTTCTCTTTACTTCGTTTGCCCCTTTATAGATCCTAAGGTATTTTATGCTTCCAGACCTTCACTCGTTTCCTGATCAGTGACGTGACTGATGACAGTTTCCCGAGCTCATCCCGTTCGTTAGTCATCCACCCTCTTCTGGCTGTGTGTATATATATGCTCCTGAAGCAGCCATGTTGCCCCAGGATTTTATTCCTGAGGCCCCAGATCTCTTGTATTTGCGGAGCTTGACCAGATTCGGCCATTCCACTCTCTTGTGCCTATAAACTCCCGGTTCTTTCGTGGTTTTTGAGGTGTTGAAATGCGACTGATGTTCCCCCTTTTGCGGTTTCTTCGGTGACGCTTTTGATCATGGGTAAAGGATCTCTCGCTAGCCTTGTAGATTTCCAGCGTCCAGATAGCGGGTTAAATCACAGAGAGAGAGAGAGAGAGAGCGCTGCAGCTATCCTAAGGAGATGGTCGCCTATTAGCAGCGTGTCGAGTTTGACGCATGAACACAGGCGTAATCATGCACAAAACCAATCACAAAACCGCGTTTTCATGTCCCGCGCACACCACGCATCACTACTCCGTCCCAGGACTTGCCGAAGTGGTTTCCATGTCTACGCTTCCTTGATGCCGAATGCGGGTGGCTCTGTTCTTAGCCACGAAGAGTTCCCTCTGCCCCCCCCCCTCGCTCTCCCAAACGAGGATTGGTCACTGGTGTCCTCGGACTTGCCATCGACTGTCATTTTGATCTTTGTGCATATCATTATCTGTCGGAGGACCAGATAATGTTACAACTGTTACAAAACGTCATACATAAATGTTATATTAACTGATCATTCTTAATTTGTCAAATTATTGAAGTTGAAGCGCAGCTAAACGAGGTCGCAATAGACAACTGAGAGTAGGCCTCGAGTTTAGGGAGCGAACTGAGAATATGCCAGAAGGTTTAGGAGCGAATCCTAAAAGTAAACTGTTGTGAAGAGAGTCCTCTTGCTATGGGGGGTGGGGGGGATTTAGCTGGTTGATTCTTTCAACGCACAAATGCGCTCCTCGACTAGCATTGGTGGGGTTTGGCTTTGCGATCCCTTCATTTATTCATTTTGCAATTTCCCTGCAAGGGTAGCGAACTTTTGGATTGTTGGAAACGAAATTATTGTAATCCAACGAAGCCTCGCTCACTCAGGAGTTGTATGAATAAGATGGGCAGGCTGAAAAAAAAACAAGGCGGGAAAAGGACTCGGCGCGTTTGCGCGGACACAAAAGCCGAAACTCGTCGCATTGAATACGAACGCCCCAAGACAGATTTCTGACTCATGAACGAATCCTGGGCTTTTTTCCTCTATGCCCTTCATTATCTGGGGGGGGGGGGCAGGACTGGTTCAAGAGAGTTGGGTGGTTCTCCTTCCCTAGCCCCCCCCCCCCCCCCAAGTTTCGTCAGGCCACTCGAACTATCAATATAGTTACGCATATTTTCGCTTCTCCTAACTTAACAGTCTTCTCTCTATAGATGAAGGGTCTGGATTGGGGCCGGGTTGTGTGTCCATTAAAAAAAACACGGGAAAAAATTTACTTAAAAATAGTTTCCTTTTAGGATTTATTGGAGGCAGTTTGCTTCGGCAATTCTTTATTTTGTTATATAATGCAACCATTTTTTTTTCTTCTCCCTGGATCCTTCGGGTGGAGAACCCTTGCCCCGCTTGGTGTACGCCATTCTTCTCCCTTTAAATACCCGATTAAAGATTGAGTGTGTTTCTTTTATTATTAAAGAAATTATGCGATAATAATCAGAATAAACAGATTTTCGATAGATTCCGTGTAGATGGGGTGGCATGATTTTGTTGTCCGTTAAGTTTCAATGGTTCAAGCCATACGGTTGTCTTGGGAAATGGTAGGTTTATCGTGCGTTCGAGGTTCGCCCCACCCCCTTTGTCTTGAGCACCAGGGGGAAAATTGTGGGATCCAACTAATAGCGGATAGCTTAAGAGAGATGATAGTAGGGGGTTCCCATATCGCTGAGGATCCTTTCTGTTTATCTTGTCTAATTATTAGTTTATTTGGATCAACTGGAGAATCCGCCGCCCAGATGTCTTGGGCGGCAGATTCTCCAGTTGAGTAATTCTGGGCGGCGAATTCTCCAGTTGAGTAATTCTAGGCGGCGAATTTTCCAGTTGGAACATTGGTGGCAAATATGGGATCAACTGGATTCTCCAGTTGATCCCATATTTGTCATATCAGTTATATCTTATCAGTTAGTCACTAAGATAAGACAAAAGATACGATTTGAAATCATAAAAGTTGGAAATACAAATATGTAGTTGATAATTTTTTGCTCATAATTTTTAACCCATGGCAGCTAATAACTTTTACCGAGATACACTCATGTCATTATTAGTACACGAAGATGCCATGCCCACCATAGTATTTATGCAAAATAATGGCATTCTCAAGAGCCAAATGAACTGTATTTACTGCAACGGGCAGTTAAATTTGTGTAAGCGTAAATCTTTGAAAGACGGCTATCAGTGGCGTTGTTACAATCGACAGTGCCAAAAGTATAAAGCTTGTGTTACTTCAATCAGAAAACGATCTTTTTTCGAGAAGTCCAATTTGAAATTAAGTGTTTGGTTACACATAATGTATATGTGGTGCATCCAAGAAAGTGTACAAAATGAAGTTAATATGGTGTCTATTTGCGAAAAAACTGTCATCGACATTTTCAATTTTTTCGTGAATTGTGTCAATCTTTTATAATTATTTACTGTTTATTATGTTAGCTTACATATTTAATTTGTGTATAATAAAGAAAAACATTATTTGCTTTTTGCTATTCTATGCCTTTAAATTATCTATATAAGCTCGGGTGGCAGATTCTCCAGTTCAGTAATTCTGGGCGGCAGATTCTCCAGTTGGAACATTTCTGGCAAGCTGGGCGGCGGGTTCTCCAGTTGATCCGTTTCTTTAACCATTGACTTTTCGTTATGTTTTGCCACCTAGCTGGACATTACTAGGGGGTTTTGTCACTCCATATCAGGGTTAAGGGGTCCTGGGTCCTGTTGTGTTTCCTTGCCGCATTAAAATACCACAGTCACCAATCATTTTCGGTTGGCAAGGAGGTTCGCCAGTGTAATCCATATTTTCTTGGTTATTTATTTTTAAAGTCTTGTTTTTTTAAAAGTTCTTCTTTCAATTCTTTCAAATCACGAAGTAAAACATCGCCCCTGTCCTCAATGATCGTTTGGCTTCTTCCTCCCGTTTCGCCATGTTTTGAACAGGGGATTGGGTAGTTGTTCCCCGCGCCGAGCTTCCCATCCTTGAGCGAATGTTTATGACCAAATGAGTCGCGACTCCGATATAAACACCCGGTTTGAGAGTCCATCTGAAGGTCTTAGTAAACGCTTGCTAAGAACATGGCTGGTCTTTATTATTCTTTTTTTTTTAATACAAAGACTAAATTTTACGAATTGGTAAAGAGAAGCTGTAAATCCTGAATAGGTTCTTCTTTCTGACGTGTCATCTCTCCTCCCGTCTTCATTTCCTCTACTTTACTTTTTTTACCATTTCAAATGGTAAAGACTGCGATTGCCATAGCAATGACTAGCTACCTTCACACTGCATCGAGCACCCCTGAGGAATGTTCTTCATCTACACCAAGCTGTATCCAATATAGACCAATCTAAGAGCACTAAAAAGAACTGTACCCATTGGCTATTTTTCACCTTGCCTTCTTGGCGGGATCGTTTTACCCACCGTGGGGTTAAATTTACAGTCGCCTGGTGTGAATGATGAGCGTCCCCCAGTTGTTCCTGATACAGTGGGAAGATGGCAACTCATTGCTATACTAACTCGCACACCACCACTACAGTTTTCCTTACTATAGAAAGACTTTGTAAGTAAATAGGTATGTTATCTGACCTGTTAATAGCTATAGATTTTTACGTAACAAGAATATAGGGGTGAGTAATAAGAAGATTGATGAAAAAATAAAATTCCGTCACTGTGTATCTCCTGCACAGTACTAATATCTCATCGCCAAACCTCACATTTCATTTAATTTTTGTTAGAATCTTGTTAAAATGAGCTTTAGCTTAATGCCGACATATCTTTTGTGATATCTTTCCTAAGACGCCAATGTACCGCCTCAAACGCCAGGGAGTGCGATTCGATCAGATGGTCTTTTGTTTTTTTAATTTAGTTAAATTGATGATATCTGATCATTGTGGTTTTCCTCTTCAAAATTTGGCTCGTTTTAGCAATGTTTCCCCGAAAGAAGAGACCTCCTCCCCGTTTTGATGAGGTGGTTTCATGTTTCTTGGTGAATGTTTGTGTGTGGGTTTATGATTCAGTCGTC
The DNA here is from genome assembly GCA_963969495.1 of Ceratothoa steindachneri. NCBI lineage: Eukaryota > Metazoa > Arthropoda > Malacostraca > Isopoda > Cymothoidae > Ceratothoa > Ceratothoa steindachneri. Next base: position 115,086,886 of record OZ018325.1, read on the forward strand.
TTGAAACGAGATAGGACTTGCTAGGAATTGATATGTAAATTTTAGTCTTTCTCGTGGAGGATTTTTTTTTAGAGGGTATATAAAGTAAGCGGCGTTGGGTATAGTGTCTTTGCATTATATAAAAGTACTTTTTACGATGACTCGGCTTTCCTGTTACCGCTCTTTTTACCGGCCTAATTTCCCTCCCCTGCTTTATTGATGAGCTCTTGAATTCTCGTCGCCTGATGCCAGAGGACTTCCTATAAGTCACTGGCGAGGCTCTAAAATTACCAATGAGTTGAGAAATCCGCCTTTCCCCTCTTACAATTAAGGGGAAATTAAAGTTCGTATCATTGAATACGCGTGCTCTGGGTGTTATTTTCCCCATTGACAACAGTAATTAAAATAGGCAGTTTAAGCTGAAAATGCCCTCGTTGGTTATGCATTTTATCTAACTAATGATTGGTGGGTCTCTTAATGATTTGGGGGAAAGCTTTAACTTAAGCTTCTCATTGCTCTCGGACTATGCATGCGCGCCTTCCCCCCCTTCTCACTTCCCCAACTTTACCACTTTAGTGATAAGCTTTTCTTTCGAAAGCTTTCTTGTTCCCTTGACTTGTGCCCATTAAAAAAAATCCCCATTAAATGCAAATGTGTTAGTTGGTCACGATGATTTAATTTTCTCAATAGAATAGTTTGTCCCCCGCCTCCTCTAATTCCTCGTTGGATTCCGCCAAGAAGGGCCATATTCGCCCATTCGGAATATCGACTCTAGTTGGGATTGATGTAATCCTGTTGGCTCGGGTCCTTTCTTAGCTCTGTCAGCATCGCCAGATGGGCTCCTAAAAAAAAGAGAAAAAAAAAGCTGTCAGTCATCAATTTGTCGCTTTTATTTCTCATTAATTACTCATTACTGGTTGTTCCTAAGTTTACATCTAAGCTCTACGTGTAGGTCTAGCATTAAAATTGGTGTTCCTAAATTAGGTAATAGGTATTGATACAAACGCTGGCACGGCCCAACGGCAGGTGGGAAATGCCTTTCCGAGCGAGAAAGCAATTAATTAGAACACCTGAATTATTAAGATTACGTCAGACGTCTGATGAAACTGCTATAGCCAAAATCAACAAGTACCCCCCCCCCATCCAAGATAGGTAATGTAAAAATAAAGTTAAACTAATACTCGAATTAACGAGCATTTACATTTTCGAATTATAAAAAAACACTATTCTAAAAAGAGGTGTCTGTGATTTATTGGATTTCATTTGAGACGGTATTGCATGGTGAGATTACTGAAAGTCGCATCGCAGTTATCCAGGTGTGCATTAAAGTGGCGACCAGATTGCTGCGCTACAGGTGTTTGTTTTGATTTATATCAAGAACTGTGTCGAGCCATGACAAAAATCGAACCAATTGCTCAGATTTATTCCAAAAGTTTTAATTACAAATATCAAATATTGCCCGTGCCTCTTAGTAGTAGTGCGTACAGGGAGCGAAAAGTTGACATCCAGCTTGACCGAATTCTGGATTAGTTTTAACAAATTGTACCCCTCACTACCATTTAGAATTTTAGCACTAGATTCAGTCGTGCCCTCTGGGACTTTTCGATCATTTAATTATGATAATTCTTTCCCTTCCGGATTAAGACTGGCAATTCAGGTCACTTTGATACCAAATAGACCGCAAATTTTTATTGTTTTCAACCGGCTCTGAGGTTCCTCCGCCATCGCATTCATCTTGACTTAAGATCGACTTTCCGCTCGCCTTTCCTTCCCCCATTTCCCCCGTCTGGGGAGGGGGGAGCATTCCCCTACACTCCTTATTTGGGCGATTTAAAAGATGTTGAAAAGCTTTCTGGTGCCTTGACTTCGTTTGGAATGTATCGAGCTGTGCCCTTCGGGCGTGTGTCGGTCGATGTGAGGGCGGCAGTTCGAGGCAGAATTTTCGGGTAAGAATGGGTAATAACTCGACACGTTTGTGTGCGTGTGGCTGACTAACGGAATAAATAATTTGATTTTAAAATTCCATTTTAAGTCTTTCGATCCATTTATCGGGATCGGTGCAGAAATGTGTTAACAGGATTGGTTTGAGAGTTTCGCGTCAAATGATTTTTATTACTAAATCTTTTCAATATACCCTGGCATTCATTTGAAAAGAAGAAATAGAAAGAGACCACACTGAAAGCATTACATGTAAAATAAATGAATTACACTTCAAAAATTGCCTTTTCCCTTGACTTGCACTGTGTTCTCCTCATCTCTTCACCTTTAGATTTCTTCCAGCTTCCCCCTCGTGCTTTCTCTCGGTTAATTCTCAAGCGCTAAATCGCCGTCAAACCTCTTACGTACTCTATAGCCTTTACATTTTCTGCAATGACATTGCCTCTGCACTTCTCGCCCTCCAAAGGGTTTGTATTACAGAAGTGAAATTGTGAAAGCCCGGTGGTAGTTGTCGAACATCCGCAGATCGCAGATAATCGACCCACCCCATTGTTATAAGAAGGAAATTAATAGAGGTTTTACTGAGAGGTTAGCATCTTTGATTATGGAAATTTTGGCAAAAATCATGATTTCAATAAATTTATACCCGTAACTATTCACTTTTTTTTTCTATTTCTCTGTGCGGCTTTCATTTTTGCTAAATACATTTACCCCAAATGCGAGAAGATACTCGACTCAAATGCCCCGCCGCGTTCCCCAATATTGATTAAGTTCGATGGCGCAATGGACGTTCATTTGAGTCTGGCAGAGCCAATATCGCCCCACATTCACAAGTGGCAGGGGTTAATGAGCATTTGAGGCTGGCTAAGTGGGCCCCCGTAAGGGGCGCGGCGATTTGCCATCCTGGCCGCCGTGCTGATGGGATCCAGCGCTCCGTCCGGCCCTAGCTTAGCCATCCTTCCTAACCTTCAGATAGCCTGTATTTCTCCCCCACTTCGTCGCTTTTCAAACAACCTCTCCCACAGCTTTCTCTAGTCAGCCTCTAATTTCACAGGGTAGATGCTGACTTTCTCAGCCAACCGTCACGGATCGGGGCTGAGGGGGGAGGGGACAATGTTCCCTAACCCCTGAGCTCCGGTCTGGGGTGGTTGGTTTTTAACAACCTGCTTCATCCCCACCCATACCTTTTTCACATCGCTTTTCCTCTCGTTTTCAAAATCTATCTTTTTTACGCCGTGTTCAAGGTGGAGCCGCAAGCCGATGGACTGCCAGGCCACCAGGCGGGAGGGATGGTCCCAAAGGGCGGCGCCTGGCTCTGCTGGGCCTGTAAGCACCTCTTGCAGTGCGGGCTACTGCGAGAGGTTGTGAGCGATTGCGTCCCATAAAACAAAGAGGGTCACCATGCCCAATGATGCAAAAATAAAACATCTCCCCTTAATTCCCCCTATAACAACGACGGAGCCGCCCTCGGGCAGCTGCACCGAAAAAATGTAGGTCCTTTCCCCCTGTGCTTGCGCAGGGGAGAAGGACCTACATTTTTTCTCTAATCGGAGAGGAGTCTTACTCCTCTCCTTCGCCTACGGGTGTGGGGGACTTCCCCTCACCCCCTTCTCTGGAGTTGCTTTCGGGCACCTCCTTTTTCCAGCGGGTAGTCCCCACTTTTCTTTCCAAGGGGACTGACAAGAAGGCCAGCAGGCAGCCCATATCCAACCGCCCCTCGTGTAAGCGGCTCGGTAGGGCAAACGCCCTTAGGGGGGGGGGGGGAGAAGGAAGCCAGGTCCCTTCGGTCGCTTTCCTCAAAAGACCTGCTGGCAAGAATATTCAACCTTGCCGGGGTCAAGGCCTGTGCCTCCCCACACAAGACTAGTGACAATACAGCCAACGAAGCCAAACACCGAACCCGAATCCGCCCCTATGCAAGGTCCTCCTCAAACGGCTAGGGTCTCCGAGGCAGTACAAGGAGGGGAGGGATCTCCTCCGACAGGTGCCCCTACGACTACCAGGACCTTCTCCATTTCAGAGAAGGACCTGGCTCAGGCCGGTCCATCTGGCCTGGGGACTTCTGCCGGCGGAGGTGAGAAGCGGGTTCATTCCCCGCCCTCCTCGCCAAAAAAGAAAAGACTAAAAAGACCAAGAAGACTCGGGACTCCTCTCCATCCGCGGGGGTTGCGGGGACGGATGGGTCTGCTGCCACTTTGGTAGGTGACCAAGCCAAGATCGGCACATCCGGCCCCTCTGCCCCCCCGTGTGCGGTGCCCCTGACTAAGACCAAGAGTGCACAGGGTGGAGCCTCGATGACATCGGGGCCCCTCATTCAGAGGTTACCTGGCGTTTTCGAGCCCGCTGGTTTCAAGCGCTTCCTCGTTATTCGCTCCACTGATGGCACCATATTGTCCAAGGGCAACATGATCCATCAGAGGAGAGGATTAGCTAGTGCAATTGGTAGAGAGCCGAAGGTGACCCGTTTCTCGGACGGGAGCCTTCTGGCGAATGCGGCGAATCCCGCCGAGGCGGCCAAGATAAGGGCTCTTCGGACACTTCATGGCACCCCGGTGAGTGTGACGCTGCACTCTACCATGAACTTTGTGAAAGGAGTAGTTTATGCGAGGGAACTCGTTGACTACTCCATTGTGGGCATCACCCTAGAGCTGGCCGACCATGGGGCGGTCAAGGTCGAACGTGTGATGAGAAAACAGGGAGTGGCCTCGATACCCACCCCTACACTCTTCGTCACGTTCGACTGTGACAAGCTCCCTGAGTCGGTGCGTGCCGGTTGGTACCGCTACCGCGTTAAGGCATTCGTACCACTGATGCGGCGGTGCTATTACTTTCACCGCTGCGGACATACGATTCGTTCTTGTAGACGTGCAAAGTCGGGGTCACCCGAAATCTGTGGAAATTTCTCAAAGGCCGAACACGATAAGTCTAAATCGTGTGTGGTTTAAGTGTGTCAATTGCGGAGACCCGCACCCCGCTTCTTCGAAGCAATGTGGTGCATATCTCCTCGAAAAAGAAATCCTGGCCGTTCAGGCCTAGGATCGACTCATTCCGCGAGTCTAAGGACTTGGTCCTAGCGCGCCCGGCTCTGCCTGGGACGTCATATGCCTCAATAGTTAGAAAGGCTCCCTCTGCTCCTGGCCCATCCAGGCCAACCAGTACGGTTATTTCCGCGCCCATTCGGAGCCCTTCTGCAGGCTCTACCCAACCCGGGCGCTCCCCTGGTAAAGCTGGTGGCAAAAAGGGTTCATAACCAGCCCCGGCTAAAACTAGGGCTCATCCGTCTTCCCCCAGCGTGACCGTTTCCCTCTAAGGCGAAACGGCCACGCCAACAGGAGGCAACACCCCTGATGTTGGTCGCAAAGCCATCTTCCGGGATTCCTAAAGCTTTTCCCCGAAAGGAGGACAGCAACAAAGGAGCTTCGGCTCCTTCGCCCACGCCTAGTGGTGGACCGAGTGGCTCGGAAACGGTGGTTCCTCCTAAAGACGGCCCCCCGCCTAAGGTTTCGAGGCGGAGGGAGGGATAGACTCTCATGGCGAGCCCAACCTCCCCCAATAAGTCCTCGAAGGCGCCAGCGCCTTCAAAGCTTTGTCCGGCCAACAGCGCCCGGGGTTCTGCCTTCGGGAAGCGTACGGCCATTCCCGTGAGGGTCTTCTGTTCGAAGAGGGCCCCCGAGTCTCCTCCGAGCTAGGCCTGGAGGACATTCCTTCAATGGAATTCCCGTGGACTCCGGGCCAAATGGGAAGAGCTGCGGAGGCTCGTCTCGTCCCGTCCCGTTCCCCGTTAGCTATTTGTCTGCAGGAGACCATGGTAGCGCGTGCCCCCTGCCCGCCCTCCGGAGTACAAGGGTCTTGCGACCCCACCACCGTGGGATGGCCGGGCTGGGGGATGCGCGGTTTACACCCGGCATGATGTCTCCGTTCTCTCTTTCATATTAGCTACCTCATTTCAGACAGTGGGTTAGCAGCTGCACCTGGATAAGAGGTATACTATCTTTTCTGCGTACATGCCACCGTCAGCTGACTTCGACGCGGGGGACTTCCGCCGCGTCGTGGCACGGTTGCCGAGGCCCTTTCTCTGGCTTGGAGATATGAACGGCAGGCATCCGCTCTGGGGAGATTACTCAATAAATCCCAGGGGACAAGTCCTTGCCGATCTGATCGAAGATCTTTAGATAGGGGTCCCAAACGTGGATGAGTTTACGCATCACTGTCCGAGCACCGCTTCATTTTCTTTCCTTGACCTATCTTTGTGCTCTTCGGATGCACAGCCTGATTTTGATGGGGGGGGGGGTCGATGGTAGTGATCACTTTCCCATTCAAATATCATTTTCAGGGCAACTGCCGCCTGAGAGCCCACCTCGGTGGTGCTTAGCGCGGGCGCGTTGGCCTGCATCTCAGGAAATGACGGAATTCTCTATCTCAGTCGAGGAGTTTAGGTCGGTAGATGATGCCGTTGAGTTCTCCGGCATCCTCATCACCGCGGGCCTGACCACTATTCCTAGAACGTCTGGCCGTTTTGCACGCCGACCACTCCCATGGTGGTCGGCGTTATGCCTACATGCGCTATAAGCGCCGCCCGAACGATTTCACTGTGGGTGAATTTCGTCGGGTTCTGGCTTGGTTCCGGTATATTTCGAAGCACGCCCGCCGCTCTTCTTTGCGGGCATACGTGTCCTCACTTAATTGGGAGACCCTTTTCGCAGAGGTGTGGAAGCGAGTCAAAAGGATTCGGGGCAAGTTCTCGCAGGACCCCCTCCCGTTCTCCAGGAGAATGGGACCGCAATCTCGGACCCCGTTTCCGTGGCGGAGTCCTTCGCGACCGCTTTTTCTGCATTCTCTAGCCGTGATGCTGCTCCGCTAGCAGTAAATGCACGTCGTGGTGTCGCGGAAGGCCCACGGCTGGACTTTACCTCCAGAGGCGGAGAACCCTTCAACGACAGGTTTACTGTGAGTGAGTTGCGCTCCGCTCTCGCTCCGTGCGCGGACACCGCCCATGGTCTGGATGATGTCCCGTACGATATGCTTCGACACCTAGGTGAGCGAGGCATGACATTTCTGTTAGATTAGTTCAACAGGATCTGGGTGGAGGGTCTTCTCCCCGATTCCTGGCGAATCGCTACTGTGCTCGCCTTTCGCAAACCGGGGAGAGATCACTCTACTCCGACCTGTTTCCGCCCAATCTCTCTAACCTCTTGCGTGTGCAAGTTGATGGAGAAATTGGTAAATGTTAGACTAGCCTTTTTCCTGGACAGCGGAGGACATCTGTCTATTGCACAGTGAGGCTTCCGCAAGTTTCACTCAACGTCGGATGCTCTGCTCCGACTGGGAAATGCCGAGTGCGAGGCTTTCCTTCGTAGACAGCACTAGGCCACGGTGTTTTACGATCTTTTGAAGGCCTATGATACCGCATGGCGATACGGTATCATGGAGACGCTCCACACGATGGGGGCGAGGTGATGCCTCCCAATGTTTATATCTTAATTTTTTGCGAGTACGTCGATTCCGCGTATTGATGGGGGGAAGCCCTCTCCGACCCAAAGGAGCAGGAAGAGGGTGTCCCGCAGGTAAGTGTTCTCAGTGTCACACTCTTTTCCCTGAGCATAAAGGGCATCACCTCGGGGCTGCCTGAAGATTTCTTGCTACGCTCTATGTGGACGACCTTTCGATCTCTTTTGGCGCGGCCCAGATGCCAACTCTGGAGCGTCGACTCCAACAGGCATTGGACCGCGTTTCTCGCTATGCCGAAGCGCACAGGTTTCGGTTTTCTTTGGCCAAGACTAATGTGGTGCACTTCTGCCCCCATCCACGGCTCCACCCCAACCCAGACTTGTTTCTTAATGGGGTACGCCTGGAAGTGTTGAATCGCACCGTTTCCTTGTTCTTGCATTTGACTGACGCCTCACCTGGGAGGCTCATATTCGCAGCCTTAGGGTCTCTTGTACCCGTGCCATGGATATACTCCTTTCCGTGACGTACAGCGCTTGTGGTGCTGATAGGGATACTGCCTTACTTTTTTATCGATCCTTTGTTCTTTCGAAGCTTGACTACGGATGCGAGTTTTATGCATCCGCAGCCGAGCGTTTATTGCGGAAGGTGGACTCGATCCACCACACCGGCCTTCGCCTTGCGACCGGTGCATTCCGCAGTTCCCCCTTTGAGAGCCTGTTGGTCGATGCTGGGGAGATGCCCCTTGCTCTACGCTGCGTGCAGTGCATTACTCGCCTGTACGCATGAGCCCGGCGCCTCCCTCAGTCGTCAACAGCTCTCACTGCATCCGCAGCTGATCTCGACGTTGTTTATGCCGCCGAGCGACGCAAGTCATACCCTAAGCCCTTTGGGTTTAGAGCCAGGAAACTCTTTCGAGAGCTAGATATAGCTCTCGGTCCCGTGGCACCTCCGTTTCTGCCCAGGATGCCACCCTGGAGGGTACCACATTTGGCTATTTGTCGCCACGCCTCTACTCCCAAAGCTTGTACACCGCCGGGAGTATTGCGTTCGACCTTTTTGGAGCACACGTAGTGTCACGCTGGAACCGTGCCAGTGTATACGGATGACTCCAAGTCCCAAAAGGGGGTCGGCTTCCACTCTGTATCCCCTCTGTTTGAAGTCAGCGGGGCTCTGCCAGGCGCTGCGTCTGTCTTCACGGCCGAGCTGGTGGCAATACACCACTCGGTACGGGATTATCTTCTGCTGGGTTCCTGGACATG
>OZ018325.1:115100237-115142737 GCA_963969495.1 Ceratothoa steindachneri
TATGTATATATATATATATGTATATATATATATATGTATATATGTATATATGTATATATGTATATATGTATATATATGTATATATGTATATATGTATATATATGTATATATGTATATATGTATATATGTATATGTATATGTATATGTATATGTATATGTATATGTATATATATATATATATATATTATTGTTGTTTCTGTTCAAATTTGTATTTTAAAGTATTCTAAAACTAGGCTTTTTGTTTTCAGCGACTTATGCCCAAAGTGGGCAGTCGCCAGATGGCCCCTTAAAAAAATGTAAAAAGAAAAAAAGAACGCCCCTAGTATGTATCCTTGACATATTTTAACTCTCCCTCTGTTAACTTTCTAGTGAATATGCCCTAGTTGCTCTTTGTTTAAAATAATACAAGCTCTTCGAAATTTCTATTCAAAAAAACAGCAAAAACTAACTAGCCGGTCCATCTTCGCGACAGTGAAGTGAAATTGTGTGTAAGGTACCAATACCCTACAAATTAGAATGTGAACCGTTAGGATCCTGGATGGCTCTCACTATTTCTGTATCTCCCCCACCAGCAGGATTCAACTCTGGCCCTTCTTGAGGTAGTGCACACTTTCGGCATCCTCGGTCCTTCTCTTCCTCGTATTCTTTTGAGTGTTCGCCCCTCGTCTTCGATCAGTCTACATCCCAAAGCGGTCTTGGTCTCGTCGAAACTACCTAAACCATCCTAGTCTTGAGAATTTTGCCTTGGTCGTTCCAGCATTAAAAATAGAACCCATCCCCCACCCCCGCCAAAATGACATTTCACGCTTGATGTCTTTTCATATTAATGAATTTTATACAATTTCTAGTGTGGTTTATCTGGTTCTTTTAATAATTCAGATATTTTGAAGATAATTCTTAAAACGACTCTGAAGCTTTTTGTGTCATTCCTTTAAGCGGACTTCCTTTAATTATGAGACAAATTCAAGAGGCGGGGTTTGCGGCTCCTTTCTCTCGATGCTTCCGTTTATTAGTTTTAAATAAATTTAGGCATTCTATCATAAGTTATAGTCTTAAAAACAATCTTTGTCACATATTTTGGGGTAGAATTAAAACTTTCCTAATGGCAACCCCAGCAATTACTCTCGGACAACTCAATACAGGGTTATGCCAATTCATGTTAGGCTTGCGTTAATATTTATGACGGAAATGAAACTCATTTAAACCAGCCATGTTTAGCCTGAACTAAAAGAAAATAATATTAATAATAGCTTTCATACTGACACAGTGTGAGCAAGAAAATCCTTATGTTCGCACGAATTTAATGGTAATTGCGCAACTGGATATCGGTTTTATTCACTATGAATTAAAATGACCAAAATGATCCGAACCAAGGCGGAAACAAATTTCTTTTGGAATATAACGATTACATTCTCAGTGTAAAACATTTGGTCAAGTAATTACTATTTAAGTGTGGAGATCTTTATTCTCGATGATACTTTCACATCTCCTGCCTCAGGAACGAGCCAACCTTCGACACTGTTGTTACATTCATTTTGAATAATTTCCCAGAGTTCTCGAACTGTTTTAGGATTCTTCGCTTTTGACCTCTGCTCGAGTGTCTTCCAAACTTTCTCAATACGATTCAGGTCCGGACTCTGCAGGAAGGATGGGGCAAAATATGCTGTCGCTGCAATTGCCTATAGACTTGTGCATTCACTGTCTATCGTTTTCGCGCAAGAGGACCAATGCCTTGTACCCCAATTACGCCCCAAACCATAACGCTTCCTCCTCCAAAATTCACCGTTTGTACTCTGGATTCATGTCGAGCTTTCTCCAGCTCCCAACTGCTCTAGAGATGCATTTGGTGTACCACAGTGAGGAAGCCCTAAAAAATAAATTGAACCCCAAACTTATGGATTTCTCTCTAATAATATATTATTATCCTGGAAAAATTATCTGAATGGATATGAAAGTAAAAATTTTGACGAAATGAAGAATTGGATTGAAGTGAACCGCCCTCCCTCCCTCCATTGTTCCTCATGATGGCTGGCGCATTTGGTGGACGTTTACTGTCCTATGCATTTCTCTCCTCATTCCAATGGGAAGGGAAGAATTTAACGCTTCCTTCTTCGCCCGCGTTTAAATCCATCCCATACCCCCCTGGTCAATCTTGATGGTCCGATTTACGTAGAAAAGACAGACCAATGCAAACTATACCGAACCATGAGGGTTTTTGAGAAGTCGGACAGGGCCAAGAGCTCGCCAATCTACACGGCGTTTCCCTCTTCTTTTTTACAAAATGTTTAATTCTCACACCTTTGATTTCGATTGAATATTGTACCCTGTGTGGGATACACATTGCATCCTTTGTGTAAATTATTTCACTCACACATACATATTGCAATGTAAAATAAACCATTAATATAATGTACTTAGTCATTTTGCCTTTGAGCAAGGAAGAAGTATTCCTTGATTAGGATAAGACGCAAATCTTAATTTCAATATTTTTATTTTCTCCCAAACAAACTCAAATGGTAAGAAGTTATATATATAGCTGCCTAAATGCCCCCCCCCCCTCCTCCTTGTAATCTGACAAGCACTCTAGCACCCCCACCCTATCTTTTTAACTTTACTATTGCACTTTATTTTTCACAAGATTTTTATTTGCTTCCACTTGAAACTATTTTGCAATTTTAGTCTCTTCCAATTCCTTTTTACAAATGTGGACAAAGTTACGCTTCTCAGACGAGAATGTTTTATTATTATTATTAGGAACAAAGTACAGTGACTATCAATTTCTTCTGCTCCACCTTTGCCGATCTTCTTATCGGTCCATCGACGATTGCATCAGGCGTCAGCTGAGCTAGACTACATTCCCCGGTGATGGGACAAGTTTACTAGTAATTCAAAAAGAGTTTAGCCGCGCACGACATTATTAATGTACACAGGTTCAACACCCTCCCCGGTATACCCCCTCCCCCCCTTTAGATCTTCGCATAGTAGCGTTTAAGGTTCGTACATTTAACTACAAACTCGTGTGTAAGATCTGAACTTCTCCGAAACCTCTTAAATCGCCCTCTCGTTCTGAAGAATGAGCCGGATGGCTACCGCTCGTCTCTTGCGCCTGGGACGGATTCGTGCACACACAGTTATGGACTATTCGAGTTCTTGGAGGAGACTAGAGGAGCCTCCCCCAATTTGTTAGGCTCTTAAATTTTGGTCGCGTGCTCCCGCGCCGGGTAGGCTCCCCGAGCCAGAAGTGTGTTCTTTTTCTTTGATTTTTGATGCTCGTTTTGTTTTTTAGATTTAAATTAGGCTGTAAGGTAATTATGGCCACCTGCGCCCTTGCAGGCAGTCGCCGAATGGGCGCTAAAAAAATTAAATCCCCCTCTCGATTTCGATAATCGATCTTTGGTAAAACTCCTCTTTTTTTTGGCCGAGTCCTATGGCCCCTTGGGGTGACCGCTTTGGTAACCGAATGAGTCGGTTAATCCAGCTCATTTGGTGCGAGCATTTGCCCCTCTTCCCCGTGTCCATTTTCTTCCTCCCAACCTCCTTCCGGTACCAGGCGCCAGATAGCCCCTTAAAAAAAATCCTTCCGGTACCGCCCATTGTTTCCCTTGGAGCGAAAGATAGAGAGCCTCGTAGTGTCCCTTCGTTCCCTGTTTTCTGAACCCGTAGGGACTTCATTGCCAGGATATCCCGAGAAAATGGCCAATCGTAATAAGTGGTCGAACTCATGTTTTTTTTCCCTACCATATGCGAGAACAACGTCGGGAACGCTATCCTCGCGCCTTCTCAATGACTGCACCGCAATCGCATTCTCATTTTTCCTAATGAAAAAATCCCTCACGATCGATCCGCCCTTCAAGAAGCAGAACGACCGCGTGGTAAGCTTCTGCTCGGGCGTCTCGGAGGTTCGTTACGTGTCCACGATCAAGCACCCGGCCTCCGTGACGATGCTCGGCGTCGTGGCTTCGAATTGCGAGAGGATGCCGTCGGCGTGATTCTTGGTCGCTTACAGGGAGAAAGATCACGAAGAAGCGGGATAGGTCTTTTAGCAGGACGGTGCCCCAGACCACAAGACTGAGCAAGAGTGGTTGGGGTTGAAGGAATTTTGGCCTCCGCAGTCGCTCCACTACAGCGTCGGGACACTTGTCGAGGGCAAGGCCTGCTTGGTCCGCCACAGCAACATCGACAAGCTTACCTCCTTCAACCGCGTGTGGGACAGCATGAGGAAGGAATTCGTTCTTAACGTATGCGCGACCTTAAGGACTTGCGGGGAGCGCGTGCTCGCTGCCGAGGGTAGTCACATCTTATAATATTACAATTCAAGCACATATTTTTTATATGTTCAAACCATAAATCGTGTCTAACTGCATCAAAACTATCATTGGTATCCTTTGTTGAGAGCGTCCTAACGAATGTAACAGGAACTTTGCAATAACCGGTAGAGAAAAGCTTTATTTAATGAAAATTATGCAAATAATCTTGTGAATCCTTACAAAACGCCTATTCAATAAATCCACCATTAACCTCAATAACTGCTTCAATTCTGGGTCTAAAACGTTGACATGCCCGAATCAGATGATTTTTATTAATTTTGGAAATAGTTTTTTTTATAGCGAAATTGAGAGATTGAATGGTGTTATAGGGGTTTTGAATGACTCGAAGATGGGCCAGGAGGTTGAAGTCAGGTCGGCTAGGAGGCCATGTGTCTAGGAGAACATGCTCGTGGAAATTGGCACGTTGTTCTAACCTTATGAGACGGCGCAGTCTCTATTGGAAGATGTAAGGTCTTCCGTTGCGTACTCTATCCAAAGCCTCGCAACAATCTCCAAAACCTCTGTGTAAGTAGCAGCATTGACTCTTTAAGCCATGTGAAGAAAAATGAGTGGGCATGACATTTCCTTCACTGCTAACGACTCAGAGAACGAAACAATTGTTGGAAACTTGGTCTGCATAACAATTGGAATCTCGCTTGCAACTGTATAATCCTCTGTCATTCCTTGGTGGATTTACCTTTTGGTTCTGATCGAAGTTTTTCTCATCAGAGAAAAACCTAAAGCATTCCAGCTTCTTGATGTTTCAACATGAGCAAATGCTTTGTACCGATCAGACTATTCTCTTTCGTCTTACCTATGAACTGACCTCTCCACAGCGCATACGACCTGTAACGAATATCTTCCTGCACAATTCTTCTGATGGTACATTCTGAAACCTTGGTTTTTGCAAGGTCTCTGATTGACTTTCGGTTGTTTTTTTTTTATCCGTGTACTTTCTGCACAAATTCTTGGCTTCTGATGGTATTACAACCCTTTGCGTGTGTTTTGCGTTTTGCTGCTAATGTTGATCCCTATCAGCAACTTCCAGGTCTTTCTAACTTTGGCAGCAAAAGATCGAGCAACTTTCAGAAAGTGAGAAATGATTATTCTGAACTCTTATTCCAACGATTACAGCGCTGTTTTTCATTTGCTTCGTCATTTTGTCATTCATTATTGATTTGAAAAAGAAATAAAAATATAGGTATAAGAATCAAAGGAATGTCCTGAAAATAGCGACGCCCTATATATAGGTTTAAGGTAAGGAACCGGTGGGCTGCTTCCCAATCCAAGTGGATTCTATATGGCAGCTAGGATGAAACGAGGCAAATGATCTATAAAAGGTGGAAGAGATCACTTTATGATAAAATTTTTAAAAAACGAAGCGTTAAAAGATTCCTCTGCCAATATGAATAAGACGAGTGTGTTGAGGAATAGTTAAAAGGTTCGGGAAACAGGACAACCGGAGAATGGCAAAATGGCTACAATCCAATAAAAGGTGGGCAACCGATTGGTCCCCACCGCAAAAAAAGACAGCAAGGGCTGATATGAACATCACCCGAAACAAGATGGCCGTGAGTAAGTCTCGTCTGGCCAATGCGAACTCTGCAAAGGGCCACCTCCAACGACCGCATTCTATGACGGCTCGAGGGCCAAGAGTGAATAGAATTTTTAATTTTCTATAGTTTGGATGTTGAACAGTCATCCCATTCATTCTGCCACAGTTGAAAAATATATTTTCTTATTGAAGGAAAGTAGTCCCTAAAAGGCAGAGCCGAGTTCTCAGGGGACACAGAATGTGCTGAGCGGACCAGCCGATCAGCCCTCTCGTTGCCCAGGACCCCCAGATGCCCAGGGACCCAGCAAAAAGTAATTCTATATCGGACACATTTTAGACCAGCCAGTTGCAAATTTCTGTGACTAAAGGGTGAGACGCATTAAAAGATCTAATTGACTGTAAAACACTCATTGAGTCGGAAAAAAATGACAAAACCACTAAAAGGTAAAATTTGGATGAGTCTAAAGGCTAAAAGAATTGCTGAAAGTTCAGCGGTAAAAATGGATGCTGCTGGCGGCAAAGATAGAGTTAGGAATTCTCCTCCTAGGTAGATGGCTGTGGCACCCACACCACCGCCTGACTTAGAGCCATCCATGTATAGTGGGCAGCATTGTTTGTGTGGGGTTGAATGCTCTAAGAACAGGCTCTTAATGATGTGAGGGTCCATGGAAGACTTCTCCAGGCTCCACATGTTGGTACATACTGTGGGGAGAGGAGCACGCCAACTAGGGGTCAGTAAAGATGGAAGGGTAAGGACCCTTGGAGCACCCAGGTTAGAGAGATGCCCTCCTATGCGAAGGTTCAAGGGGCGGGGTAAAGATGGCAACTTATCATATGCCGCCGTTGATTCGGCAGTATACAGGCATCTGTAGACCTCTGATACCAGGGGCTTGCTGTACTCGGCAGAGGTATCGCATGCAGATTTGAGTCTATGGTAGGGCAATATATATATATATATATATATATATATATATATATATATATATATATATATATATATAGATAGATATAGAGAGAGATAGAGAGAGATAGAGAGAGATAGAGATATACTGGAAATACAATTCGTGGAAAACAATTTAAGTTAAGAGTCAAACAGATAATCAAAATGACGAATTTATGTAAACTATTTAATGTTTATTAAGGGGAAATATAGCAATAAATTTACAGGTAATTGATATTTTTGGATTATTATGTTGCGAGTTAAGAATTAACGATTGGGGAAACACAGGAAACACATCAGGATAAACCAACCTTAAACAATCAGCCGTTAGAGGATAACTGGGGAGAAAGGGCGAGGAGCGTAAGAAGAAAGAGAAGGTTAGGAGGTTGGTAATATATTTGTTTAGAGTAGAAGTAGTGGGTGAGAAGAGGGATCGGAATTTAAGGAAGGAGAAAGGTATTTAATATACATGGATTCAAGAATCCTTAATGATATGGGATCAGGGGTGGTTTTCAAGATTTTAAAATCGTCCATTGTGATTTCGGTTTTACAATTAATAGAGTGAAGCGTAACAGGTGAGAATTCTTTCGTAGATAGAACCTTTCCTGTCCTGTGGCTAACACCCAAATGGGAACAGAACCTCGCCCTCAGCGAGCGCACCGTACTGCCTATGTATCTTCCCAGTTTACAATTGGGGCAAGCAAACTCGTAAATAACGAAATGAATGAATTTCCCTTTATACGTCGTTTCGTTCATCCTTCAAATTAAATTGAAGCTCCATAGGAGAAGCCCTAACCAATATATATATATATATATATATATATATATATATATATATATATATATATTCAAAAGTAGAAGCCTCAACCACCCTTTTAGTCAAGTGCGATTCAGTCGGTCTCCGTTTTGCCTTTTTTTGTTTTGATAATAACACTGTAACTATTCGGCTGATTTTAACGAAATTTAAAACCCTTATGTTGTTTTACATTCTCTTTCTAATGATATAATTTGCCAAGGTTACTCCAGAAATTATTGACAGTTTTGAAGGTCGTAAGTTCATAAATCAGAATAAGTGAGAGCACGCGACTGTTGGTCAACATACGAGTACCTTGTCAGTAAGTAGGGTGGGGGTTCCCTTCGATTCCACCTCTTCCTAATATGCATGTGTTATAAATCTTATTAAAGTGATTCGACTTCTTTTCTTAATGGAAAAATAACTAATATCCCCATTTGTTTAGTAAATGGTATTAGTGAAACGAGCTCCCCAAAAATGAGGAAACCCTAATGGACAAAATCTCCTCTTCGTACCGTCACATCGTGGGCTCATATTCGTACCCAGTGGAAACGTGTGCTTCGTCCCTTCTCTGAATCTCTATTCTTACCCAAAATATAGTTACTGGATTGAAGAATATGCGCAGGTTTCTGTATTCAGCCATCATTGGACTTTGGTTTGGGAACAAATGACTGGGGTACCTTGACATGAAGGCGCCGTGAGTGGTCTTGCTTTTCAGAATTTGGCGTCGCCCTCTATTTAGTTGATTTGGCGTTGGTTGAATGTTCAGCTCTGATGAAGCAAGACCTATTCGTGCCTTTCTTTTTTAGTTTATGGCTTTTTGTGTGTGAGTTTAGGTTTGTAGTTTGTGTGTGGGGGGTGGGTAGGTCTGTTAAGTTGGTTTATTGATAGTCTCTTGTTTGGCGTGGATCAGGAGCTCTTATAAATAAATAGTAAATTAGCCCTACAACAGCATGCAATTGCAAAAGATTCATATTCTTAAGTTAGGTGATTGAAAAGTTTCAAAAATATTTGATACTTGGCAAATTGCTTCTTTCGATGAATAGAATGCAGACATTCAATTGTTTGTCCAGGTACAACCGTAATGCCTGGTGGTTCGGTGCATCAAATTTGTATTTCTGGTCTTTCATAAATACGAGTCAGCAGCGTTGTAAGGAAACAAAATATAAGCTAACTCACAAGTGAATATTTGTGGTAAATCTATTTAAATGCCGCGTTCGCCCCTTCTCCACTGAACGCGTCACACAACCTCGGATGTTAGATGAGGATTAAGGTGATTAGTGTGGTAAGAAAGATCCTATAAACGAAATTAGTAAAACTGAAGACATGATTGCAAATATTGCCACGAAATCAACCACTCTCTTAATGATTTAAATCGGTAGAACGTAAACTCTACGCATAAAGACAGCAAACTTTTTACCCCATTGCTGCTTGGAGAAGATTCACAGTTGAAAATTGGTAAATTTTTGTCCAGATATTTCTTGTGTTTTGATTTCTGTGGAACAATGAAATACACAGCGTTCGTTTACCTGTGACGATGTTTCGGTTCTCAGTCTGGGTGGGGGGAGGGGGGAAACACATTGATTGTACATTAGGCCGTAGCATCGATGAACAAATTTCAGCAAATCAACATGCACATTTCAGCTTTTGTACACTTGAGTACACATATTTCAAAGGTGGAATTTTTTTTTAGAGAAATATTTGGATACCTCCTTTTCTGAGTTGAAAGTTGTTTTTTTTTCCGAGCCAGAAAGAGATACATCATCAGAATTGTTGGCTTGTTGTTATAAGTGCTTCTAAATACATTAGAGTTGAGTTTAAACTGAAAAATAATGACAAACAAGTGAAGTTCAACTTTTATTATCTAACTGATACATTAAAATCATGCTTCTCAAACGATGGCACAAAGTCACGAGGTTTTCCATAAACTTCGCCAGAAGATTTCTTCACCATTCGCACACACCGCTTCACACCTTGAGAATGGCATGGAGTGTCAAGAGAGAGTGGCTCGTTGACAATATTTTGCAGGTCCGCATTAGATAGATGCATTGGAAGTGGTGGCTCAACCCTGCACTCCTCTTCAGGAGGAACTAGATCTGTTAGGTTCTTAGCAGTCTTATCTTTTTTTTGGTGACCTGAAATCAGGTATCTCTTCCTCATACACAGTAACTTTTCTGATCTTCTTGATTCTGTCAATAGCTAATTTCCTCTTTTTCTGATCAACGTTTGCCAGCATTGCCAAAAGGACGTTCTTAAAATGGGTCCAGTAGGAATTGCTTTAGTTTGTTTGCCACGACATGGCTCCATTGTCAGGTTGGAGTATTAGCAGAAGATTGATCTGTTCCAGGAGATGTTTAGATCCCTCCGTACATTTCGGAGAGAATTTAATGTGAAACCAGCTTGTCCCATAATTACACACGATAAACTGTGTGGACATACAAGTCATTATTAGGTTTTTCTGTTGCCACATAAATTCAACATATTCTGCTGGCAGTGTTGAGCCATCTTGCATGAGATATTGACCATGGTTTCATATGTACAGGTAAGCTTGTTCCGACTAAGCTTATTCACATCTACATCTGGAAGAGGAGCTCCTTTAGCAATACATTGAAAGCCATTTGGTTATACTGGTAGAGTTTCATAGTTGGACCAATATATTTCCTGCACAGGTGCCTCAAAGGAAGCTCATCTAGATGCAAGCTGCAGATGATCCACTGTAAAGGACGATGTAATTGACATTTCAGCCCTCTTATGACTCCATTCTTGTAGCCAGTATTAGTTGCCGTGCTGTCACCTCCCACTGCCTTTATCTCATCTTTGATATCATTTTCAACAAGCCATTTCATCAGCACTGTTTCTCGTTCAATAGTTTGATGATCAAAATATATAGTACCAGGTTCTCCTACAAACACATAGTGATCTTGAATTTCTTTTGCTCAATACTATTTGTTCCCTTTCTTCCTTTTAGTTAGTGTTGTATCTCTCCCCCCTCAAAAGAGAGAGCAGTAATTTTCTTATCTTCCAAACATTAAGATTTGGTGAATTTCGTCCTTAACTTCTGTCGAGCCCTCCAGAATTTGTGATGGTCAATTACATGGGAGCGGTATTCTGAATTTATAATACCATAGTCGAATAGGGCTGCACTAGTAATAGCAGCAGCAGTTCTATTTGACACAGAATACCGATCTGCTTCCATGGCAATTGTTGGTATCGGTATGATGTTTTCTGTCCTCGTAAAGACTTTCTTCTATTCATCATCAGAAATGTCAGAAGATGGTTTCTTCATCCAAGGCTTCGTCTGAAATTGTAGTTTTCTATTCCCTCTTTTTTGTGGCTCCTTATCTTCTTTCCTCAATTTGATCTTCTTTGATTTTTTTTAATCATTTGACTTGTTTTTACATCCTCTCCTCCAATTTTCATATGACGCCCAGTTCTTTGGTCAAGAAGAAATTCATGCTCTCGACGTGGCACTTTCATGTTCTTTTCAGAAATCACTCCAAGAGATCAGCACACTGGAAAACCCTGCTATATCAAAAGGTTGACCCAATGGGGAGATAAACTCTTTGTGGGGTTCGTTCCTTTGTTTTGATACCACAGACGCTTCTTCCACCGATCGGTGCTATTTAGTTTCAACATTTTTGATCGGCTGAAATGGAATACTGGTTTATTTTTCAAATCTCAGTAAGGATCTCGGATACTTCAGGAATAACATCCTTGTTCCTCTTGTATTTATTATCTTTTACATCCTGAATATATCTTCTAGCATGTTGTTCTGTTGGCAGCTCATAATCAGAAACTTCTAGAAGTGGGGAGCCAAAGATACTGTGACTTGTTGTTGTTCTAGTTCTTTTACTCATCTCAACCCTAAAAATAATACAAAGACCCGTTATTATAAAACAGAAATAATACATGTGATGAGTGAATATATAACATACATTCAAAATGGTGAAGCCATATCCCTCCAATAGAAATACTCTGTAAATATCTCGTAAATTCGTCACCCATCGATTAATTTATAATGTCCTTCGAGTAGTTTACCCACAAGGAATTTCTCAATCTAAAATTGCCTAAACCTTAGATACAAAGAGAGTTAAAGTGAAAATTTTCTTCCTGTACGCAAATTACCCATTTCTTAGCTTCAGCCCCGTAAGGGGCGCGGCGATTTGCCATCCTGGCCGCCGTGCTGACGGGATCCAGCACTCCGTCCGGCCCCAGCTTAGCCTCTCTTCCTTCCTTCAGATAGCCCGATTTCTCCCCTACCTCGTCGCCTTTTCATACAACCTCTCCCACAACTTTCTCTGGTCAGCCTCTAATTTCACAGGGTAGAATGCTGACCTTCTTCTCAAGCCAACCACCCCGGATCGGGGCTGAGGGGGGAGGGGACATTGTTCCCTAACCCCTCAGCTCCGGTTCGGGATGGGTTTTTTTTAACAACCTGCTTCATCCCCACCCACATCTTCCTCACATCCCTTTTCCTCTCCTCTTCACAACCTATATTTTTTACGCCGTGTCCAAGGTGGAGCCGCCATGCCGAAGGACTGCCAGGCCACCAGGCGGGAGGGGTGGTCCCGAATGGCGGCGCCTGGCTCTGCCGGGCTTGTAAGCACCTCTCGCAGTGCGGGCAACTGCGAGAGGTGATGAGCTATTGCGTCCCGTAATCAAAAGAGGGTCACCATGCCCATGAATGAAAAAAAACAACAAAAAACCCAACCCCCAACTTCCCCAAGAAAATCGACGGAGCCGCCCTCGGGCAGCTCCACCGAGAAAATGGAGGTCCCCCCCCTTGTGCTTGCGCAAGGGACCCTCCATAATTCTTTAACCGGAGAGGAGGCTTACTCCTCTCCTACGCCTACGGGTGTAGGGGACTCCCCCTCACCCCCTTCTCTGGAGGTGCTTTCGGGCACCTCCCTATCTCCAGCGGCAGTCCCTCCTTTGCTTTCTAAGGGGACTGCCAAGAAAGCCAGCAGGCAGCCCATTGCCGACCGCCCCTCGTGCAAGCGGCTCGGTAGGGCAAACCCCCTTAGGGGGGAGAGGGAAGCCAGGCCCCTTCGGTCGCTTCCCTCAAAAGACCTGCTGGCAAGAATTTTAAACCTTGCTGGGGTCAAGGCCTGTGCCTCCCCACACCACCTGACTAGTGACAATACTGCCAAGGGGACCTGCGATGTCCTGGGAGGGAATGGCCAACTGGAGGCCCCTCCTGTGATAGACATGGTCCTTGAGGAGACCCAGTCTCAGACGGTAGGGCCTTCCATGGGGGGGAATTCGGGCTCGGCGCCAAGCACCGAACCCGAATCCGCCCCTATGCAAGGTCCTCCTCAAATGGCTGAGGGCTCCGAGGCAAAAGGAGGGGAGGGATCTACTCCGACAGGTGCCCCTACGACAACCAGGACCTTCTCCATTTTGGAGAGGGACCTGGCTGAGGCTGGTCCATCTGGCCTGGGGACTTCTGCCGGCGGAGTTGAAAAGCGGGTTCATTCCCCGCCCTCCTCTCCATCCGCGGGGGCTGCGGGGACGGATGGGACTGCTGCCACTCTGGCAAGCGACCAAGCCAAGATCGGCACATCCGCCCCCTCTGCCCCCCCGGTTGCGGAGCCCCTGACAAAGAAGACTACTACCAAGAGTGCACAGGGCGGAGCCTCGATGACATCGGGGCCCCTGATTCAGAGGTTACCTGGCGTTTTCGAGCCCGCTGGCTTCAAACGCTTCCTCGTTATTCGCTCCACTGATGGCACCATGTTGTCCAAGGGCAACATGATCCATCAGCGGAGAGGATTAGCTAGTGCAATTGGTAGAGAGCCGAAGGTAACCCGTTTCTCGGACGGGAGCCTTCTGGCGAATGCGGCGAATCCCGCCGAGGCGGCCAAGATTAGTGCTCTTCGGACACTTCATGGCACCCCGGTGAGTGTGACGCCGCACTCTACCATGAACTTTGTGAAAGGAGTAGTTTATGCGAGGGAACTCGTTGACTACTCCATTGAAGACATCACCTTAGAGCTGGCCGACCATGGGGCGGTCAAGGTCGAACGTGTGATGAGAAAACAGGGAGGGGCCTCGAGACCCACCCCTACACTCTTCGTCACGTTCGACTGTGACAAGCTCCCTGAGTCGGTGCGTGCCGGTTGGTACCGCTACCGCGTGAAGGCATTCGTGCCACTGCCGCGGCGGTGCTATTACTGTCACCGCTTCGGCCATACGAATCGCTCATGTAGACGTGCAAAGTCGGGGTCACCCGAAGTCTGTGTAAATTGCTCCATGGTCGCACACGATAAGTCCAAATCGTGTGTGGCCAAGAGTGTCAATTGCGGAGAGCCGCACCCTTCTTCTTCGAAGCAATGTGGTGCATATCTCCTTGAGAAAGAAATCCTGGCCGTTCAGGCCCAGGATCGACTCTCATTCCGCGAGGCAAAGGACTTGGTCCTGGCGCGCCCGGCTCTGCCTGGGACGTCGTATGCCTCAATAGTTAGGAATGCACCCTCTGCTCCTGGCCCATCCAGGCCAACGAGCACGGTTGTTTCCGCGCCCATTGTGAGCCCTTCTGCGGGCTCTACCCACCCCGGGCGCTCCCCTGGTAAAGCTGGCGGAAAAAAGGGTTCATACCCTGCCCCGGCTAAAACCACGCGCCTCCACCGAGTCGTTAGACTCACAGGAGGCAACACCCCTGAAGATGGTCGCTAGGCCATCTTCCGGGGTTCCTAAAGCTGTCCCCCGAAAGGAGGACAGCAACAAAGGAGCTTCGGCTCCTTCGCCCACGCCCCGAGGTGGAGCGAGTTGCTCGGAGACGGTGGTTCCTCGAAAAGAGGGCCCCCCGCCTCCGAAGCCGCAACGCCCGCCTAAGGTTTTGAGGCGGAGGGAGGGAAAGACTCGCATGGCGAGCCCAACCTCCCCCAATAAGTCCTCGAAGGCGACAGCGCCTTCAGCGCTTTGTCCGGCCAACAGCGCCCGGGGTTCTGCCCCCGGGAAGCGTACGGCCATTCCCGTGAGGGTCTTCAATTCGAGGAGGGCCCCCGCGTCTCCTCCGAGCTAGGCCTGGAGAGCATATTCCTTCAATGGAATTGCCGTGGACTCCGGGCCAACTGGGAGGAGCTGCGGAGGCTCGTCTCGTCCCGTTCCCCGTTAGCTATTTTTTTGCAGGAGACCATGCTAGGTTCGTGCCCCCTCCCTGCCCTCCCGGGGTATAAGGGTCTTGCGACCCCACCACCGCGGGATGGCCGGGCTGGGGGGTGCGCAGTTTACACCCGGCATGATGTCTCCGTTCTTCCTTTCTCTTTAGATACCTCCTTTCAGGCAGTGGCTGTGCAGCTGCACCTGGATAGGAGGTATACTATCATTTCTGCGTACATTCCACCGTCAGCTGACTTCGACGCGGGGGACTTCCGCCGCGTCGTGGCACGGTTGCCGAGGCCCTATCTCTTGCTTGGAGATCTGAACGGCAGGCATCCTCTCTGGGGAGATTACTCTATAAATCCCAGGGGACAAGTCCTTGCCGATCTGATCGAAGAGCTTGAGATGGGTGTCCTAAACGTGGATGAGTTTACGCATCACTGTCCGAGAACCGCTTCATTTTCTTGCCTTGACCTATCTTTGTGCTCTTCGGATGCACAGCCTGATTTTGATTGGAGGGTGGTCGATGACCTCCATGGTAGTGATCACTTTCCCATTCAAATATCATTTTCAGGGCAACTGCCGCCTGAGAGACCACCTCGGTGGTGCTTGGCGCGGGCGCGGTGGCCTGCATTTCAGGAAATGACTGAATTCTCTATCTCAGTCGAGGAGTTTAGGTCGGTAGATGAGGCCGTTGAGTTCTTCTCCGGCAACCTCATCGCCGTGGGCCTGACTACTATTCCTAGGACGTCTGGCCGTTTTGCACGCCGACCACTCCCATGGTGGTCGGCCGAGTGTGAGACGGCCCTGAAACAGAAGCGTTATGCCTACATGCGCTATAAGCGCCGCCCGAACGATTTCACTGTCGCTGAATTTCGTCGGGCTAGGGCTAGGTTCCGGTATATTTCGAAGCACGCCCGCCGCTCTTCTTGGCGGGCATACGTGTCTTCACTTAACGGGAAGACCCCTTTAGCTGAGGTGTGGAAGCGAGTCAAAAGGATTCGGGGCAAGTTCTCGCAGGACCCCCCTCCCGTTCTCCAGGAGAATGGGACCGCAATCTCGGACCCCGCGTCCGTGGCGGAATCCTTAGCGACCGCTTTTTCCGCATTCTCTAGCCGTGATGCTGCTCTGCCAGCATTCAATGCACGTCGTGATGTCGCGGAAGGCCGCCGGCTGGACTTTACCTCCAGAGGCGGAGAACCCTTCAACGACAAGTTTACTGTGAGTGAGTTGCGTTCCGCTCTCGCTTCGTGCGCGGACACCGCCCATGGTCCGGACGATGTCCCGTACGCCATGCTTCGACACCTGGGTGAGCGAGGCATGGCCTTTCTGTTAGATTTGTTCAACAGGATCTGGGTGGAAGGTCTTCTCCCAGACTCCTGGCGAATCGCTACTGTGCTCGCCTTTCGCAAGCCGGGGAGAGATCACTCTACTCCGACCGGTTTCCGCCCAATCTCTCTAACCTCTTGCGTGTGCAAGTTGATGGAGAAATTGGTAAATGTTAGATTAGCCTATTTCCTGGACAGCGGAGGCCATCTGTCTTCTGCACAGTGCGGCTTCCGTAAGTTCCACTCCACGTCGGATGCTCTGCTCCGACTGGAAAATGCCGTCTGCGAGGCTTTCCTTCGTAGACAGCACTACGCCACGGTGTTTTTTGATCTGGAGAAGGCCTATGATACCGCATGGCGATACGGTATCATGGAGACTCTCCACACGATGGGGGCGAGGGGACGCCTCCCAATGTTTATATCTGAATTTTTGCGAGATCGTCGATTCCGCGTACGGGTGGGGGGAGCCCTCTCCGGCCCAAAGGAGCAGGAAGAGGGTGTCCCGCAGGGTTGTGTCCTCAGTGTCACACTCTTTGCCCTGAGCATCAACGGCATCACCTCGGTGCTGCCCGAAGATGTTCTCGCTACGCTCTACGTGGACGACCTTTCGATCTCTTTTGGCGCGGCCCAGATGCCAACTCTGGAGCGCCGACTCCAACAGGCATTGAACCGCGTCTCTCGCTATGCCGAAGCGCACAGGTTTCGGTTTTCTTTGGCCAAGACTAAGGTGGTGCACTTCTGCCGCCATCCACGGCTTCACCCCGACCCAGATTTGTTTCTTAATGGGGTGCGCCTGGATGTGGTTGAGTCGCACCGTTTCCTTGGTCTTGTATTCGACCGACGCCTCACCTGGGAGGCTCACATTCGCAGCCTTAGGGTCTCTTGTACCCGCGCCATGGACATTCTCCGTTCCGTGACGTTCAGCGCTTGGGGCGCTGATAGGGCTACCGCCTTACTTTTTTATCGATCCTTTGTTCGCTCGAAGCTCGACTACGGATGCGAGTTTTATGCATCCGCAGCCGAGCGTTTATTGCGGAAGGTGGATTCGATCCACCACACCGGCCTTCGCCTTGCGACCGGTGCCTTCCGCACTTCCCCCATTGAGAGCCTGTTGGTCGATGCTGGGGAGATGCCACTCGCTCTGCGCCGCGTGCAGTGCATCACTCGCCTGTACGCGCGAGCCCGGCGCCTCCCTCAGTCGCCAACAGCTCTCACTGCATCCGCAGCTGATCTCGATGGTGCCTATGCCGCCGAGAGACGCCAGTCATACCCTAAGCCCTTTGGGTTTAGGGCCAGGAAACTCCTTCGAGAGGTAGATATAGCTCTCGGGCCGGTGGCGCCCCTGGTTCTGCCCAGGACGCCACCCTGGAGGGTACCACATTTGGCTATTTGTCGCCACGCCTCTGCTCCCAAAGCTTGTACTGCGCCGGGAGTATTGCGTTCGACCTTTTTGGAGCACACATCGTGTCACGCTGGTACCGTGCCAGTGTATACGGATGGCTCCAAGTCCCAAGAGGGGGTCGGCTTCCACGCCGTATCCCCTCTGTTTGAAGTCAGCGGGGCTCTACCAGGCGCTGCGTCTGTCTTCACGGCCGAGCTGGTGGCAATACACCACTCGGTACGGGAGATTACGCGACGTGCCCGGTTCGGAGACCGGATTGTGATTTATAGCGACTCACAAAGCGCCCTGAGTGCTCTCGGGGCATTGGAATCTCCGCATCCCCTGGTTCGCGAAATCCGTGACGCCACGGTTTTGGCGAGCCGGGCAGATGTCGAGATTATCTTCTGCTGGGTTCCTGGACATGTAGGAATTGCGGGGAATGAGGGCGCCAAAGAGTCCGCGAGGACTCTGCGACCGGACCAGCGTTTCGCTCTTCCTCACACTGACTACATGGCAGGAATACGGGCAGCTCTTCGGACTGCTTGGCAAAGAAGATGGGAGACGGTCAAGGGGAACTTAAAGTTGCGTGCCATTGCGCCGTGACTGTTCCCATGGACCTATCCCCCAATGCCGCGGCGGCTTCAGGTTGCTTTCTGTCGTCTTCGAATCGGACACACTCGTGTGACGCATCGTTACTTGGTGGAGCGCTCGCATGTGCCCTATTGCAACGATTGCGTCGTCCTCCAGACTGTTCGGCATATTCTTGTCGAATGTCCCAGTCTGGGTGATCTTCGCGCACGATACCTGTCTCGGTACCGGGATGGGCGGGGTCGCTACCGCCTGTCCCTTGTACTCGGGACGAGTGCGTGCACCATGACTGGTGGACTTATTGACTTTTTGGGGGAGGCCGGCCTTCTCCCCTTTATTTAAGGTTCCTTTTTTTTTGTTATTGTTTTGTTTTAGGTTGCACTCTCCTGCACCGGGGTGAGGGGGACCTCCCCCCGCTGCCGGAGATTGCTTCGATTGTTAAGTTTTTCCAATTTATATTGATTGTTAAGTTTTCATATTTTAACTTTAAAGTAGCCTAATTCTAGGCTGTCGTGTTTTTCGGCGACTTATGCCCAAGTGGGTAGTTGCCAGATGGGCTCTATAAAAAAAAAAAAAAAAAAATCTTAGCTTCAGAGGCGAGAACTAGAATAACTGAATACAACCAGCCTCACCCTACGGAAAAGAATTTTTATGCCAAATTTGGGCCCCAAAATGGGGTGTTACGATTTTATCAGATTTTTTTTCGTCATTTCCAAATTTTGGATGGTCTGTCTGCTCTACAAAACCTGAAATGTGCCTCAAAATTGGTTGAGACACTACGCCCTATTACACAATGCCTCGCCCACCTTGTTCTATCCTTGTCAACGGGCAGCTCAGAGTTCTTGAAACTAAACATCCGAATGGCGCGATATTTTTATAGGACTTTTGTCTTTGTTAACCTAAGCCTTCATTAATGCCTTCAATGAAGGCTATTTAACTCATCTCTCTCAAATATTCTTGACTGTTCAGCCTAACAGACGATATCTAAATTTTGTGTTCAACTTCACACCACGTTTTGCCTTGAATCTCCTCCCAACCAACGCCTTCGGTTCCATTTTAAGTGTACGCCCCGCAAAAGCGACCCCCACCCTTACTATCTCCCTGCATGAAACAGAAAAATGTCACTTTGATATCTTTTTAAAACGATTTAATTACCACTTCGCGCGTGTGTGTTTGTGTGCGCCCGCTAGCAATTGGCACACTCGTTTCATCCTCGGTAATACAAATTATTCCTTTCCCCCCCCCCCACCCCACCCCTCGCTGACGTCGTCTCCATTCGAGCCCTACCCCGAGACCCCCACTTCCCCCGCTGATATTAATGCCGGGCAGGAAACCTCAGACTGCAAATCAGCTGATTGAATTTATCACACAAGTTCTCAGCTAATGGCTCATTTTCCCGCGCTTTTGCAAAAGCGCGCCAAACCTGAATTCATGCTTTTCCAAGGTCTTGAAACCCATTTTTCTTCTTTTACATTTCCATTAAAAGGGGAGGGGGGCGCAGTTAACTATTTTCTTATTTTACAAAATGATACTTGTTAATGTAAGTCTTTTTCCCACCTTGTTTTAAGGCTAATTTGTTAATAAATTTTTCTATGTAGACTATTTGCAATGTTAGCTGTTGCTGTCTTGGCTCCATCGTCGCCTCAAATATAAAGTTATGCTGATTTCGTTGTGATTATATCGTTCTAATTATTATCAAGCTATTTAATGGAGCATTTGTAATTCTAGTATGTATGTAATTTCGTTAGTTAAAATCGAAACACGTTTAGTTGGTACGTTTAATTGATTAAAGGCTTGCGAAAGATACAAATAGTTTTTATTTTCACAATCATTTATTCATTTGAGTTATTTTCCAATGTGACTTTATCTTATCTGATACCTGACATACCTTTTTTCATGCACTTGTCTACGAAACGGCTTGTGGCGACCTCAGCGATAACAATACGACACGTTTATTTGCGTATATGTTTCTCATTAGGAGCTACATAAGAATTCATTGTTCAGCTTCGAGGAGGAACAGGAGGAGAATGGCCTTATGAAAGGCCTACCAAAGTCCTCTCATTTGCCAGTAACCTTCAGACAGCATCCGGCTGAATGTCGCCGACCATTCCATGTTGTTTATTTAGCACTCTCAGCGGGAGGAAAGTTTCATCTTAAAGAACGGTTGTTGTGTACGTCAACTGGCTGGGGCCTATTCTATTTTCCCAGGTAGAGATAGTTATCGTAGGAGGCCATCCAGTCGACAATGGAAGCAGTATAGCGAGGTCTAAAGTTTCTGCTTTTGGCTCCATCACAGGGAAGACTGGATATGTACAATACTATTAGTATTAATAAAATAAATGTGGGCTTTTTTTTATTTAACTAGTCCTCGTAGCTTGCGATGCGAAAATTGTAGGCCTAAAGATAGCCTGCCATGTTGTTGGCCTTGACGCCTCGAAAAAAAGAAGCGCCCTCTGGTTGCACAATAGAGATAGATGCTCGATTACTTGTAGTATGCAAAACTCCAATTCAGAGACGAGACGTTAAAATTTTGAATATTTCTTTCACTAAATACCCCCTGCCCCCAATTACACTGGCGGCACCATGTTCGAATTTAGGAGTCCAAACCTCGTTTGTTTTTGCTTCTTAGTTCTAAATAGCAATAACGATCCAATCACCGCGTTAGATGGGGTCTTATGGCTGTTTCGTCTATATTCCCCGACCGGATTAATGAAATACACATAAAGGTTAGAACGACAGTCGCTGATGAGCCCGAAGGTATCGGGGGTAGTTCCTAGCTGGGGAGGGGGTCTTTGATATTGAATTTTGGCACCCAAGATCACATTTCGTGGTTTCTCATCATGGGTATGGAGATATGAGTTGCCCTCATTGGGGAAACTAGTCCTCCACTTCAGGGGTAGATATGAGAGCCCCCATAATGGGGAGATGACGAATAAAGTAGAAACAAAAGTTTCTACCAGACTGACCATTTCATACATCTCAATAGCTCTGTTTTAGTTTGAGAAAGGTAAATACATCCGAAAATCTTCGCCAATAGATTTAAATATATTGTTATAAATTTAGTTATCTCCTATAGTAAGTTTATGGAGGGGGTCATACTAATATGGCGCTTTCAAGTATTCATTCAATATATTTTTTTAAGAATTAATTGTAGTCCCTTCAACAAATGCAGGGAGAGTATTGCAGTTATTGGCCGCCTTGCGGGGTACGGCCTGGCAGAATTCAAGCACCGCCTCCGATTAAAGCCAAGTTAAGCTACGTCCGGTATGGTAAGTCGCCGGAAGAGTTCCTGATTTGCGTCCACTTCACGGCAGTTCCCTTACGCTCGAGTGCTCCGTGGCTCTTGTCCCCTCGATAAGCTATAAAGTCCCCACAAAAATAAAATGGCCCCAAAAGGTTAGAGATTGGTGGCATCACCTAAATTTGAAACTATTTCTTGTGGTTGTGGTTTCTTCTAAAAGAAATAAATCTTAGATGGCTCTGCTAATTTGTCTCGTTCATTTCGACATCTCCAACCCTGTATGGCCTCTCAACTGGCAACCCGTTTCAACACTGTTCACACTATGGAATTATAGAATTTGGCAATAATGTATCCTTTTGTAATAATATAAAAAAAACAACATTTGGCATGAATAATTGACCTTTGTATCGTAAGTGGAGCAGCACTCACCCCCGCCTTCCTATCATAAACCACTCTTAAATCTTTGTTTCGCCGTACTACACGCTATTTATCACTGCCATATTTGTATCATGAGCAAATTTTATAATATTACTAGTTTTCTAATATACTTAAATAATGAATAGCACGGGACTAAAATGATCAATTAGACACTTCATTGTCAATACAAGTTGTGACGTTGCGCTGTTTATCACTCGTTGGCGACGGTCCTTAATCTTCAGTCCAATTTTAAATATTAGCATCCATTCATTGTTCTTTAATTTGTTATATCTTATGGAGAAGTACATCAACGCCTTGAAATCCTAGTATATCATCTACTTCCTTCTCTCTTTTTTTAATATGTTGCTATCTCTACCTGTATTAATACTTTCCGGGGTACATTCTATCAATGTACTTCGAATAACTTATCTAATGTCAATATTTGAGGTATCCTGTAACGAGACATTTGATTAGATTTGTGTAGCAAAACCAAAATTTGGATATATTAAAATTATTTCGCAATCATTTAAAGGGAAAGCTTTCAGAATAAAGTATCCATAAGTCAGTTAGGGAGCAACAATATTCAAAATTGAGCGTTAGCCATAGAGTGGTAGACTTCTGGAACAAATTGCCGCGGAGGGTAGTAGGTAGTCCAAATCTAAATGTATTTAAGAGTAGGTTGGATGAGTTTATGGGAAGGGAAGGTTGTGATGGTTCCTAAGTTTTGTATATATTAATATTGTTTGTATATATCTATAGCTGCATGATTTAGTTCTTGACAAGCCTTGATTGGTAATACCCTTTTTTCTGGACGCAATCCTCTGGATGTAGTTTTCCTGGGAGTTTGGGTGCCTTAAAAAAGAGGCCGTTTGACTCGGATGACCTATGATGAGCCCTTGGGGCTTTTGTCATCTGTTATATTATATTGTGGGGGACTTTGATTTTGTCTTCGCCTGGTGATGGTGCTTTTTGTGGGTGGGTTTTGACGGATGCGGATGATCTTTGATAGGCCCTTGTGGCTTTTGTCATCCGTGAAATTATGTTAAATGTTATGTTTTGGAAGTATAATTGATTTTCCTAATCCAACCACGATATTGAAACACACTTGCTATTAAATTGACACCAAATTCTTCGTGCTACACTATATTCAACCCAAGAAAGTGCATTAAATCACGTCTCCTGACAACGTGTTCTTTGTCCGACCAGTCGAGTAAAGAAAGGGCAGCCATGAATAAGTCATCAGTATCTAGTCAGTGAGGATCGTGATAACTCTGTTCGTTTTGCGTGTTGCTGAATGCCTTCTAATATTTGGAGGGTTTTTATTGGATCGTATTTGAATCCCCCCGCCCCTTCCTTCAGCGCCTCAATTCGTGATTTGGGCAGGTGACCCCGCCACAATGGGCGGGGAATTTTTGGCGCGAAAATAGATGCCAGCAGTCATGGATATTATTATCCCATGCGCAATCTGCCTTTTGTCTTCCACGCAACTAATATTATAATCGCCACTTGTTTATTCGACTCAGTTCGTCCTTTGACCCGTCACTGTGAGCCAAACTATAATAAACGCAAACTCGGGAAATAACGTCGTTTCTTGTTTATTCCATTCGATGATTTTCCGCCTTGAGAGGCAGGTGATGGCGGGGTTTGAAATTTAAAAAACTTGCAGGATGACCAAGCGAACTGCATTCTTTACTCCCTATTAGGCGACTCGAGGATTTAAACTCTCACGGCCGCACAGTCTGCCTGCTTCTCCCAGACAGTGTTGGCTTTCGTACGTATGTACGCACGCACTTCAGCTCTTAAATGCATTCGCTTCCATTTTTTTTTTTTGTATTCACAATCGTATCAAGGATCATTTGTTGCTTGCATGATCCAGCGATCGCACGCGCCTTCTACATGGCGTTAGAATTCATTTTCTCCGAATAGTCCTTTTGATCACACATTTTCCTCAACTTCACTTTATTTATAATTCCTTTTTCTAGTGTCTACAAATGCCCTGTTGATTTTTGCATAAAAACTATACCACTGATAAAATGCTAGTGCTTACAGGAACTTGTTTTATCTTGATTGATTTTTCATCATTACAATACCCCTACTGTCAATCTGTTCGCTCCGAGTAGTTACCTCTTTAAACCTCTCGGACAAGGTAATTTCAACAGATTTCAGTCTTTTGCGAAAAAGATCTTCACCTTTGTTTTCGTTTCTTCGTTTACCCCATCCCCCCATCCCCTCTCATGTTAGGGTATCCGTATATGCGAAGGTGCGTCCATTGTCGGCCGACGTTTACACGCTCGGAATTATGGGCGGGTCTTCGTTGGGACCGTGGCGGAGGCAAAAATAATTATTCTCTGCCACATTTCGCAGTCAAAGAATAAACATATAGTTGCCCCCCCCCCCTCCCCCACGCGCGTAGTTGTGAGAGACGCTCGCGCAAGTCAACTTTACATACAGCCCCACGAGGGCGGGTGGAGGGGGTTATTTAATAATTTAGTGTCAGGCCAATTTTCGCAATGTTACTGGACAGTATGGTAGGCGTCTCGCCCCCCCCCCCCATCCCTATTAGCTCCTTCCTTGGCGTACTCTTCCGCAACGCTGGGAAATGCAGTTGGGTATTTTTGCGTGTTGTATTAACATCGGGATTAGCATGCATTACTCTTCAGATTCTGGAGAGTTACGCGCCTTTCAGGTCCTCATCTTGAGGACTCCCCGTTATATACATCCCACACATTTTACCATTCCCTTATATCACCACTTATGTCACGTACTCGTAGTTTCTGTGTCGAGTCCGAATCGGACACACTCGCGGGACGCAGCGCCATCTGATGGGGTGCTCTCCTCAACCGCACTGTGACCATTTTTTGGTCCTCAAAACTGTTCGGGACTTTGTCGAATGTCCCAGTGTGGGGAACGCGCGGGGTCGCTGCTACCCATTGTTCGTTGTACTCCGGTCGTTCAACCGGTTTCGTGCCCTTGCGATTGCAGATAGTTTCTGGACGCGGCTCTCCTTCATTCAGTAGTGTGGTGCGCGCTCAGCCCCCTGAGGCAGCTGGCCTTCCCCAGGCATCTAGATGTTCCTCTTTTTTTGGTCCCTTTCCCGTCTTTTTTCTTCCGACCATGGCCTTGTTGACGGTCACCAGAAGAGTCTACCTTGAATTTAAAAAAAGGCAAACTCGAATTCGTCTATTTTAATCCTTTAAGCGCACGGTACTCGATCGAGTGTTTTCGTTACACAATAAGGGCATTGTTTAGGAGAGGTGCCAGCAAGGCGGCTTGAAATTAAAACAACAACAAACTAAGAGAAGGATGATCAGAAGCAAAGAAAAAAAAGTATATTTTGTTCATTAAGGAAGGGCGCATTATTGTGCCTTCGTGTTCACAGTTTTCTGGGCGAGATGCTCTCGAATGGAAACACAGTTTTCTATTACAGCAGAGTTGAGCCACATCGGGTGTGATAAATGGCCGATTGGAGTCGCATTCCGGGTCACTTCAGGGCGGCTGCCATATGCTGTTGTAGCATGTGGTTCGGTCTCCACTGAGGAATAAAAGGCATCTTAAAGGGGAATAACTTTCCGCTTTTGCTATCCTCACTCACTCAGCAGTTGCGCATCTTATTTGGTTGCTATTGACTTAAAAAAAATTATTTTTAAACATCAATGTCCATCATATTC
Organism: Ceratothoa steindachneri; assembly: GCA_963969495.1. Lineage (NCBI taxonomy): Eukaryota > Metazoa > Arthropoda > Malacostraca > Isopoda > Cymothoidae > Ceratothoa > Ceratothoa steindachneri. Next base: position 115,125,557 of record OZ018325.1, read on the forward strand.
CACAGGCAACGATGAACCTACTTTACAATACCCTTTAATTGACAAGTTTCGTTGATCGAGTTTTTTAATTTATTGCTTTGTCTTTGCAGGTAAATATCCTCAGGCCGATTCTGTAAGTAGGCTTCGTTCGGTATTGTCATGTGCCCCGTAGGCGGAGGTCCCACGTGTCTTGTGAGTATGACTTTGTAGTAGGCCCTTCGCACTGTTAGTAATGTGGGGGAGAGCGAATGTAGGCTCGTCAGGTTTTACAGGGTGATTACAAAGCGTCCACAAAAATATGAATGTAAAAAAAAAAAAATCTTTACGAGTTAATGTCTAACAGGCAAAGTTTGTATTATTTGCTTCTAGTTAGCATTGGTTTTCTGCGGTAATTCTTATTCTCTAGTATAGTTTTTTCGTCCTTTCTATTCTATTTCCTATCTGGAATGAGGGCAGTCTCTCGGTTTCGAGTGCATACAAACTTTGTTTACGATTGAGGCCTTATCCTCGATTCCCTTTTCTTCCCTGGTTTTTATCCCCTCTGATTCTCTTACTTGATGGTATAATCACTCTTTGAAAAATTTGGATAGTAGTAGATAAAAAGATGGTGAAATGGGGGTAGGGTTGCCCTTGTTTTAGGGGCATCGCAGGCGTTTTTAGTTTTTTTGGTGTAACTTGTGTTTCCTTCTGTTTTGTTGTTGCCTGTTGTATGTCTTTGTAATCGTATCTCTTTAGTGTTATTCTTATTGTTTGTCTTTATTGTGTTGAATTCTGAATGTAGTCGCGATTTCGAGCATTCGAGCCTTTGATAGTGCTCGATGTTAGATTTGCACTTCGCGTTTGTGTTCTGCTTTCGTTGTTTTTCTTGTTTTCTTGTATGATTGGTGTCTGTCTTATAGTTTTGTATGTTGTGGTTTTGTGTTTGTGTATATGTGTTCTATGTTCTCCTCGGAGTAGTGTTTTGTGCTTGGGAAGCGTCGATTTCGGGCGACCCTCCCGCGCAATCTGGCAGGGATGTTAATCCTGCCGCCAGTTCTTCTTAGTTCTGGGATGATATCATTGGCCATTGTTGACCAGACCTTTTTGGCCAGTTTTTGGGTAGCGATATTAATGGGCTCCAGACGCTGTCTGCGGTGCAGTACCCTCTGCCGAATTTGCTCCCTTCTTCTTGTCTTCTTGATGCAGAGGGATGCGGAGTTCTGCACTCGCTGGAGCCTCTTTATGGTGGTCTTGTTGGCCGCTTGAGTCACTACTGCAGGGTAGATGAGCTTAGCTCGGATGAACATCAGGTATAACTTCCTGATGTTCGCCGAGCTAAGACCACGGAACCTATATAGCTTGGGGATCTCTCTCCTCGCCATAATCTGCCTCTCCTTGTAGTGACTCGAGTATCCGTGGTCGGAGATCTTTAGGCCCAGCCTGGTGCCTTCGGCGGAGTAGCCGTATCTCCTCCCATCTATTATGATGGGCCACGTTGACTCTCGGCTTAACGGGAGAATCTTAAATTTCTCCCTGTTTGTCCGGATCTTCCATTTTTTCTCATATTGGTTAATGTTACAGATCTCTGCAACTGTGTTGATTGCCTGATCCCTCGCTTTCCTGACCCTACTCGGGACGATCTGTGTGACGTCATCTGCATATTGCAGATACATCGTGTCCCGGTGTATAGGAGTAGGGAGGTCGATGGTGAAGACCAGGTAAAGCAAGGGTCTCAGGCAGCTCCCCTTGGGAACGCCCGCTTTGATTTCGAACTCAGGTCTTTGTGCTCTTCTATCATGATACGCGCCCTTCTGTCCATGATGAAGTCACAAAGGATCCTTTCCAGGTCGGGGTTTAGCTGGAGACCCAGTATTAGGTACTGTAGTTCACTCAGCCAAACCTTGTCGAAGGCCTTCTGCACGTCTCTCATCAGGATGTCAACATATTGACCCTTTGCTCGGCAATCAGCGATCTTTTCGGTTAGGAGAGCCAGGGCCGTTTCCGGGCCCCTATTTTTTACTTCTTTTATACTCGTACATAGATCATTACATGGCTTTGACTGTTGCTTGTATCTCCACTCACCCCGCCCTCTTTATTCCAAACCTATCAACTTCCTGTTCACATCACAATTAGGATGAAAGACAAAATAAGTAAAATGGTTTCGTTGTTCGAGGTATTCACTCCAGCGACTGATGTTCAGTATCGCTGAAATGTCGCTAATTATATTGTATGCATGGTTGGAGGAACCATAACTGAGCATGTTTGAATAACAGCTACACAGGACATTGATGTAACAACAATAGTCAAATTTTAGCAGTTTAATCCACTATAGATTCACAGTGTAAAACAAACATAAACATGAAGTTGTATTCAGAGTCAAGAATTATATTTCAAAGACACAAACTCACTGAATTATGAATATAATAGACATACACAACAGTATTATAGCTTCTGAGGAAGAATGAGAGAGAGAGAAGGAATCCCCCCCCCCCTGACTTCCTCAGTTCGCCGTTGATCGCTCTAAATTCTTCTGCCCTATATACTACGAAAATTAGATCAATGGAAAAACCATTAAGTGGCCATCGCGACTTCGCGCTATAGAACCTTATCGCGACCCAAGGCAATTAAGGAAGTCTGTTGGCGATGAATATCTCTCCCCATCTAGATAATTTGGGGGTATATATTTGACAGTTCAGAATTCACAGGCAGATTGTGTCTGAAGCCGCTGTCTAGTACGTTAGCCGTAACGTCTTCGTAGTCGAGAGGAAATACACTACGTTCTCGTCCAGAGAAGAATTGAGTGATTGTCGAAGAGCCAAGGAAGAGCTAGTCGTCACTCAGTGTTGTTCTTGGAAATAGTTAGGCGTGCTTCAACCCTTCTCACCACGTCTTCGAATTTTAAGGATCGGAAAGCCATCCCCGAAGCACCCTCCGTTTGCCTCCTAAGGGTAAGAGCCTCTTCCCAACTTCAGTTTCCCGAAGTTGAATTGAGCGTCTCGTGAGACGCCCACAAGTTCAAGGTCGAACTTAGTTACCTGGTCCTACTCGTCACACATCAAGGTAAAGGGATTTACCCCCCGCTCCGTCACGCTCCTTCCACCTTTACCATGTCGAACCCCAAGGCAGGTTGCTTTCTGTCGTCTCCGAATCAAATCGGACACACTCGTGTAACGCATCGCTATTTGATGGAGCGCTCCCCTGCGCCCTATTGCAACGACTGCGTCGTCCCCCAGACTGTTCGGCACATTCTTGTCGAATGTCCCAGTCTGGGTGATCTTCGCGCACGATACCTGTCCCGGTACCGGGATGGGCGGGGTCGCTACCGCCTGTCCCTTGTACTCGGGACAGATTCGTGCACATTGACTTGTGGACTTGTTGACTTCTTGGGGGAGGCCGGCCTTCTCCCTATTATTTGAGTAAGTTTTTTTTGTTTTTTTTTTTCCTTTGGTCGCACGCTCCTGCGCTGGGGGGACCTCTCCCCGACGCACCAGCTTGCTTCCTTTCCCCCTTTTTGGGGTGTTGTTTTTGTTGTTTTTTTCTCTCTAATTTTTTTTTAAAGTAGCCTAGAACTAGGCCAGTTCTAATACGGCGACTAATGCCCAAGTAGGCAGTCGCCAGATGAGCTCAAAAAACAAAAATTTGAACCCCAAGGATCCCCTCTGCTCTAGAACTTGCATAATTGTAAGATCATATATTAATTAATTATCCCTCGGTTCAACTTAATTGATAGTGTTAATCATCTTAGCAGTGAACCGTCACTATTTAATTGCATTGCCATTTAACTTGCCCTATATGTATATGTAATCTTTAGTCCTATTAAAGTATATTTTTGTAGCCGTGTTTGAATATTCCTTGGCCTAGAAACTGTGTATTTAAAGCACTCTTAGAATCATCCCCAGGTGGAGCCTGAATTTCGGTCGGCCAGTAGGCCAGTGTGCGTAAACGGCGTACACCTGGTCATACCACGACAGCTTCTATAAGAGTATATGTAATACATTTTGTTTTCAATATGATACCCATGTTAAATGCAAGAACATATTTACAAATTTCTTCCCCCAATATTTAATACTACGACCTGCAGGTACCATTAGGGAGATGAACTTATAGGCATATATTTTTACATTTCTGGATTTCAAAATTGGAGGGGCCAGCCCCCCCCCCCCCCGAAGTAAAAAAGGTGGGGGCATACCCCCTAGCCCCCCCCTGTTCCTCCATCTATGATTGTATGAACCTATAATTCGAGTCTGTTTTCAGGAAGAGAATACAAGAATCGAACCTCGATAAAGAGGCCCTTTGATGACTTTTGGGAAATTAGTACAAGGATCGAAGCTCGATAAAGAGGAGCTTTTTGGTGGCTCTTAGGGAATTGGAAATTAATGCAAGGATCGAAGCTCGATAAAGAGGAGCTTTTTGGTGGCTCTTAGGGAATTGGAAATTAATGCAAGGATCGAAGCTCGATAAAGAGGAGCTTTTTGGTGGCTCTTAGGGAATTGGAAATTAATGCAAGGATCGATGATCAATAAAGAGGTCCTAGGTTGGATGAAGAGAATCCCTTCGATGGTTGTTGGGAAATTAATACTCCATTGTTTCCAGTTTAGGGAAGTGTCGAAGAATACTGCCGTAATGGGGATTATCAGAGGAAGAGTTCCTGGTGTATTTGCTTCGATCGACACTAGGAATGCACACAGCATCCCAACGCCATTTTCCGGGGCATTGGGGGCAGCGATAGCACTCAATCCCTCCGATGTGAACTACAGCATATTGCTGAAGGTACACACACACACACACACATATATATATATATATATATATATATATATATATATATATATATATATATATATATACATATATATATATATACATACAGATCGGGGTTTTTCAACTTATTTTAACCCATGTCCCACTTTAAGCCCGGGATTTTTATGTGACCCATGAAATTATTATAGCCCAATAAATACTTGAATTTTACATATGTATAATATATTCAATAAACTTCCAGTCATATCTATTTATCGCGCATACACAATTCCACAAGCCTCAAAAATATTTTGCATCTCCAATGAAACAATCATTATTTATAACCATTATATATTTTCACAATTTTTCTAATATAACAAAAAAAAATTCGCTGGTAATAAAAAAAATGAAGACGAGATAAAATTGTTTGGGGGAGCTTGCGCTTCGCTACCTAGATTAAAATTTAAGATCTAAAAAAAAGCAGCCATGGTTAAATTTTTATAAATTTTATGAACTTCGCCAATTATAATAATTTTAAAAATAAACTTTAAACTAAATTTTTCCCCTTTCCAAATATCACGTTGTTAAATATAGTCATAGAAGATATATAAAAATAAGTTTTCTGAATTTTACCATTTTGTTTTTGATATTATAAAAGAATTGGTTATGACAAGTCATAACCAAACTAAGATGAAATTATTATTCAAATACTCAAAAAAATCACCTTCTTAAAATATAGTTAGTGATGATTTTCAAAATAAGAAAAACTATAACAAAGTTGTTTAAAATGCATTTATTCATTGAGATCCTTGTGGCTTAGCAATTTTTTCTACGTCAGGATCCATGCTTGTTAAAGGCACGAAGAACGCCTCCACTTAAAATTTCTAAGCGGTTTCGATCATTTGATAATAGCTGAGAGACACTGCTAAAACTTGATTCTACTTGGTAAGACGTTGCAAAGGCAATACTATATATTGAAATTCTCCAAGAGCAATGGAAATTTGGCTGCAATTTCATTCCTTGTTCACAAGTTATGAAACCTGTGTTTAAATTTAGCTCGAACAGTTTGATTACTCTGCAACTCAACGAGGTTTTCTATAGTCGTCGTCGTCGGAGTCTCTCAACACATGAGTGTTGTCACTTACGGTATCTACTCGAAGGGAAGATTCCGGGGCAGTTTGGACAAAGAAAAGCGCCTGGCTGAGGGGATTTTGTGGACGGGCCTTTCTCCTCTCCCTCTTTTCTGCCAGACGGCGATGGCGTTTTCCTTCAAAGGTTTGCTGCTCTCCACTGATTACGATGGGGGGGGGGGATGTTGTTTAAAGTGGGAAAGAAGGTGCGCAGTCTTCGAACCCACATACTTGACGCCAGTAGTCCGAGTCCAGCGGCACGGAAGGCGGAGATGGTTGGGGATGACCTAGCGCGGCAGTGAGCTGCCGGAAGCCCTATTACTTGTTTGGTCCACCTTTTGATGCCAATCGACCTGGCTTTGCTTTCTCGAGAAAGTCAATCCGCCGTTGAGGTCTTCACAAATTTTCCCATTTGATGAGGCAGAGATTGGCGGTGCGCCAGGTTAAGTCCACACGTCGGTGGTCATTTGTCTCAAATGGGTCTACCACCCAACTTTGTATCTTCATATCTAGATCTTGCAACCTAATTTCCATATTATCGGGTTTTTTTGTTTTCTTTTAAAGTTTGCAATGCCCTGATGGAATCTCTCATCATGCAGGCCAACGGGTGTGTGGACACGCCCTGGCGCCTACCAACCACTGCCTTGTGGGTTCTGCCATTTTCGGCAAAGGCTAGAGGAAGGATACCTCGATCACAAACCAGGATCAGGAGTACCTATAGGCAAGCACCAACAGACCAGCTCCCTGCAGCCTAGGATGAAGTTTGGTCGTCTCGAGCCTCTCTTGCCACCAGAGTCCTTCTCCCCTTGGTCAAGATAGGGGTCCGAAGACTGCACATATTCCTCCTCGTTTAAACCTAGTGCAGATTGATGCCCTCAAGAAGGAATCCGTCATCACCGATCTCGATGGACTTCCCAAAGCCAAGCCAAGATGTAAATGAAAATATCATTTTTATGCAGCTCCTCAAGAGTAGGAAGAGTTGGAAAATATAGCCACTCCTTACGCCCAATATTAATCTTGAAAAACAAAACTTTCCAGAAAAAGCACTGATTACCTCTTTGCAAATTAAAAAAAGTCGTAAGTTTTCCTTGTAGCTTTTTGTTCAGCATATTTTAGCTTTTCAAATATATCTGGAAGGTAGAAAATGTCCGATTTTACACCCATGATTTCTTCTCTAAGCTTCATGCCATTCAGAAATAATTCAACACTTTCCCATAGTTCAACGAAGCAACGCAGATAATTAATTACCTTTGGAGAGCCATCTCACCTCTATGCAAAATTAGTTTTCTAACCTCTTCATTATTAGCACAAACTTGGCGGTAAAGACCATCTTGAATTGGATTTGTCTTGATAAGATTACAGTATCAAGAACATTGTTCAAACGTCTTCCCCAATTTTTTGGCAATTAAATGTTGGCGATGAACCACGCAGTGTATGCAAAACACATTAAGGACAATCTCTTTTAAATATACAATAAAACACCTGTCTCTACCTACCATAACTGCTGCACCATCAGTTGTACATATTGCTTTGAGACTACAGGGTCATCCCCCCAAAACGGGCCCCAGCTTTCGATAGGCCTCATTAATTATTTTTTTGCAAGGATTAAATGAAACTTTGGTGATAACTAGCTTATTTTGTTTAAAAATATCATATCAGAACATGAGTCTTTGGACTTTTCTTCTTTATTTTAGAGCACGTGTTCGAGATGACTTCCATTTAGCTCTGTGCATTTCATGAGGCCCAGCACAAAGTTGTCCATGACGTCCTTACATACCGACCGACTAATGGCTCTGATCTCCTCCATGATGGCTTTCTTGAGTTCCGTGATGGTCATGGGTCTCCCCGCGTACACTCTGTCTTTAAGGTAGCCCCAGGAAAGAAATGGGGGGGGGGTTAACGTCTGGGCTGTGAGGTGACCACTCAAAATCAGTCTTGAGACTGATCACAGGGCCATCAAAGTTCTCTTTCAGCCAATCTCGGGACATGTTTGAGGTGTTAGAGCTTGCTCCATCTTGCTGGAACTAGAACTTTCCCATAAGCGATGGGAACAGGGTCTGCACCTCCCTATTGAAGGTTTTGAGGATCTCAACATGCCACTCCTTGGTGACTGTCACTTCAGCGCCAGATTCATCGAAGAAGAATGGTCCGATGATACCTCTGGCTGAGATTGCAGTCCATATCGTGCACTTAGGGGACTGTAGGGGCTTGATGGCTACCTCATTCGGTCTGGAGGACCTCCAGAAGACATTTGTCTTCGAGTTTACCTTTCCTTCAAGATGGAAGTGAGCTTCATCCGAGGTCCAAAGGAGGTTAAGGAAAGTTGGGATCTCCTGAATCTTCTCCAGTATCTTGACTACCATAGCCTTTCTCTGCTCCTGTCTGAGGCTCTAAGGGTCTGCTTCGTCTTTATTATGTATGGGTAGGCCTTTACATCTATTACTAGCAGTCTCCTGCAAGTCCCACGGGATATACCGATGGACTGACATAACTTGCGCACAAAGCATTTTAGACTGCTAAACCGACTCTCTCGTGCTCTCGACCAGCTCAGTTGTACGCTTCTTGGGGCATTCAGAATGGTTTGGACGGTTGACACTGGCTGTATTGAGGTTCTCCACTGTCGCATAGTTCTCGAAGTGGTCCACCCAGTCCTGAATTCTGCTCTTGGAGGGGGCTTTTTCACATGTGAACTGATGCACGAAAGTGTCTGCACTTTCTTGAACGAGTCTTATAGTAATGTTTGCTCGTATAAATTCAAACTTTTTTTCCCCTTCTCTTCAAATTTGTATATAGATAAAAGCGGTTTAATGGCAACTAACTTGAGTCGATGTTTTCTAAATTTGAATTGTTTTCGTTCAATAAAAAAAGTTAGATGACGCAGGCTTTATTTCCACGCGATCACAATCGTTTGCACTGTTTTCGATTGTTGGAAGCGATACAAGTTCGATCTTCATCTGGTTGGAAATGTGAACCAGTGTTTCGAATAGGTCGAGAATTTTGAAGTGCCGAACACTTTTCTAGGTAAATTTAGCCCGTCTTGTCTCTAACCATTAAACTACTGGTCAAATTGTAGTACGAAGCGGCTGAAATTTATATACAGTAAACCGTTTCTTGGAGCTTTAACACCTTACATCGCCATATTGGTTGTATGCCCACCAAAATCTCAAAAACAAAGCACGAATTTTGATGTCATTTTTTTGTGACTAAGCATTTCACCCCCTCCCCTCTTTTTTTATTTTCTTAGGTTGTTCTTCATTGTGTTTCTTCGTCTTAATTACGAGTATATTATGTTATGGCTTGAAGCCTTTTAGGGATCGAGGCTTGTATAATTTAGCCATGATTTATTTTTAAGCAAATGTTTTCTGGAGAGAAAATGTCGCTGTGAAGTAAAAAACAATTTGATTATTAAATCTTAAAAGATTGACTAAGGAAATAAATACAACTAATCTAATGTGACCTAATTAATTCACGGGGTTAATGAAAAGGACCGGAAATGTAAATATATTAAAATTGTAGCCAATTCAAAAGTATAAAAGATAAATAATGGCACACTCTTTGTTTTTTTTTAATAAATTTATTGCTTCCTTATTATTTCCTCGACGGAGTGAAAAAGCCTCCATTTTTTTATTAATTAAACTATTTAATCATATTTGTCAAGCGGTGTGGCTTTAGTGTGGCCTTTTATTTTCCCAGCCCTGTAGTCGAGCCCATTTATCGTGCCCTAAGTTCCGGTGCCTTTGCTGCCTTGCAATTCATTCCGATGCGGCGGCGCGGGAGGGGCCTGCCTCATTCGGTTCTGTCCTTCCCATTCATTCATCCCTACAATTGAGTGAGGCCTGTTTATACGAGTCTGGCAACAGTGTATGGTTGCACATGCTGGTAGAGAAGTATTGTCGTGATTTGGACCTATTCACATCTCGCTTAAATTGTTCCCTGCTTTAATCAGAAATCAAATAGTCGTGGCCACAAAAGTCATTTAATGACTAAATTATTTCGTAACGCGACCTTAATGTAATAAATGAAAATAACTACTGCATTTTTCCTTCGATTTAAAAGTACGAAATCTCAAACTTTGCCGTCATTCACGGTGCGTTTGCTGATTTTTTTTCTGTATGCAATTCTATAATGGAGCATCGTTGATTCGCCAAATAAGGTCCAGAACAAACAAAAAATAAGTATACATTGACTATAAGCCGGGAAGTGATAACTCCCCTCCTCGAACGCAGGAACCACCAAACATACCCGAGTCAATTTCCGGCCTTCGTCTTATCCTTAGTCGATAGACGAGCGCTCTGCGAAGACTGGCGGCATTAAAAAGCGCTCTATAAGATTATTACTGAATAGGTATCGAATCGTTGCTGCCTCAATGGTTCCTCGTTTTGCCATGATGTTGCATGGGCCGCTAACACAAAAGGGGTGTGCTATAAAAATCCCTCCCCCTCAGCATGCAACATCTTCCCTACACTCTAACCTGGTCCCCTCAAGATAGTGTGAGACAAGGCGCGATCACACTTAATGGTGGAAACGTTTACCAGGGTTACATCACGGGCTCTAGGATCAAAGCGGGCCAGGGGGGGGGGGGCAGAGGTCATCTCCTGGGTCGCTATTAACAGCAACATTTGACATTCTTAGAGATGATTATTTTTTTCAATTGAATGGTTCGAGGCATTTGGGGGTCTTTGGTTGATAACCATTAAACATTTAGACATTTTAGTTTACATTAAATAGTAACCTACAATAAATGGTACGTATAAGTACATGTACACTGTAGATAGGAAATTTTACGTATGGAATTGGTTACGTTAAAAGCCTTATTGACCGTTCCTAAGCTAAGACTATATGATAAGGATAGTGTTGAAAGCCTTTTATAGACTTGAGTCCCGTCCCTTTCCATTGGTGAACCTGGTCCTCCCACCAGATTATGAAAATCATATAAAGATCAGAAGGACAATCGCAGGAAAGCCCACGGGGGCCTTTGCTAGGTCCTTGTTTTTTTTTTGGGGGGGGGGATGAAGAGAGGTTGCGTTGCCACCAACCAGCTCAAATTAAACCTTCCGTGGCCTAAAGGGGAGCCACCCGTTTCTCATCAGGTGAGTGTGGATTTGAAACTCCATTCGGCAGTTCCCCGCGGACGGCGAAATATTCGTTTCTGCCTTCGCCGGAAATCGACTAACGAGATCGTTCCCCCGAGATAGACATGTTCCTTGAGACAACCCAACCTCAGGCGGTAAGGCATTCAATGGGAGCGAATCCGGGATTGGCGCCAAGCACCGAACTCGAGTCCGCCCCTATGCAAGGTACTCTTCAAACGGCTCGGGTCTCCAAGGCAGTAAGGAGGGGAGGGATCTCCTCCTCCGGCTGGTGCCCCTGCGACCACCAGAACCTTGTCCATCTCGGAGAAGCAGGTCGCTGAGGCCGTTCCATCGAGCCTGGGAGCTCGAGCTCGTGTCGGCAGATTGGAGAAGCGGGTACATTTCCCGCCTTCCTCTCCCAAAAAGAAAAGCAAAAAAAACGAAAAAGACTTAGGACTCATCTCCATCCGCGGGGGCTGCGGGGACGGATGGGTCTGCTACTTCGGTAAGCGACCAAGCAATGATCGGCACGTCTGGCCCCGGTGCGGAGTCCCTGACAAGGAACAAAAGTACAAGTTAAACGGACAGAGCGGAGCCTCGATTACGTTGGGGGCCCGCATTCAGAGACTACCCAGCGTTTTCGAGCCCGCTGGCTTCCAACGCTTCTTGGTTATTCGCTCCACTGATGGCAGCATATTGGGTAAGGGCAATGTGACCCGTTTCTCTGACGGGAGCCTTTTGGCGAATGCGTCGAATCCCTCCGAGCCGGCCATGATTAGTCCCCTTTGGATACTTTGATGGCACGCCTGCCAGTGTGACGCTGCACTCTACCATGAACTTCGTGAAAGGAGTAGTTTTTGCGATGGAAATGGCATGGGGAGGTCAAGATCGAACGTGTGATGAGAAAACAGGGAGGGGCCTCGAGACCCACCCCTACACTCTTCGTCACGTTTGACTGTGACAAGCTCCCTGAGTCGGTGCATGTCGGTTGGTATCGCTACTGCGTGAAGGCATTCATGCCACTGCCACGGAGGTGTTATTACTGCCAGCGCTTTGGCCATATTAATCGCTCCTGTCGACGCGCAAAGTTGGGGTTACCCGAAATCTGTTAGGTTGCTCCAAGGCCGCACACGATAACTGCAAATTGTTTATGGCCAAGTGTGTCAATTGCGGAGAGCCGCGCCCCGCTTCTTCGAAGCAATGTGGTGCGTATCTCCTTCAGAAGGAAATCCTTGCCGTTCAGGCTCAGGATCGTCTCGCATTTCGCGAGGCTAAGGACTTGGTGTCCTGGCGTGCCCGGCACGTCCTATGCCTCAATGTTGAAAAAGACACCCTCGTCTACTGGCCCCTCCAGGCCTACAGGAACGGCATTTCCCGCCCCCGTTCGGAATCCTTCTGCAGGTTCTACTCCGCCTGGCGCTCCCCTGGTAAAGCTGGCGGCACAAAGGGTCCATACCCAGCACCGGCTAAAATCAGGGCTCCGTCCTCTTCCCCCAGCGTGACCGTTTCCCTTAAGGTGAAACGGCAATGCGCCTCCGGATGCACAGCCTGATTTTGATTGGGGGGTGGTCGAGGACCTCCATGGTAGTGATCACTTTCCCATTCAAATATCATTTTCTGGGCTGCTGGTGCCCGAGAGCCCTGCCCCGGTGGTGCTTGGCGCGGGCGCGGTCGTCTGCATTTCAGGAAATGACTGAATTCTCTATCTCAGTCGAAGAGTTTAGGTCGGTAGATGAGGCCGTTGGTGGTCAGCCGAGTGTGAGACGGCCATCAAACAGAAGCGTTATGCCTACATGCGCTATAAGCGCCTCCGAACGATTTCACTGTGGGTGAATTTCGTCGGGCTAAGGCTAGTTTCCGGTATATTTCGAAGCACGCCCGCCGCTCTTCTTGGCGATCATACGTGTCTTCACTCAACGGGAAGACCCCTCTACAAGAGTTGTGGAAGCGAGTCAAAAGGATTCGGGGTAAGTTCCTGTGGGACTCCCTCTGGTTCTCGAGGAAAATGGGACCGCGCATCAGTGGCGGAATCCTTCGCGACTGCTTTTTCCGCATTCTCTAGCCGGGATGATGCTCCGCCAGCATTCAATGAATGTCGTGATGTCGCGGAAGGCCGCCGGCTGGACTTTACCTCCAGAGGCGGAGAAACCAACGGCAGGTTTACTGTGAGTGAGTTGTGTTCTGCTCTTGCTTCGTGCGCCGTTACCGCCCATGGTCCGGACGATGTCCTGTACGTCATGCTTTAACAACTGGGTGAGCAGAGAATGGCCTTTCTATTGGATTTGTTCAACAGGATCTGGGTGGAGGGTCTCCTCTCGGAATCCTAGCGAATCGCTACTGTGCTCGCCTTTCGCAACCTGGGAGAGATCATTCTACTCCGGCCGGTTTCCGCCCAATCTCTCTAACTTCTTGCGTGTGAAGGTTGATGGAGAAATGTTAGATTAGCCTGTTTTTCTGGACAGTGCGGCTTTCGCAGGTTCCACTCCACGTCGGATGCTCTGCTCCCACTGGAAAATTCTGTCTCCGTGCCCTTCCTTCGTAGACAGCACTACGCCACGGTGTTTTTCGATCTAGAGAAGGCCTATGATACCGCATGGCGGTACGATCTTATGTATACTCTCTACACGTTGGTGGCGAGGGAATGCCTCCCAATGTTTATATCTGAATTTTTGCGAGATCATCGATTTCGCGTACGGATGGGAGGAGCCCTATCCGGCCCAATGGAGCAGGAATAGGGTGTCCTCAGTGTAGCACTCTTTGCCCTGAGCATCAACAGCATTAGCTCGTTGCTGCAGGAAGATGTTCTCGCTACGCTCTACGTGGACGACCTGTCGAAACCAAACAGGCATTGGACCGCGTCTCTCGCTATGCCGAAGCGCACAGGTTTCGGTTTCCCTTTGCGAAAACTTAGGGGGTGCACTTCTGCCGCATTCCATGGCTCCACCCTGACCCAGACCTTTTTCTCAATGGGGTACGCCTGGAAGTGGTTGAACCGCTCCGTTTCCTTGGGGGGGTCTTGCCTTTTCGAAGCAAGAGTGGTGCATATCTCCTTGAGAAAGAAATCCTGGCTGTTCAGGCCCAGGATCGACTCTCATTCCGCGAGGCTAAGGACTTGGTCCTGGCGCGCCTGGCTCTGCCTGGGACGTCATATGCCTCAATAGTTAGAAAGGCACCCTCTGCTCCTGGCCCATCCAGGCCAACGAGCACGGTTGTTTCCGCGCCTATTCGGAGCCCTTCTGCGAGCTCTACCCAACCCGGGCGCTTCCCTGGTAAAGCTGGCGGTAAAAAGGGTTCAAACCCAGCCCCGGCTAAAACCAGGGCTCCCTCCTCTTCCCCCCAGCGTGACCGTTTCCCGTAAGGCGAAATGGCGACGCGCCTCCACCGAGTCGTTAGACTCACAGGAGGCAACACCCCTGAAGTTGATCGCTAGGCCATCTTCCGGGGTTCCTAAAGCTGTCCCCCGACATGAGGACAGCAATAAAGGAGCTTCGGCTCCTTCGCCCACGCCTAGTGGTGAAGGGAGTGGCTCGGAGACGGTGGTTCCTCGAAAAGAGGGCTCCCCGCCTCCGAAGCCGCAACGCCCGCCTAAGGTTTCGAGGCGGAGGGAGGAAAAGACTCGCATGGCGAGCCCAACCTCCCCCAATAAGTCCTCGAAGGCGACGGCGCCTTCAGCGCCCGGGGTTCTGCCCCCGAGAAGCGTACGGCCATTCCCGTAAGGGTCTTCTGTTTTAGGAGGGCCCCCGCGTCTACTCCTAGCTAGGCCTGGAGGGCATATTCCCTCAATGGAATTGCCGTGGACTCCGGGTCAACTGGGAGGAGCTGCGGAGGCTCGGCTCGTCTCGTCCCATTCCCCGTTAGCTATCTTTTTGCAGGAGACCATGCTAGGCGCGTGTATCCTCCCCGTCCTCCCTGGGTATAAGTGTCTCGCGACCCCACCACCGCGGGATGGCCGGGCTGGGGTATGCGCGGTTTACACCCGGCATGATGTCTCCGTTCTTCCTTTCTCTTTAGATACCTCCTTTCAGGCAGTGGTTGGGCAGCTGCACCTGGATAGGAGGTATACTATCATTTCTGCGTACATTCCACCGTCAGCTGACTTCGACGCGGGGGACTTCCGCCGCGTCGTGGCACGGTTGCCGAGCCCCTGTCTCTTGTCACCTCGTGTCACTCTGGAACCGTGCCAGTGTATACGGATGGCTCCAAGTCCCAAGAGGGGGTCGGCTTCCACGCCGTATCCCCTCCGTTTGAATTCAGCGGGGCTCTGCCATGCGCTGCGTCTGTCTTCACGGCCGAGCTGGTGGCAATACACCACTCGGTACGGGACATTTCGCGACGTGCCCGGTTCGGAGACCGGATTGTGATCTATAGCGACTCACAAAGCGCCCTGAGTGCTCTCGGGGCATTGGAATTTCCGCATCCCCTGGTTCGCGATATCCGTGACGCCACGGTTGTGGCGAGCCGGGCAGATGTCGAGATTATCTTCTGCTGGGTTCCTGGACATGTAGGAATTGCGGGGAATGAGGGCGCCAAAGAGTCCGCGAGGACTCTGCGACCGTACCAGCGTTTTGCTCTTCCTCACACCGACTACATGGCAGGAATACGGGCAGCTCTTCGGACTGCTTGGCAAAGAAGATGGGAGACGGTCGAAGGGAACTTAAAGTTGCGTTTTATTGCGCCGCGACTGTTTCCATGGACCTATCTCCCCAATGCTGCGAAAGCTTCAAGTTGCTTTCTGTTGTCTCCGAATTGGACTCGCTCGCGGCACGCACCGCCATTTGATGGAGCGCTTGCGTGCGCCCTACTGTGAAGACTGCGTTGTCCCTCAGACTGTTCGGCACGTTCTTGTTGAATGTCCCAGTCTGGGCGATCTTTACGTATGTTACCTCGGGTTGCTACCCCTTATCCCTTCTACTCGGGACGACTTCGTGCACATTGACCTTTGGACTCTTACTTTTTGGATGAGGCCGGCCTTCTCCCGTTTATTTAACTAGGTGGGGTTTTCGTTGTTGTTGTTTTCTCTGTAGGTCGCATGTCCCTGCGCTGGGAGAGGCGAACCTTCCCCCAACGCTGGAGCCTCCCTGCTGGTTGCCTCTTTTTATTTTTTATTGCCGTTTTTATTCTAAAGTATCCTAGTGCTAGGCTCTCGTGGTGAGTACGGCGACTTATGCCCAAGTAGGCAGTCGCCAGCTGGGCGGCTGAAAAATAAATTGTTAGAGATGAGTTATCCTCTTTTGTTAGGGATGGCTTTTCCTTACTTGATCTGATGCGGCTCCTGTTCCAATCACCAAGTTCAGCCCCATTTAACATCCTAATCCAGGTATGACCTTTCTATCACATACATGGCTACTGAGCCTATTCCATTCATCGAACACTCAATTTGTGAACCAATTTCTTTCTTAAACTTGTCTAGCTTAACCTCATTCTTGTTACATGTCTTCTCGTGTTCACTAAAAATAAGAACCTTACCTTTTGTCCACTTGGACCTCATTCAAGTTCTCTCACTACACTTCTGGGCTGGGGGAAAAATGGTAAGCCGTAGTTTCTACGCGATCCCTCAAGATGATTGCAGTAGTTGACTACACTTCTTAACTAACAACATAATTCGTTGGATGACAAAGGCCTTTCAGAGGTCATTCTTCCCTCTATGAACTCCATCCACCACAGCATTGCATCCGAACTGCTTAAAAAGGCATCCCCACCTTGGCTGTCAAAAACTACATCATGCAATACACCTATCAATAATATATGAATAAATAAATTTTACAATATGTAATTTGCCCCTATACAAAAAAAAAACAAATGATGATGACCTACCCTCCTCATTATACCTCTCTAACCTGGACTGCTTAGTGCTTATTGTCTCCTATGGTAAGAAGCCATTCCAGTAATCTACCACTGCTGGTAAAAAATATTCTCACATCAAACCTTTTATTTTTTTAAATTTTCACGTGATGGCCCCTTGTCCTACCATACCTTCTAACTCAAAGAACCTGATAAAATCCAACAAAGGTTTTGAACTATGGTTCAATTGGAGGGAGAGCCCGAAAAGTTTTATTTTCTCCATCTTTAAAAGGCGGTTCATAAGACCTCGTCCGCTGCTTAAACCAAAAATTTACCCAGAATTTCCTCACAACTCCAAAATGAATGAAAAAAAGAGTAGATTCCTTGCAACGTAAAAAAAACAGTAGATTTCCACTTTCACCCATAAATCTTTTGAAGATATTCTCTAATATTTTTATACATGCTTGTTAGGAGTTTCCCTTCAATTTGCCGCGGACTGT
>OZ018325.1:115145237-115216688 GCA_963969495.1 Ceratothoa steindachneri
TGGCTTCGGCCAGTATGTCGTGTAATGGCTGCCATTTTCGTTCTTTTTCAGCGCCTGATCGCAATTAAGGTCCGATTTGGCGTGGAAAAAATGATAGCTGGCTTTGTGTTTGGTGGAAGGGTGAGAGTGGATCTTCTATAGCGTTGATGCGTGTCGCCCACTTGACTGCCTCGTCCCGCTAATATGAGCGCCCTCGTCCCCCGGGAAAACGTACTTGCAGCAAAGGTTTCGTGGCACGTTTTGGATTGCATAAGAAAAGATGGATTTTGCCTATACGTGGAGGCAGCTCATTTTCATAACTTGTAGAATATAAGGCGGTTCGGTACCTTATTACACTTCTCGACAAAATCCACTTAACACGCTCGCCCATAAATCTATCCAATCTCTTCTTAAATCTCCCCCAGGAAGGACGCTTCTATCAGCCGACTACTCGGCCTATTCAGACATATTCGAGATTGTACCGCTGTCTATTTAGTGAAGCGAGCCTGGACTTTTGATTGGTAGTTTAGTCGCCCATTAAAATGTTCCGTCTCCTATGTAACTTGTTTATATCTCCTCAGGAGCAGATGGCATCTCTGCTCGCCCCGACCGCTTGGGAGATTAAGGGAGAAACCCTTTGATCCTACATCCTGTACTGTTGTAGCCCCCGTCGAAGTTGCCGCAAATAAGTGGGTTCGTGCCTTCTCTCACTGTCACGAGGGACCTGGTCAGAGTACTAGTAAAAATCTGCAATGTATTTCTTCGCAACGAGACTTGCTCTTCTTGTGGAGTGTGGACAAGTTCTGGAGAGTTGTAACTTCTTTTTGCATATTTTTAGCCGTCACTTTCTTTACCTCCCCCCCCCATCCCATTTAAAAACGAACAAACCACTAAAATTGTATTTAAAGGAAGGGTAACTTTTCACTGCTCTTGTCCAACCCCGACGGTGCGAGGATCATTCCTCGATCTAAATGAAGACTAAAACTCCTGAAGAGGTTTCCTTCGGTTCCCTTTGGCCCAGGAACGGGGCGCCTTTTCACCCCCATCCCCTCCTCGAGACTAGTGCAGGTCCAAAACAAGTTATCGAGGGCACAAATGAATGCATCCATAAATTGTATTTTTTTTTTTAATGTTTGCGCATGTTTAGATTTATCACATAAATTTAGCACATAAATTAATTGCATAAATGATAAATCCTGGAAATGTAAATCCAGAATTATTATGTATCAATAAATATTTTGTTACGTGCAATAAGTAGATAACATCAGAAATTGTCTAAATGCTATGAAGGGGTCTAATGTACAGGGTGGGCCGTAAGTTTCCATACATAGGAACATTTATATTTTTTTTGTTTCAGATACCCTAGAATATGCGTTTGACGAAAGAGCAACGAATTGAAATCATAGTGATGTTTGGGTCGGGAAGCATTCACATGATTGCATTGATGTTTAGCAGAAAATATGGAACGAACTTCACACTCGACACTGTGGCAAAACTTATTAACAAGTTTCAGAAAACTGAAAATGTTGCAGATCAACCGCGAAGTGGTCCAAGACGTACAGCCACCGATGAAGACGCAACAGCCTCTATACTTACAGGGCTTACACGAAGTCCCAGAAAAAGTACAAGACGGTTGTGTGCACAAAGTGGTGTCAGCAGATCGAGTATCAGGCGCATTTTGAAAGCAAACAAATGGCATCCATACAAATTGCATACGGCACAGCATTTGAGTGAAGACGACCTGAATAGACGGATGGAATTCTGTGAATGTGCATTTACCAAAGCGAACGAGGATGCAAACTTGTCAACTAAGATCTTGTTTACAGATGAAGCAAACGTTTACGTCAAAGAAGAGGTTAATCTGCGCAACATACGTTATTGGAGTAATGCTAACCCTAACTGGCTGAGTCCGACGAAGATGCAAGATGCCGGTAAAGTGATGTTGTGGGCCGGGATATGGGGTGACATAATTATTTGACCAATTCTTTTCAGTGGAAATCAAAATGCCGAAAGGTATCTTAACTTGTTGCAAGAAGAAATTTTCCCATTCCTGCTAAATGAGGAAGGTAACTTCCCAGTTTACTTCAGCAAGATGGAGCTCCTCCTCATTCTGGTCTTCACGCATTTGGATCAGCAGTTTCCGGATGCGTGGATTGGTCGGTGTGGTTCTGTGGAGTGGCCTCCCAGATCCCCAGATCTCTTTCCCCCTTGATTTCTATCTTTGCGGGTACTTGAAGGCCATGGTGTATTAAGTAAATATGAGACATAAATCATCTAAAGGAACGTATCACCAACGCCATTACAAGCATAACTTTAACTGTGCTAATGTGTGTTCATCAACAGTGCGAAACACTTATTAAAATGTTTTCAAAACAATGGCAACCATGTAAAGCATATTATATGAATAAAAATGGTTGTCCATAATAAAAAAATTATTTTTCCTATGTATGGAAACTTACGGCCCACCCTGTATATTCCAAGTTCATTAGTTGACCATTAAAAAGTCAACCATGGGACGAAATCTACTCCGCGGGCAAGGAGTTCCCACCCTTGCATCTTTAAAAGATCACGATAATGATTATTTAATATACCCGACTCGCATCCTTTTCTTTAGCTTTAATCCCTAATTTAATTAGTGTAAAATTTGTAATTTAATAGTATTATAAGGAGGGGTACATTCAAAATATCCAGAAGCAAATGAACACACAAGTATGGAACACTCCTCATAATTTCCTTGTAGACATAGAAAGGAGAGAAGAGCTAATTGGGGACATGTGTAAGGTCCCATAAGGAATAATAAGTACATGGGGCTGGTGTTTGTTAGCTTTTTCATAAGGTTTCATTTCAAGCAGTGGATAATTTCGTCGCTGTGCCCTGGACGAAGAAGGCTTGGATAGCTTAGACCCCGTAAGGGACGCCGCGATTTGCCATCCTGGCCGCCGTGCTGACGGGATCCAGTGCTCCGTCCGGCCCCAGCTTAGCCTCTCTTCCTTCCTTCAGATAGTCTGTATTTCTCCCCTACTTCGTCGCTTTTCATACAACCTCTCCCACAACTTTCAATGGTCAGCCTCTAATTTCACAGGGTAGATGCTGACCTTCTTCTCAAGCCAACCGTCCCGGAACGGGGCTGAGGGGGGAGGGGACAACGTTCCCTCCCCCCTCCTTTTCTTTCTAAGGGGACTGCCAAGAAAGCTAGCAGGCAGCCCATTGCCAACCGCCCCTCGTGTAAGCGGCTCGGTAAGGCAAACCCCCTTAGGGGAGAGAGGGAAGCCAGTCCCCTTCGGTCGCTTCCTTCAAAAGACCTGGTGGCAAGAATTTTAAACCTTGCCGGGATCAAGGCCTGTGCCTCCCCATACAAGACTGGTGACACTGCCAAGGGGACCTGCGATGTCATGGGAGGGGATGGCCAACTGGAGGCCCCTCCTGGGATAGACATGGTCCTTGAGGAAACCCAGCCTCAGACGGTAGGGCCTTCCATGGGTGGGAATCCGGGCTCGGCGCCAAACACCGAACCTGAATCCGCCCCTATGCAAGGTCCTCCTCAAACGGCTATGGTTTCTGAGGCAGTACTAGGAGGGGAGGGATCTCCTCCGGACGGTGCCCCTGCGACCACCAGGACCTTTTCCATTTCGGAGAAGGACCTGGCTGAGGCCGATCCATCTGGCCTAGGGGCTTCTGCCAGAGGAGGTGAGAAGCGGGTTCATTCCCCGCCCTCTGCTCCGAAAAAGAAAAAGACCATTCCCTGGGGCTGCGGGGACGGATGGGTCTCTGCCACTTTGGTAAGCGACCAAGCCAAGATCGGCACATCCGGCCCCTCGCCCCCCCCCCGGGTGAGGAGCCCCCGCATATGACAAAGACCAAAAGCGCGCCGGGCGCATCAATGCACGTCGTGATGTCGCGGAAGGCCACCGGCTGGACTTTACCTCCAGAGGCGGAGAACCCTTCGACGACAAGTTTACTGTGAGTTAGTTGCGCTCCGCTCTCGCTTCGGCGCGGACACCGCCCATGGTCTGAACGATGTCCCGTACGCCATACTTCGACACCTGGGTGAGCGAGGCGTGTCCTTTCTGTTAGATTTGTTCAACAGGATCTGGGTGGAGGGTCTTCTCCCAGACTCCTGGCGAATCGCTACTGAGCTCGCCTTTGGCAAACCGGGGAGAGATCACTCTACTCCGAACGGTTTCCGCCCAATCTCTCTAACCTCTTGCGTGTGCAAGTTGATGGAGAAATTGGAAAATGTTAGATTAGCCTTTTTCCTGGATAGCGGAGGCCATGTGTCTACTGCACAGTGCGGCGGGTTCCGCAAGTTCCACTCCACGTCGGATGTTCTGCTCCGACTCCAAAATGCCGTCTGCGGGGCTTTCCTTCGTAGACAGCAGTACGTCACGGTGTTTTTCGATCTGGAGAAGGCCCATGATACCGCATGGCGATACGGTATCATGGAGACTCTCCACACGATGGGGGCTAGGGGACGCCTCCCAATGTTTATATCTAAATTTTTGCGAGATTGTCGATTCCGCGTACGGGTGGGGGGGGGGGCCCTCTCCGGCCCAAAGGAGCAGGAAGAGGGTGTCCCACAAGAAAGTATCATGTGTGTCACACTCTTTGCCCTGAGCATCAACGGCATCACCTCGGTGCTGCCGAAAGATGTTCTCGCTACGCTCTACGTGGACGACCTTTCGATCTCTTTTGGCGCGGCCCAGATGCCAACTCTGGAGCGTGGACTCCAACAGGCATTGAACCGCGTCTCTCGCTATGCCGAAGCGCACAGGTTTCAGTTTTCTTTGGCCAATACTAAGGTGGTGCACTTCTGCCGCCATCCACGGCTTCACCCCGACCCAGATTTGTTTCCTAATGGGGTGCGCCTGGATGTGGTTAAGTCGCACCGTTTCCTTGGTCTTGTATTCGACCGACGCCCCACCTGGGAGGCTCATATTCGCAGCCTTAGGGTCTCTTGTACCCGCGCCATGGATATTCTCCGCTCCGTGACGTTCAGCGCTTGAGGCGCTGATAGGGCTCTGCCCTACTTTTTTATCGATCCTTTGTTCGTTCGAAGCTCGACTACGGATGCGAGTTTGTTTATTGCGGAAGATAGATTCGATCCACCACACCGGCCTTCGCCTTGTGACCGGTGCATTCCGCACTTTCCCCATTAAGAGACTGTTGGTCGATGCTGGAGAGATGCCACTCGCTCTGCGCCGCGTGCAGTGCATCACTCGCCTGTACGCGCGAGCTCGGCGCCTCCCTCATTGGCCAACAGCTCTCACTGCATCCGCAGCTGATCTCGATGGTGCCTATGCCGCCCAGAGACGCCAGTCATACCCTAAGCCCTTTGAGTTTAGGCCCAGGAAACTCCTTCGAGAGCTAGATATAGCTCTCCGTCCTGTGGCGCCCCTGGTTCTGCCCAGGACGCCACCCGGGAGGGTACCATATTTGGCTATTTGTCGCCACGCCTCTGCTCCCAAAGCTTGTACGGCGCAGGGAGTATTGCGTTCGACCTTTCTGGAGCACACCTCGTGTCACGCTGGAACCGTGCCAGTGTATACGGATGGTTCCAAGTCCCAAAAGGGGGTCGGCTTCCACGCTTTTCCCCTCTGTTTGAAGTCAGCGGGGTTCTGCCAGGCGCCTCGTCTGTCTTCACGGCCGAGCTGGTGGCAATACACTACTCGGTACGGGAGATTTCGCGACGTGCCCGGTTCGGAGACCGGATTGTGATCTATAGCGATTCACAAAGCGCCCTGAGTGCTCTCGCGGTATCCGTGACGCCACGGTTATGACGAGCCGTGCAGATGTCGAGATTATCATCTGCTGGGTTCCTGGACATGTAGGAATTGCGGGGAATGAGCGCGCCGATGAGGACGCCAAAGAGTCCGCGAGGACTCTGCGACCGGACCAGCGTTTCACTCTTCCTCACACTGACTACATGGCAGGAATGCGGGCAGCTCTTCGGACTGTTTGGCAAAGAAGATGGGAGACGGTCGAAGGGAACTTAAAGTTGCGTGCTATGGGCCTATCCCGTAATGCCGCGACGGCTTCAGGTCGCTTTCTGTCGTCTCCGAATCGGACACACTCGTGTGAGTCATCGCTATTTGATGGAGCGCTCGCCTGCGCCCTATTGCCACGACTGCGTCGTCCCCCTGACTGTTCGCACATTCTTGTCGAATGTCCCAGTCTGGGTGATCTTCGCGCCCGTTACCTTTCCCGGTACCGGGATGGGCGTGGTCGCTACCGCCTGTCCCTTGTACTCGGGACGAGTGCCCCCACATTGACTGGTGGACTTGTTGACTTTTGGGGGGAGGCCGGCCTTCCCCCTATTATTTAAGCAGGGTTTGTTTTTTGGTTTTTTTTTTTTTCCCCCTTTAGGTTGCACGCTCCTGCGCCGGGGGACCTCCCCCGACGCAGGAGCTTGCTTCCTTTCCCCCTTTTTGGGGTGTTGTTTTTTATCTTTAATTTTATTTTAAAGTAGCCTAGAACTAGGCCAGTTTTAATACGGCGACTAATGCCCAACTAGGCAGTCGCCAGATGAGCTCTTAAAAAAAAAATGGGATATCTTAGAAGCCCGGCTGTTCGAGTGAGGCTACTCGATGCCCCAAAGAAAGGGCACTTGTTTCCTTACTTTTGCGTGGTATAAACATTTGCGGTGTCCACTTACTAATAGGTGGAAACAATAGCACACAAGACGGAGTCAAGTTCGTACCTATGAAATTCGGTGCTTTTTCGTACGAGCGTGTTTCTAGAGTCTTTCAATGTGAACCTGTTGACATCCTAACCCTTTTCACTTCTTTTTTCCCCTCTTATCTCGCCTATCTGTCTCATTTTCTATATGTATCAATTTCTCCTCTCTCTGCCCCCATTTTCCTCTATATGCCCCCCTTTCCTCCATCTATATACCCCCTTTCTTCCTCCTGCATGCCCTCATTCTCTTCCCTCTGTCTGACCCATTTCTTCCTTATATGTCTCCCTTCTAGCTGGCCTCTTGACTCTCCTCTATCTGCCCCATTGTCCCGCCTCGATATAACACATTTCTTTCCTATACATTTCTCTTTTCTCCCCACTATCTTCCCATTTTCTCCTATACCCACCCCCTTTCTCCTCTATATGCCACCTTTGTTCCCCCCTCTGCTCCCATTGCCCCCCCTCCCTTCTCCCCTCTACCCGCCCCCCTTTCATCCCTTCTATATGACACGTTTTTCTGCCCTCGACCTGCCGCCTTTTCTCCCTTGTACCCCTTTGTCTCTTCTTTAGCTGCCCCTTTTCTCACTTTCTCTATTGAGTTCCCCGCAAGTGGGTGTCTTTTGTAGCCTCATACTTAGTACCTAGTCTCAAACTAAATTGAATTGACTTTGCTTTATTCGGCGCTCCCTGGTTCTGCCCAGGACGCCACACTGAAGGGTAACACCTTTGGCTATTTGTCGCCACGCCTCTGCTCTCAAAGCTTCTACAGCGTCGGGAGTATTGCGCTCAACCTTTTTGGAGCACACCTCGTGTCACACTGGAACCCTACCAGTGTATACGGATGGCTCCAAGTCCGAAGAGGGGGTTGGCTTCCACACCGTATCCCCTCTGTTTGAAGTCAGCGGGGCTCTGCCAGCGCTGCGTCTCTCTTCACGGCCGAGCTGGTGGCAATACACCACTCGGTACGGGAGATTACGCGACGTGCCCGGTTCGGAGACCGGATTGTGATCTATAGCGACTCACAAAGCGCCCTGAGTGCTCTCGGGGCATTGGAATCTCCGCATCCCCTGGTTCGCGATACCCGTGATGTCACGGTTTTGGCAAGCCGGGCGGATGTTGAGATTATCTTCTACTGGGTTCCTGGACATTGTAGGAATTGCGGGGAATGAGGGCGTTAAAGAGTCCGCGAGGACTCTGCGACCGTACCAGCGTTTCGCTCTTCCTCACACCGACTACACGGTAGGAATACGAGCAGCTCCGCGCTACATGGCAAAGAAGATGGGAGACGGTCGAAGAGATCTTAAAGTTGCGTCCCATTGCGCCGCGACTGTTCCCATGGATACATCTTCCCCTTTTGCTTCTTGTTTTTCTTCTTTTGATTTTTGTTTGGGCATTTTTAGTGTAGTCTAGGTAGGACTAGAATTTTAACTAGTGCGACTGCCCTTGAAGGCACACGCTAGATGTGCTTAAAACACAAAACCAAAACGCCCTCAGGTTTTTATTTAAATTCTAGGCTCCCCTGGGGGTCATAATGCGGTCGTTGTTTCACGTGTGTCCCTTTTAACTGTCTTCTTAGCTTAGTGTATTTCTGCTTATTCTAATCCCTAGTCATTCGTATCCCTTCAACTCACAGGGAAATCTGCTTTCCTTCTGCACCTTCTGGATACTTTGCCGCAACTGGTCCCTAGCGCTCGGTCCGCACCTCACTTCTCAACTGTCTCGCTCCATTTTGAAGTGGGTAGGTCTCTTCCGGGGGATATTTCTGCCTTCATGGCCGAAATGGGTATGGTATTTCGTTCGCTACATGGGATTAACCGCCATGCCCAGTCTAGAGGTCTTCTCCTTAGTACTGATTACGCGCCGTGCCCAGTTTAAAGGCCGTTTTCTCAGTGATTCACTCAGTGCGCTAAAGGCTTCTGGGGATGAGATTGTCCGCGCCCCATCGTTGGGAGCATTCGTTATATTATCACGTCTTCCGCATCTCGTTCATGTGGAGATTTGTGTCGCGCGCGCGTGTGTGTGTATGTCTGTGTGTGTGCGTGCTGCCATCATAGAAAAAAAATCCCTAGCGTTAGAGCTACTGTATGAATCATTTACGAACACCCTCATAAACTGCCAGACACCGTCGTGTTTTGGGGTGGTTCTTTTTTTTTTGCTTTGTTTTAATTAATATATAATTGGAATTCGGGTTCTAAGCACTCATACAAAAGAACATACAAAGTGATTAGAGGGAAAATTATTTTAATGTTCTCGTTTACAACTTCACTTAAATTTACAAGATTGATTTTTATCGGGATCAGACCCTAAGAAGGATAATATCGAAAGAATCAAAGGTTTCGATTCCCCATTCTGTGCCAAAGTTTCTTCTGTAAATACAAGCACCTAACTTGTACTAGGTGCAATCGAGTTACAGGAGGCCACACAAAATACCTCCTCGATTCTCCTAACCTCACACTCGCACACTCTATTACATCACTCATGGACCTATGAACCACCCCCGGGGAGCGTTGTGGCGCTCCCGGGGGCTGCCATATCTCCAACCTCGTCTTCTCTTTTGCCTCTAATCCAAGCAAGAGACGAATCCTGTGCGAATCATTTCAAATGAACTATTTGTGAATGATGGCCCTGGATTTAAATGGCTTAGGGGGGCTACAGATTGATCTAGTTTTTCTAGTACCTGGCCTAAATCTCCTCACCCATAGGCTGATTTAAGGGTAAAGTAGAATTCAATAGAGTGATTAATTTCATTGTATTTAGGATTTAGAGACGAGGGGGGGGGGATCGTGTCGTCGAGATCCGATCGGCGTCTCAGTTCTGGCCGGCGCGGATTCCCCGAGGGCGGGGGCGCTCACAGTGCGTGGCGACCCCCTGGCCGCTTGGGGCCAACCCGGTACGTGCTAAACGCGCCGTCACGTCTTCCCAGTCCCGCCCTCCTCTTTGCGAGTCTCACGAGCAACCGGTCAAGCGAGACGCCGTTGTGGCCCAACCACGGATCAGTACCGGATGGGGAGCACCCTTCCCTTCGCCCCCTACCTCAGGAGGAATGGTCCACCGTGAGCTGAAGGCTGTGGAAAGAGTAGCAACTCGGGAGGTTACTTTTTCACTTTCGGCTCGGCTTTTAAACATCACTGCGACTCAAATTGCCGAGGTTAATTGTATTTTATTTAATGGGTAATTGAGTCTGTACGTTCTCCTAAGGACGAAAGAGAAAAGGTCAACATGAGGAAGAACATAAAATGGGAATTAAATCATTTGTGTATTGTCAAGGCGCATAGGACTTAAGATCAAATCTGTTTGTGCCTTTAAATGTTCAAATTAATTCCAAAGAACCGGATGGTCTTGGTTAGTTTGGTTATTGTGACGCCCACTAAAGGGTAACTCTGTACCTTCGGGCTTAAACTCGTATTTCCCTACCATGTAAATTCGGATCGGTTAAATTTGCTGTATTAATCCTTGTCAACCGCAATCTTGTTTAATTAGTGTCATGTTAGGTCTCTGGTTTTTGCATTCGTGCAACGATCTCTCTGTCTCCACGACCAGACTACCGTTGCTACGTGCACTAACTTGACATTTTCGAATAATCCCCCCCCCCTCTATTTCCCATTATAATGAATCGAACGTGTAGGCTTATAATAACGGGCTGATTGTCAATTGCTCAACTACGAGTGACGTAATGACCAGAAGGATTCGTTTGGTTTTCAGTTTCCCCCAAGGCAATTACGAATCAAAATCGAGCTTGCCTTTACCGGTTACATTTTCCTGCCGAGGCGGTCTGTATTTCCTTAAGGGGTTGGCCAAGTCGGTCTAGTATATTTCTCCTTTAAAGCGAAAACCAACGGAGGCGCTTGCCACGGGAAGTTTGTAAGGATATTTAAAGAAAGTTAAAGGTAGGTCGCACATCCTCCTCATTGGCTTTAGTGCCGGTAGAGAACGCATCCGCGGGCGTTGGAGCCGGTAGAGGAGACTCCGGATCTCGGTTCCAGCATGATTTCCATGGTAGACTTGACACCCCTTTCGGGGTGGATAGTAATAGAAAAGAAAGCAGGGAGAAAGGGTGGGAAGAAAGCCGCTATGTTAAATACCCCGATACGATAGAGAGGGACTAGACCCCCTTTACACACACACACACACACACACACTGGCTCAGACCTGGATTGAGTAGGCTAAGGCTAGTCGACGACTAGCCTGCAAAATTAACCGACGGTTAAAAAAATAGGTGAGAAGGAGTTTGTAAAGGTAAAAAAAAGCAAAATGGATATGTCTAAAATAAATAAAAGGCCAGGTAGTTTTAAACTTGTGTCACGCTACTGAAGGCGCGAGCTGGGGGGCGTTCCGCTCCTCTAGGTCCTAAGTGGCAGTCTACATGGGGCTCCTTTGCGTGGTAATATATAAATAAAAATTCTCCCCCCCCAAAATTTTAAAGTCCTTATAATATATTACTTAATAATTTCCATCCACGGCCACTATTATATTCTGTATACGCAATAAAACTGCTACATTGGCTATCCAACAGCGGATCTGAATCCATTTGGAAGTTTACGGAGGGACGTTACGGCAGAAAACGTCCTATACTCAGGATGGTTGGTCACCTGAGAACTTGGTCGTCACTCTTGGTATGATGCAGAACTTATGGTAACATTCCTCCTTTCTTCTCCAGACAAAAGTCCTCCAAAGCGAGAAGGTTACCAGAGAAATTCCCATGTACCCGTTGTCGCTTGTACAAAACTCCCATGTATCTCACGATACAAGTACATATAGTCGCTTGTCTCTTGACTATCATGAGCAAACTCCGCATTAATGACCAGACTATTCTCAAGCTGACTCAACAGTTAGGAGCTGACGGTCCTACCGTTCCTTAGACACCCAACTCTACCGGTTTGCATCTGTATTCTTGAAGTTCCTAACTGATAGGCGGTTCTTTCCCCTCCATTTCCACAACTTTAACTTAGCATTATTGTCGTCCCCTTCGGTTGTACGATTAACTTAGAATTGAGTTTCTGTGATTAATATTTTAGCTCTTTTAAGAAGATATCTGAAAATCCAAGGTTGATTTTATTTATGCAAATAGCATGCAAACCGCCGCGTGAATCGTGTTAAAATTATGTGCCCCCAAGTTTTGGCAACGCTGTACGACATGTCTAACCTACGGGTTTTATTCTGATTTATCAGTTTATGGAGGCTGAGATTAAGATAATTTATCAGTTGAACCGGTACTCAAAATCTGTAGGATCGCGTGCCTTCCAAGCCCCACTTACTCCGAGAAGGATCTGCGGCTATATATCTTGCACACATTTTCACTTACATCACCACTGTACAGATCCTCCTTACCAACTTTCTGGAGGAGATGCGTCGTTGGTTACAAGGAAAGTAAGTACCCTAGGAGACCTTACGGTCCATTCAAAGAGGGTACCTTTGGACTAGCAATCGAGCGGGCACATGGCTGCTCAATTGTTTTGCGTCCCTAAACGGCCACTTTTCAAGACTTTGTCTAGTCTTGACTTGAACTGGTCAACAGATTCACTGTTGACAACTTCCACTGGAAGTGCGTTCCACTTACCGCAGATACTGTAGGTGAAAAAATTTCCACACAGATTGCGGTTGTAACGCTTCAGTTCAAGTTTGAAGCCGTGATTGCGCGTTCTATTCTCACTCAGTGTGAAAATATCCCGGTAGTCAACATTGTCGAACCCTCGAAGTATTTTGAAAACTTCGATGAGCTGACCACGCAGTCTACGGATTTCCAGCGAGAACAGATCTAATTCCCTTAGTCTATACTCATAACTTTTATGTCGGATAGAGGGAATCAGTTTGGTTGCCCTAGCTTGCACGCGTTCCAACCTTGCGATGTCCTTTCGAAACGAAGGACTCCAAAATTGTACGGCATACTCCAGGTGCGGCCGAACGAGGGAGTTGTACAGACAAAGTACTATCTCCTTGTTACGGTATCCAAACTGGCGCTTCATGTAGCCTAACATTCTTTGGGCTTTTTTCTCTGCCTCGATGCACTGTTTCGAGAACTTGAGGTCGCTAGTAATAGTTACACCCAAGTCCTTCTCAGTGTCACTCGATTCAAGATCAGTGCCCTTAAGGATATACTGAGATTGGGGGTTTCTGTGGCCGATATGCATCACTTTGCATTTCCCCACGTTAAAAGGCATTTGCCACGTGTCCGACCACTCCCCAATCTTCACAAGATCTTCCTGCAGGCGGGCAGTATTTCCATCCTTTGCAACGTTCATACCAAGCTTGGTATCGTCGGCAAATTTGGAAATCTTGGCAACCATGTCACCATCTATGTCGTTGACGTAGATGATGAATAGTAGTGGTCCCAGGACACAACCTTGAGGCACCCCGCTAGTAACGGGCACCCACTCAGAAGCCTGTCCATTCACCACCACCCGTTGCCGTCTGCCACTTAGCCAGTTCTCGATCCAGCTTGCTACTTGTCCGTCTATGCCAAGCGCTCGCACTTTCCGGAGAAGGCGGCGGTGTGGTACCTTATCAAAGGCTTTCTGAAAGTCTAAGTAAACCACATCCACCGCCTTGTCCCGATCGTGGTCACTGAACACGAAGTGGAAGAATTCCACAAGGTTCGTCAGGCATGACCGTTGCCTTCGGAAGCCGTGCTGGGAACTCCTCAGTAGCAGGTTTGACTCTAAATACGACGTTATTTTCTCCACCATCATGCTTTCCATGAGTTTACCGACTATCGAAGTCAGACTGATAGGTCGGTAGTTTGACGGATGGCTGGGGTCTCCTTTCTTGAAGATCGGAGTCACCTCCGCCTCACGCTAGTCTCTAG
Organism: Ceratothoa steindachneri; assembly: GCA_963969495.1. NCBI lineage: Eukaryota > Metazoa > Arthropoda > Malacostraca > Isopoda > Cymothoidae > Ceratothoa > Ceratothoa steindachneri. The sequence goes on from OZ018325.1 coordinate 115,158,694, forward strand.
GAACGCATCCGGTCCGGATTGACATGTTAAAGATAGCGCACAGATGTCGTGATACTTCATCGCACACTTCCTTCCACACCTTGGTTGAGAACCTTTGGTTCAGGCTTCAATGAATTAGAATCAGTTGATCAACATTCGGCGGTGCACGGCTGAAGCCCGAATCGCTTCGTTGTTTGCTGGGTTTCCTGTTCAAGGAGTTGGCGGGAGGGGGGGGGGGGCGATTGGCCGCCACTTTTACTCGATCACTCAGACCCGCGAGATTGGCCAAATGCCTATTGCTACACCGCCGGAACAATTTTTTTTCTGAGAGTGTGTTGGTGTATGGGAGTATTACTATTGTATGGAAGGAGAAGGAAAAATCTGGAGTGAGAGCAGTGCTAATGATGGGCAACTTACGAGGGATGCTTGGTTCGCGAAAATTAGAGTGAAGGACTCTGTATGGTGGGAAAAAGTGACTGTGTTCTGAGGAGAATCAATGGAAATAAACTTGTAAAGAGAGTGAGTGAGTGTCAGGGTGCGGGGTTGAAGACCCACGTAAAAGGGAGGTTGATTAGGCGAATAAGTGAGAAAGGGCTGATAGGTATGGTGTGTGTGTGTGTGTGTGTGTGTGTGCATGCATGGAGGGTGGGGTTGAGGTTATGAGTGGGCTTCTTTCTTTTTTTATTTTAGTGCGTTAATCTGGCTGCCGCCATCCAGGGCGGAGCCGCCGAAATCACAAACGAGCCCATCTTGAGACTACCTGGGAAGATATTTAATTCCCTAAGGCTGTCCTCTTATGACTAGTTATCATTTTGGTAACTCTACTTTGAATCCATTCTATCTTGTTTATATCCTTTTGATAGTAAGGACACCAAGTTTGAACACAATGTTCCAGAAGAGACCGGACTAAAAATTTGATGAGAAAGTATTACTTTCGATTTGTGCTCAAATGATCTTCCGAAAGTTCATTCTATTTTGTTTGCCTTCTTGGTGCTTTTGTGCATTGTTGACTGGGTTTTAGGTTCCTTGATCCTAAATCTGTTTCCTTGTCTACGCTTTTCAATCGTATTTCACTCATTGAATAAGATACCCTTTCATTTTGATTTCTTCTGTACACCACATGACATTTATCCGCATTGAAGCACATTTGGCAAGTTTGGGCCCAACGTGATCACTGGTCTAAATTATATTGCATATCTTTTACTTTCTTCTGTGTGAGTTTACAGCATTGTCGATTTTTGTATAATCTGCTTACATAAGATTGTGCATGTTAGACCTTCATCAATGTTCTTAATGTAGATCAGAAAAGTGGACAAGCTCTAAAAGTGAGCCCTGTAGAACCCCGCTAGTTACACTGAGCTATTTATGACTACTCTCTGCCTTCTGTTGTTGAGCCAAATCTCGTTCCATCTTGAAACGTCGCCCTGTATTCCGTGCGATTGTAATTTTATTATTAGCCATTTGTGAGTAACTTTGTCGAAGGCCTTCTGGAATTAAAGGTATATTATATCTATAGCTTTATTGTTATCGTTTAGATTAAGAATATTGTGGATGAAGCCTAAATGTTTTGAGGCAAGAAAATTTGTTGCGGAACCATGCTTGGTGTTTTTAAGAATGCTGTTTGCCTCCAAATAGTTCCCGATTTTGCACACAACTGAGGTTAAACTAATTAGGCGATAGTTGCCAGGTATAGATTTGATGCCCTTTTTAAATATTGGTGTTACATTAGCGAGTTTTCAGTTGTCTGGTATAGTGCCCTTCTGCAAGGATCTCTCATAAAAACCGTGCAAGTGGTTTGGAAAGCTCATTTTTATCTTCTTTTAGAACTATTGGTGGGATAGTGTCGGCTCTACTGATTTATTTGAATTAACCACCCTATGCATGAGGTAGGTGAGCTCTGCACTCCAGAAAATATGCTTGCCTAACATCAATTAGAGAAAATGGTAAAAAACGGGACGGGCTGCAGGTCGTCTCATTGAGCGAAGACATTTATGCCCGCCAAGAAGAGTGGCTAGCGTGCTTCGAAACAAAACGGAATTTCGCTCTCGCCCTTCGAAATTCAGACTGGGTGAAATCGTTCAAACCCATTTGTACCGCCGTCTCACACTCTGCTGCCTACAAGAGGATCGAACGGCGTGTAAAACGGCTTGCCGTTCCAGGGGTAGAAGTTAGACCCGCGGCGATAAGGGTGCCAGATAACTCGACGGCCTCATCAACCGACCTACACTCTTCGATTAAGTTAGAGAGAACTCGGTCATTTTCGCGAATGCTGGCCACCGCTCCCAACCCAAGCACCAGCGAAGTGGCTTCTCAGGCGTCAGTCGTTACTATGGATATCGTCAATAACTTCCTACCCCAAATCCGAGTCTGTATCCGGAGAGGCTAAGGCTGGAAATTGAAGGTGTTTCTGGGACAGTGATGTGTGAATTCATCCATTTAAGACACCAATTACCAGATCTTACATCAGGTTCACTAGGAACCTCTTCCCGCCTTGGATTGAACGCGTAATTCCACCAAAGGAGTTGCATACCCTTCCAGTCCTTGGTAACCTTGCCACGACGTGTGACGCGGAGTACTAGGGTCCTTCTGCCCAGGCCTGAACCCTGGCTGGATGCGATTGTTCAACACACAACACCCTATCGTTATGAATAACCAATTTGAGGTAGATAAAACTGATGGGTAGCACTTCGTTATCACTGGATCCTATATTTGAACGCCCCATCATCCTGGAAAATAGACGAATCGTCACCGAATGATTTGGTTATTTAGTGAGGGTTTTTCTTGAATGTCATTTTAATATATGTTTTCACCGCTGTTCTGTGGTATTCAAAAAATTCCTGTCTTAGATGACCAATTTGGTTTTCGTGTTTTAGTTCTGTAACATTTAGTGGCAGAATGTCTCACCGTTGGCTCGACGTATCCTTATGGTATCTGCGAGTCATTGATCATCCTGATATCAAAGTAAAGAAGAGCTTTAAGAAAGCTTTGCCAGTTAGCCCACGTCTAATCCTTGTTTTTTTTATGTATAACTTTATATGTTAATACTCAGTAATGAATCCCTAAGACCAATAATTATTCATGTATTTGTTGTCTATCCGTAATTATGGTCATGACTTCCTTTACGTACACTTTCCTACATGTCATCTCCGTAAGCATTTGAGTTTTCTTTTTTTTTGTTTTCTTGGAACTTCCCTGTATTTCAAGGGTTCACCTTTATCCCTCCCCCTTTGTGTGTTTTGCTTCCAATTTGCTTAATTAGCCGCCTCTTAGCAGGGCTAGAATTAGTGAAAACAAACTTCTTCAGGCTTTGACATCGCTCATTTGGCAACACTGCCTGAAGTAAATGCGTCTACGTCAACATTTCTTATAACTATTGGGAAAATTGGGACTAATGCAATCCCGCAGCATCATTACTATGCGATTGAAGCAAATATATCAGAAATGATTTATTAAAGTCATGCGATAAAATTCGCACCTATACAATGCCTAGAAGAAAAATAAAATTGTAAATTAAAGCCAAAGCGTTTGTAATTGTATATTTTTGCGCTTAAACTGCATTCCTAGTCTTCATCTTTGTGAGCCACCATTGAGCCCCTAAATGGCTGACAGAACGCAGTTCAGACCAGGGTTGGAAAAAAACAAAATTTTGAGAGCCCAATAAAACCCGAGTTTTATTCTGGGGGTTTTCAAAAAACAAATGCTACAAGCATTAGAATAACATAAATAAAAAGAATAGGTATTTCTTTTTATATAATATTAATAATTACTTAGTTTAATAATTATATTATAGTAAGAATAGATCACAGTAACAGATCACCGATAGAGTATTGTGGGTACCCATGATAGCCATAACCTGTAGAAGGAGAGATGAATTATTATGTGTCAGTATCAGAAAAATAACCATAATTTGATACATATTTGTTTAAATTATAAACATAAATATGAATTTTTAATAAAATAATGATAAGTAGCATTCCTTTCTTGAAAAAAAAAAAAACGAAACCTGGCTTTTTTAAATCTTGTTTAAAAAAAAAAAAACATGCTACAAGCACTAGAATAACATAGAAAAGAATAGCTATCTATATTTTATATATTATTAATAATTACTTAGTTTAATAATTATATTATAGTAAGAACAGATCATAATAACATCACTGATCGAGAATTGTAGGTACCCATGATAGCCATAACCTGTAGAAGGAAAGGTGAATTATTACACTAGTCAACAATTATTTTGCTACTTGGGTATTAACTTGTGATTTATACTAGATCGAGTATCCTGATTCCGAATCTGCAATCAGAATTGTTCTATCACGTAAACTTCTTGAGTTACACACATACTCTTTAGTTACACATATGGGCAGTGTTGCTTCGCCTACCGTAGTGAGAGGATGTGTTGTGTGTGTTTGGTTCCTGCATTACGCTCCTGCTTTATCACGTAGTCAAATTTAACTATTATAGTAGTGGTGTTGAAACGGTATTTACATACAGTGATTAATTGCATTTTTCTTTCAGATTTATCTCTCAATTAATTTGTAATGAAATAAAATTGTACAAAAGTATATAACAGGATATATACAAACTAAGTTGAAAACCTGAATCTGCGAGGATGTATAAACAACCTAGACAAATTTTGTTATATCTGTGGAAGATATACTCCAAGCAACCAGCGTAAAAATTTAGCTAAAAGAGTGAAAACTGCATACAATTATTACTTTTGTTGTAAAGTTGGTGAGCAAGACAAGCCCTGGGCACTTCACAAACCTTTTACTGTGTGTTATAAGGGGCTCACACAGTGGTTAAATGGCAAACGGAAGGGTATGCCTTTTGCTGTACCAATAGTGTGGCGTGAACCAACAAATCATGTTTTTGATTGCTACTTTTGTATGACAAATATTGCGGGATTCTCAAATAAGAACAAGTCAAAAATTATATATCCAGATTGTAAGTCAGCTATAAAACCAGTACCCCATAATATGGAGATGCTAATCCCAGTTCCTCCATCAGCTAGTGCAGTTAAAGAAGATGATTCATCGCCTGAAGAGGATAACAATGACGTTGCAATATATGAGGATGATTCTAAGGAAAAGAAGATTCAGTTGATAAATCAAGAAAGATTGAATGATTTAGTGAGGGATTCGTCATTGTCAAAGGAGAACGCAGAACTGTTGGGCTCCAGACTACAGCAATGGAATCTTCTAGTGGACGGTGCAAAAATATCTACTTTCCGTTTACGCCATGAGTCCTTAGCTGCCTTCTATAAAGAAGAAGATGGTGCTTGTTTCTGTACTGATGTTAATGGCCTCATGAATCAGCTAAGAAACGAGCATTTACCTGATGAATGGAGACTATTCATCGATGCAAGCACTGCTAGCCTCCAAGCTGTGCTGCTACACAATTGTAACGTAAGGGGCGCGGCGATTTGCCATCCTGGCCGCCGTGCTGACGGGATCCAGCGCTCCGTCCGGCCCCAGCTTAGCCTCTCTTCCTTCCTTCAGATAGCCCGATTTCTCCCCTACCTCGTCGCTTTTCATACAACCTCTCCCACAACTTTCTCTGGTCAGCCTCTAATTTCACAGGGTAGAATGCTGACCTTCTTCTCAAGCCAACCACCCCGGATCGGGGCTGAGGGGGGGAGGGGACATTGTTCCCTAACCCCTCAGCTCCGGTTCGGGATGGGTTTTTTTTAACAACCTGCTTCATCCCCAAACACATCTTCCTCACATCCCTTTTCCTCTCCTCTTCACAACCTATATTTTTTACGCCGTGTCCAAGGTGGAGCCGCCATGCCGAAGGACTGCCAGGCCACCAGGCGGGAGGGGTGGTCCCGAATGGCGGCGCCTGGCTCTGCCGGGCTTGTAAGCACCTCTCGCAGTGCGGGCAACTGCGAGAGGTGATGAGCTATTGCGTCCCGTAATCAAAAGAGGGTCACCATGCCCATGTATGAAAAAAAACAAAAACCCCAACCCCCAACTTCCCCAAAAACATCTACGGAGCCGCCCTCGGGCAGCTCCACCGAGAAAATGGAGGTCCCCCCCCTTGTGCTTGCGCAAGGGACCCTCCATAATTCTTTAACCGGAGAGGAGGCTTACTCCTCTCCTACGCCTACGGGTGTAGGGGACTCCCCCTCACCCCCTTCTCTGGAGGTGCTTTCGGGCACCTCCCTATCTCCAGCGGCAGTCCCTCCTTTGCTTTCTAAGGGGACTGCCAAGAAAGCCAGCAGGCAGCCCATTGCCGACCGCCCCTCGTGCAAGCGGCTCGGTAGGGCAAACCCCCTTAGGGGGGAGAGGGAAGCCAGGCCCCTTCGGTCGCTTCCCTCAAAAGACCTGCTGGCAAGAATTTTGAACCTTGCTGGGGTCAAGGCCTGTGCCTCCCCACACCACCTGACTAGTGACAATACTGCCAAGGGGACCTGCGATGTCCTGGGAGGGGATGGCCAACTGGAGGCCCCTCCTGTGATAGACATGGTCCTTGAGGAGACCCAGCCCCAGACGGTAGGGCCTTCCATGGGGGGGAATTCGGGCTCGGCGCCAAGCACCGAACCCGAATCCGCCCATATGCAAGGTCCTCCTCAAATGGCTGAGGGCTCCGAGGCAGTAGAAGGAGGGGAGGGATCTCCTCCGACAGGTGCCCCTACGACAACCAGGACCTTCTCCATTTCGGTAGAGGGACCTGGCTGAGGCTGGTCCATCTGGCCTGGGGACTTCTGCCGGCGGAGGTGAAAAGCGGGTTCATTCCCCGCCCTCCTCTCCTAAAAAGAAAAAGACTCAAAAGACGAAGAAGACTCGGGGCTCCTCTCCATCCGCGGGGGCTGCGGGGACGGATGGGTCTGCTGCCACTTTGGTAGGTGACCAAGCCAAGATCGGCACATCCGGCCCCTCTACCCCCTCGTGTGCGGAGCCCATGACTACGACTAAGACCAAGAATGCACAGGGCGGAGCCTCGATGACATCGGGGCCCCTGATTCAGAGGTTACCTGGCGTTTTCGAGCCCGCTGGCTTCAAACGCTTCCTCGTTATTCGCTCCACTGATGGCACCATGTTGTCCAAGGGCAACATGATCCATCAGAGGAGAGGATTAGCTAGTGCAATTGGTAGAGAGCCGAAGGTAACCCGTTTCTCGGACGGGAGCCTTCTGGCGAATGCGGCGAATCCCGCCGAGGCGGCCAAGATAAGTGCTCTTCGGACACTTCATGGCACCCCGGTGAGTGTGACGCCGCACTCTACCATGAACTTTGTGAAAGGAGTAGTTTATGCGAGGGAACTCGTTGACTACTCCATTGAGGACATCACCCTAGAGCTGGCCGACCATGGGGCGGTCAAGGTCGAGCGTGTGATGAGAAAACAGGGAGGGGCCTCGAGACCCACCCCTACACTCTTCGTCACGTTCGACTGTGACAAGCTCCCTGAGTCGGTGCGTGCCGGTTGGTACCGCTACCGCGTGAAGGCATTCGTGCCACTGCCGCGGCGGTGCTATTACTGCCACCGCTTCGGCCATACGAATCGATCATGTAGACGTGCAAAATCGGGGTCACCCGAAGTCTGTGTAAATTGCTCCAAGGTCGCACACGATAAGTCCAAATCGTGTGTGGCCAAGTGTGTCAATTGCGGAGAGCCGCACCCTGCTTCTTCGAAGCAATGTGGTGCATATCTCCTTGAGAAAGAAATCCTGGCCGTTCAGGCCCAGGATCGACTCTCATTCCGCGAGGCAAAGGACTTGGTCCTGGCGCGCCCGGCTCTGCCTGGGACGTCATATGCCTCAATAGTTAGAAAGGCACCCTCTGCTCCTGGCCCATCCAGGCCAACGAGCACGGTTGTTTCCGCGCCCATTCGGAGCCCTTCTGTGGGCTCTACCCAACCTGGGCGCTCCCCTGGTAAAGCTGGCGGCAAAAAGGGTTCATACCCAGCCCCGGCTAAAACCAGGGCTCCCCCCTCTTCCCCCAGCGTGACCGTTTCGCGTAAAGCGAAACGGCCACGCGCCTCCACCGAGTCGTTAGACTCACAGGAGGCAACACCCCTGAAGATGGTCGCTAGGCCATCTTCCGGGGTTCCTAAAGCTGTTCCCCGAAAGGAGGACAGCAACAAAGGAGCTTCGGCCCCTTTGCCCACGCCCCGAGGTGGAGCGAGTGGCTCGGAGACGGTGGTTCCTCGAAAAGAGGGCCCCCCGCCTCCGAAGCCGCAACGCCCGCCTAAAGTTTCGAGGCGGAGGGAGGAAAAGACTCGCATGGCGAGCCCAACCTCCCCCAATAAGTCCTCGAAGGCGACAGCGCCTTCAGCGCTTTGTCCGGCCAACAGCGCCCGGGGTTCTGCCCCCGGGAAGCGTACGGCCATTCCCGTGAGGGTCTTCAATTCGAGGAGGGCCCCCGCGTCTCCTCCGAGCTAGGCCTGGAGGGCATATTCCTTCAATGGAATTGCCGTGGACTCCGGGCCAACTGGGAGGAGCTGCGGAGGCTCGCCTCATCCCGTTCCCCGTTAGCTATTTTTTTGCAGGAGACCATGCTAGGCGCGTGCCCCCTGCCTGCCCTCCCGGGGTATAAGGGTCTTGCGACCCAACCACCGCGGGACGGCCGGGCTGGGGGATGCGCGGTTTACACCCGGCATGATGTCTCCGTTCTTCCTTTCTCTTTAGATACCTCCTTTCAGGCAGTGGCTGTGCAGCTGCACCTGGATAGGAGGTATACTATCATTTCTGCGTACATTCCACCGTCAGCTGACTTCGACGCGGGGGACTTTCGCCGCGTCGTGGCACGGTTGCCGAGGCCCTATCTCTTGCTTGGAGATCTGAACGGCAGGCATCCTCTCTGGGGAGATTACACCATAAATCCCAGGGGACAAGTCCTTGCCGATCTGATCGAAGAGCTTGAGATGGGTGTCCTAAACGTGGATGAGTTTACGCATCACTGTCCGAGAACCGCTTCATTTTCTTGCCTTGACCTATCTTTGTGCTCTTCGGATGCACAGCCTGATTTTGATTGGGGGGTGGTCGATGACCTCCATGGTAGTGATCACTTTCCCATTCAAATATCATTTTCAGGGCAACTGCCGCCTGAGAGACCACCTCGGTGGTGCTTGGCGCGGGCGCGGTGGCCTGCATTTCAGGAAATGACTGAATTCTCTATCTCAGTCAAGGAGTTTAGGTCGGTAGATGAGGCCGTCGAGTTCTTCTCCGGCAACCTCATCGCCGTGGGCCTGACTACTATTCCTAGGACGTCTGGCCGTTTTGCACGCCGACCACTCCCATGGTGGTCGGCCGAGTGTGAGACGGCCCTCAAACAGAAGCGTTATGCCTACATGCGCTATAAGCGCCGCCCGAACGATTTCACCGTCGCTGAATTTCGTCGGGCTAGGGCTAGGTTCCGGTATATTTCGAAGCACGCCCGCCGCTCTTCTTGGCGGGCATACGTGTCTTCACTTAACGGGAAGACCCCTTTAGCTGAGGTGTGGAAGCGAGTCAAAAGGATTCGGGGCAAGTTCTCGCAGGACCCCCCTCCCGTTCTCCAGGAGAATGGGACCGCAATCTCGGACCCCGCGTCCGTGGCGGAATCCTTAGCGACCGCTTTTTCCGCATTCTCTAGCCGTGATGCTGCTCCGCCAGCATTCAATGCACGTCGTGATGTCGCGGAAGGCCGCCGGCTGGACTTTACCTCCAGAGGCGGAGAACCCTTCAACGACAAGTTTACTGTGAGTGAGTTGCGTTCCGCTCTCGCTTCGTGCGCGGACACCGCCCATGGTCCGGACGATGTCCCGTACGCCATGCTTCGACACCTGGGTGAGCGAGGCATGGCCTTTCTATTAGATTTGTTCAACAGGATCTGGGTGGAAGGTCTCCTCCCAGACTCCTGGCGAATCGCTACTGTGCTCGCCTTTCGCAAGCCGGGGAGAGATCACTCTACTCCGACCGGTTTCCGCCCAATCTCTCTAACCTCTTGCGTGTGCAAGTTGATGGAGAAATTGGTAAATGTTAGATTAGCCTATTTCCTGGACAGCGGAGGCCATCTGTCTTCTGCACAGTGCGGCTTCCGTAAGTTCCACTCCACGTCGGATGCTCTGCTCCGACTGGAAAATGCCGTCTGCGAGGCTTTCCTTCGTAGACAGCACTACGCCACGGTGTTTTTTGATCTGGAGAAAGCCTATGATACCGCATGGCGATACGGTATCATGGAGACTCTCCACACGATGGGGGCGAGGGGACGCCTCCCAATGTTTATATCTGAATTTTTGCGAGATCGTCGATTCCGCGTACGGGTGGGGGGAGCCCTCTCCGGCCCAAAGGAGCAGGAAGAGGGTGTCCCGCAGGGAAGTGTCCTCAGTGTCACACTCTTTGCCCTGAGCATCAACGGCATCACCTCGGTGCTGCCGGAAGATGTTCTCGCTACGCTCTACGTGGACGACCTTTCGATCTCTTTTGGCGCGGCCCAGATGCCAACTCTGGAGCGCCGACTCCAACAGGCATTGAACCGCGTCTCTTGCTATGCCAAAGCGCACAGGTTTCGGTTTTCTTTGGCCAAGACTAAGGTGGTGCACTTCTGCCGCCATCCACGGCTTCACCCCGACCCAGATTTGTTTCTTAATGGGGTGCGCCTGGATGTGGTTGAGTCGCACCGTTTCCTTGGTCTTGTATTCGACCGACGCCTCACCTGGGAGGCTCACATTCGCAGCCTTAGGGTCTCTTGTACCCGCGCCATGGACATTCTCCGTTCCGTGACGTTCAGCGCTTGGGGCGCTGATAGGGCTACCGCCTTACTTTTTTATCGATCCTTTGTTCGCTCGAAGCTCGACTACGGATGCGAGTTTTATGCATCTGCAGCCGAGCGTTTATTGCGGAAGGTGGATTCGATCCACCACACCGGCCTTCGCCTTGCGACCGGTGCCTTCCGCACTTCCCCCATTGAGAGCCTGTTGGTCGATGCTGGGGAGATGCCACTCGCTCTGCGCCGCGTGCAGTGCATCACTCGCCTGTACGCGCGAGCCCGGCGCCTCCCCCAGTCGCCAACAGCTCTCACTGCATCCGCAGCTGATCTCGATGGTGCCTATGCCGCCGAGAGACGCCAGTCATACCCTAAGCCCTTTGGGTTTAGGGCCAGGAAACTCCTTCGAGAGGTAGATATAGCTCTCGGGCCGGTGGCGCCCCTGGTTCTGCCCAGGACGCCACCCTGGAGGGTACCACATTTGGCTATTTGTCGCCACGCCTCTGCTCCCAAAGCTTGTACTGCGCCGGGAGTATTGCGTTCGATCTTTTTGGAGCACACATCGTGTCACGCTGGTACCGTGCCAGTGTATACGGATGGCTCCAAGTCCCAAGAGGGGGTCGGCTTCCACGCCGTATCCCCTCTGTTTGAAGTCAGCGGGGCTCTACCAGGCGCTGCGTCTGTCTTCACGGCCGAGCTGGTGGCAATACACCACTCGGTACGGGAGATTACGCGACGTGCCCGGTTCGGAGACCGGATTGTGATTTATAGCGACTCACAAAGCGCCCTGAGTGCTCTCGGGGCATTGGAATCTCCGCATCCCCTGGTTCGCGAAATCCGTGACGCCACGGTTTTGGCGAGCCGGGCAGATGTCGAGATTATCTTCTGCTGGGTTCCTGGACATGTAGGAATTGCGGGGAATGAGCGCGCCGATGAGGGCGCCAAAGAGTCCGCGAGGACTCTGCGACCGGACCAGCGTTTCGCTCTTCCTCACACCGACTACATGGCAGGAATACGGGCAGCTCTTCGGACTGCTTGGCAAAGAAGATGGGAGACGGTCGAGGGGAACTTAAAGTTGCGTGCCATTGCGCCGCGACTGTTCCCATGGACCTATCCCCCAATGCCGCGGCGGCTTCAGGTTGCTTTCTGTCGTCTTCGAATCGGACACACTCGTGTGACGCATCGTTACTTGGTGGAGCGCTCGCATGTGCCCTATTGCAACGACTGCGTCGTCCCCCAGACTGTTCGGCATATTCTTGTCGAATGTCCCAGTCTGGGTGATCTTCGCGCACGATACCTGTCTCGGTACCGGGATGGGCGGGGTCGCTACCGCCTGTCCCTTGTACTCGGGACGAGTGCGTGCACCATGACTGGTGGACTTATTGACTTTTTGGGGGAGGCCGGCCTTCTCCCCTTTATTTAAGGTTCCTTTTTTTGTTATTGTTTTGTTTTAGATTGCACTCTCCTGCACCGGGGTGAGGGGGACCTCCCCCCGCTGCCGGAGATTGCTTCGATTGTTAAGTTTTTCAAATTTATATTGATTGTTAAGTTTTCATATTTTAACTTTAAAGTAGCCTAATTCTAGGCTGTCGTGTTTTTCGGCGACTTATGCCCAAGTGGGTAGTTGCCAGATGGGCTCTATAAAAAAAAAAAAAAAAAATACACAATTGTAACAAAAACCTTCAATTCCTGTCGCACTTATTGTTGCGATGATAGAGACATATGACTCAATGAAATTTATTTTGGAAGGTGTTAATTACTCGCATCATAAGTGGAATATATGTGGTGATCTAAAGGTAATTTCTTTACTTTCTGGACTGCAGCTAGGATATACAAAGAATATGTGCTTCTTATGCCTATGGAACAGCCGTGACAACAGGAATCATTATATTGTCAAAAGGTGGCCCGAAAGAGAAGAACACATAGTTGGCCGATACAATGTGAAGCACATGCTTTTGGTACATCCAAAGATCTACCTTCCATCACTTCATATCAAACTTGTCCTTATCACGAATTTTGTTAAAGCAATGGCCCATGATTCTGATGGATTTCAGTATCTCAAAGAAATTTGGTGCAAAGAAAACCGCTGCTAAACTAACTCCAATTGAATTGGCAGCATGGGATTCATTTGTCCATGTAGTGCAGAACTTCCTTAGTTATCATAAGGCTGAAAACTACGAAGAACTAGTGGACAACATGCTAAAGGCCTATCAACGAATGGGTTATCGGATGTCTTTTAAGATGCATTTCTTGCATTCGCATCTAGATTTCTTTCCATCTAATATGGATGATATTAGTGACGAACATGGGGAAAGGTTCCACCGAGATATCGGTGGAAAGCAGGTATCAAGGCCGCTTCAACGAAAACATGATTGGTGACTACTGCTGGTTCCTACAACGGGAGGATCCTATATCCAAGTACAAGCGCAAGAAATTTATAGTTGAGTACTACATCTTTTATATGTAATACATATCTTGTCTGGGTCTGCAAAAGGACGTACATAATGCCAAATTGGGTGCCCCAATTCCAAACTTTTGCCCAGAAACGTCTCATTCTTCTCAAACTCGTAATAATCATAATTAATTGATCCAAGGTGACAAAGTGAGCTATATAACCTAGTTGTATAACTCAGGAACCTTACGTGCCAGGACAAATCTGAGCACAGATTTGGAATTAGCGTACCAAAATTAGTTAGTTACAACGACATTTACTCAAGTAGCAGAGACAAAGTTAAAATTTGTTGGCTAGTGTTTTGAGTCAGTATCAGAGAAATAACCATAATTTGCTCTATATTTGTTGAAATTATAGACATAAATATGAATTTTGAATAAAATAATAAGTAGCATTCATTTCTTGCCCCCCCCCCCGAGGGCTGTTTTTTTTTATTTGCTCACCCTGTTTCAAACCCCTCAACCATAACCAATAATAGAACAAAAATATAACTAAAGGTTAATTAATTGTTTGCAAGTAAGACTTGTTGGTGGTAGATATTCTTGGTAGCTTACAGTGGCACGAACTCTGTGCTGCTTGCCAACCACCCATATCCGGCCCCGCTCCAGTCCTTGGCGAAGTGAGGTCAGACATTCCCTGCCTGCCGTCGCGTGGAACCGTTTTCCATGGTCTGTTTTGGTACGATTTTAACTCCGATTCGTACCGTCGAATACCTGAGTGGGGGTCTAGTTTAAAGTGGGATCCGAACCATGGCAAGATCGTATCCCCTTTTATATGGCCTTTGAGTTGGTCTTACTCAACCTCGGCGGTTGTTTCAGCTGCTTTGGACAAACGGCACCGATGAAGTCTCCTCCAACCCCATGGTCGTGCGCAAAGCATCACTCCCTACCCACTGTGGAGGTAGTTAATTACCCACCCACGGGGTTTATAGTCTGTTTGGTCAGGTTATTCTGCGCCCGGACTTTAGAAGTCCTTGTCTTTTGTAGCCGCCACTTGGGGATTACAATGCACCCATCCTGGACAAGTATTTCGAGGTGGTGTCACACTCAGTACCTGCTCATTCGCCCCTTTTCACAACTGCTCATTTTTATCGATCCTTTGTTCGTTCGAAGCTCGACTACGGATGCGAGTTTTATGCATCCGCAGCCGAGGGTTTATTGCGGAAGGTGGACTCGATCCACCACACCGGCCTTCGCCTTGTGACTGGTGCCTTCCGCACTCCCCGCATTGATAGCCTGTTGGTCGATGGGGGGAGATGCGACTCGCTCTACGCCGCGTGCAGTGCATCACTCGCCTGTACGCGCGAGCCCGGCCCTTCCCTCAGTCGCCAACAGATCTCACTGCATCCACAGCTGCTCTCGACTGTGCCTATGCCGCCGAGAGACGCCAGTCATACCCTAAGCCCTTTGGGTTTAGGGCCAGGAAACTCCTTTGAGAGCTAGATATAGATCTTGGGCCGGTGGCGCCCCTGGTTCTGCCCAGGACGCCACCCTGGAGGGTACCACATTTGGCTATTTGTCGCCACGCCTCTGCTCCCAAAGCTTGGACAGCGCCGGGAGTATTGCGTTCGACCTTTTTGGAGCACACCTCGTGTCACGCTGGAACCATGCCAGTGTATACGGATGGCTCCAAGTCCAAAGAGGGGGTCGGCTTCCACGCCGACCCCCTCGGTTCGGAGACCGGATTGTGATCTATAGCGACTCACAAAGTGCCCTGAGTGCTCTCGGGGCATTGGAATCTCCGCATCCCCTGGTTCGCGAAATCCGTGACGCCACGGATTTGGCGAGCCGGGCGGATGTCGAGATTATCTTCCGCTGGGTTCCTGGACATATAGGAATTGTGGGGAATGAGGGTGCCAAAGAGTCCGAGAGGACTCTGCGACCGTACCAGCGTTTCGCTCTTCCTCACACCGACTACATGGCAGGAATACGGGCAGTTCTTCGGACTGCTTGGCAAAGAAGATGGGAGACGGTCGAATGGAACTTAAAGTTGCGTGCCATGGACCTATCCCGTAATGCCGCGACGGCTTCAGGTCGCTTTCTGTCGTCTCCGAATCGAACACACACGTGTGACGCATCGCTATTTGATGGAGCGCTCGCCTGCGCCCTATTGTGACGACTGCGTCGTCCCCCAGACTGTTCGGCACATTCTTGTCGAATGTCCCAGTCTGGGTGATCTTCGCGCTCGTTACTTGTCCCGGTACCGGGATGCGCGGGGTCGTTACCGCCTGTCCCTTGTACTCGGGACGAGTGCATGCACATTAACTGGTGGACTTGTTGACTTTTGGGGGAGGCCGGCCTTCTCCCTATTATTTAGCCAGTTTTCTTTGTTTTTGTTTTTTCCCCCTTTTGATCGCACGCTCCTGCGTCGGGGGGGCCTCCCCCGACGCAGTAGCTTTCTTACTACTCGTTTCCTTTCCCTTTTTTTTAATTTTGGTTTTGTTTGGGTTGTTTTGTTTTTTTTGCGTGTGTTATTGAATTTGATTTTAAAGTAGCCTATTTCTAGGCAGTTTTTAATACGGTGACTAATAACCAAGTAGGCAGTCGCCAGATGAGCCCTTTAAAAAAAATCACAACTTCTCATTTTTGTTATGTCTGTTCTTTACCAACATCAATTTAAGAAATGCCTTTGTTTTTTTATTTTAAAAATAAATTAGAATTATCTTCTCCTGACTTACCTTCTCCCCAAACCTTCAACAATACATTTAGGGTGCTCTTCGAGTCTACGGGCCTTCGCAGAGCGCCACTCGCATTATAGGTTTGCTAGAAGAGGTACGAGTCTCGATGGCACCGATAAGTGTGGAAGAGTAGCAGCAAGGAAGATCATTCCGAAGTCTGCGGTTAAATATAAAGGGCCGACAGCGATGAAAAGGGGCCAGATTCAGAAGGGTGTTCTAAGGGGCCTGGAAAAGCTCATTGCAGAACACAAGGCCCTTGAAGGCGACTGGACCTAATGGGCAGCAGCGGATCAGGAAGCAGAAGGGTTGCAAGAAACATCCCCGTTGGAGAAGAACTCCAGACCGCAATGTGTTGATCAGGTTGAAATGATCTGGGAGTAAAAGAGTGATCCAGGGCGGAAGGGAAGGGAACGATAGCGTGGCTCTCAATATCGAAATGAGAGTTCAATGCGGCTGTGCAACAATAATAGTCATTTTGAGCGGTTGCAGTTTATTCTTTGCATGCATATAGGTGGTCCCCCCCCCCTCCGCATTTCTGGGTCCCAGAGGAAATGCCTGGCATGCCTGATCGCCGACACCCTCGGAGGCCCCACGCATGGCATCGGGTTTCCTCATTTCGTTTTCTACGTGCGAATATTTCGCATCCGCCACGCTTTAGGTGGGTAACTTAATTACGCGCTTTTAAAGGTGTGTGTGTGTATGTGTGTATTACTACTGAAAGATACGGGAAATCCGATTGCTCCCCCCCCCCTTCCCCCGCGGTTTTGTATCCATTTCTCCCCAAGTGTCAGTAGGGGTGAAGTCAATATTCAAAATGGCTTCCCATCAAAATGACGTAATCCTTGTGAAGTCGCATAGGGCGTATCTTCCTTCATTGCGGAAGTTAGGTTCAGAAGAGTTGGCACCGAGTCTAAAATGCCCGAATACTCTTCCCTACTCAGGCTATGTACCTGCCGTTGATTCTTGCTTCTCTTATAATTTACTTCAAAAACTATATCAGAGATGCCTAGGCTGGTTTTAGTTTCTTGATGCTGTATGACAGGGAGGTGAAGCAAGTGGTATTTCGTGCAGTGTGTTTGTCCAAACCTCCGTTCATCTCGAAAGAGCGAGTCCCATGTCTTCGCCTACGTGGCGCTTGGACGTGAAACCCCAGCTCTAAAAGGGAGTTCGACTCTGGGCGTGGTTTGATAATGGCTTCTGCATGAGTGTAGTAAGTGAGCTTCGACCGTGTTTGGTCATCACTCGTAATACTGGATTGAGTGTCCACGTGCATAAACGTGAGGGTTAAAAATTGGGGAAAGGGGACTAATGCGAAATGCCCCGTCCCCCCCTTTTCATAGGATTAATCTCGTGGAGGGGGTAGTGTACCGATTAGCATTGAGGAAATTGTCGCCAGAAAGTTTGGAGAGAGGTTGATAAAGAAAGTGATGATGTTAGGGTAAGGGGAAATGTGGAGTAGTAGATTCCTGATGTGTGTGCCACCTTCCTGAATATACTACGTTCCGCGACGAGTGTTAGGGGCCTCTTAGACACTCAAAAAGGGGCATGTTAAATATAGCCTCTGGTTTTTTGTCTAAAGATCCTGAAACCCTTTAAAACTTTTCATTTCCACTCCACTATTTGTATGACTGAGTACGTATTTCCTGGTTGGAAAATACACCACACCTTTTTTCATAAAACCAGCCTCAATCAGCCACTCTTCAGTGCAATAAAAGAACCTCCCATCAATCTCCTCCGGATTAGACCATTTGTGTGTGGAGGAAAAAAATCGACGCTCTCTTAATGAAAATTATCTGCTGCCTTCGACGAGCAAGTCTGCATCACCATGGGAACGGAAGAGACGAGTTGGAGTACTCGGTTGTTGTTTTTTGTTCTTCATCACCGGCGTTGAATTTCTGGTATGTTAAAAACGGGATCCCTCGTCTTGGTTAATTGGGTTACCGATTAAGTATCCCAACCTTCTGTGTCTTGTATAGCGCCCCGTACTAAGGTTCTGGGGTTCCTATAGGTGTTTCTGAAGTGGGATATCCCGTTACAGTTCATATCCTCGATCAAGGTGGTAATAAATCTCTCCGCTGGATTGGTCCAATCTATGTCTATACTCGGGATTTTGTTTTGCCAAGTCCTGTAGGAACGGCAAGCCCTACTAACCCCAGCGCCCGCATGATGATCTGCTCAACACATTTTCACTTCCTCTTATCTCCATCGCTCTTTCCAGATCTCTCCTTACTAACTGTGCCTGATGCGGCCTCGTTGCTATTGCGTATTAAATTCTAGTTTTAAAAAAGTCGGGTCCTTGGTATCATGGTCCGTTTCCCCCTGTATTGTTAACTATTCAGGTTCTTATATTTGGTTGGGTCGTTTATTAAAGGTCGCAGTTGCCATGGTATTCAATTACTTATTACATCCTCGGTTGAGATATTGGAATTTGTTCCCTCGTACCCTGTTCTCGGAGGGGGGCTGGGGGTAATGACTGTGGCAGCAGTCCTTATCGTCCACTTATACCGTAACTTGTATTAGTCATACCTTCGTTAATTGGCGCCTCATTCTGTAATAAAGGGGACTAGATCGCTTGAATGAAATCCACCCTACCAAGGGATTAGCTCACTAGCTTCTCCAGCAGTTTACTTATCTGCCTGTAGCTTTTCACCCCCAACATTCACTACTTTCACGATCCTTACATGATAGGCTACCTGGCCATGATTCTTGATGTTATGCGATTTTTTTAATAATTCAAAAAATAATAATGAAATTCCAGTTTGATCCCGTAACCTCAAGTTGCCCCCCCCCCCCCCCCCCCCGCCGTCTTGTCCAATCGCATTCCTCAATTCGATGCGGGTAAAGAGTCTTTTTGTGTTTCCGGCGATTTCTCTAAACATGTTTTGGTGCAACCAATGGCGAACTTGTAGCTTGACGTGTGCGAAACCACCGCTTCATATAAGCTTTGCTTATAACCAGTGGTGTAAGGCGCCCATCCACTAATCGCGATGTCAATTGGTTCGCATTTCGTCAATGCCCCGACGCTGACTTTCTTTTCTGACTCTCTCCGATACGTTGTTAATGGAATAAGTTTTGGGGACTAAAATGTCTCGTTTCGATAAGGTCTTTGTCGCACGCCTCCACTGGCTCCAATACACAGGTTACCCCTCTTGGAAAGGCCCTCGAGGGATGAGCATATTTGATGCGAAACCTCCCACCGTCAGGATTAGTCCCAATTTATGGGAAAGGTGAATTAGTAACGCCCTTATTTTGTTGTGGGTGGAAGGGTTATCCTCTCCCTATTAAGCTTGTATTGTGGATTTGTTCCTAGGTGAAAGTAAACAAATCAGAGGTTTCAACCCACTTACAGTACATATTATTCATTTGGCATCTAGTCCCTTGTGTTCTCCTGTTCGATCTTTGTTATTTCCCTGCGGAATGTATCGGCTTCAGTCAGACCCACAAAGGGATCCGACTTAGTTGCAGAAAGAAGGTGGCAAGGAGGGGGGGTAGAGGCTAGATGCGCGTGAACCCGATCCCTCAGGCTTGAATGAAGTAATCCCCTTGCCAAGAAGGTTGAGATCAGACGTGATTCACAACTGATCTGACTCCCTAATTTAGTTTCATTCTACCTTAACTAATGTTGCGTACGTTTGTGCAATTGCGTGGATATACTTGGATTTGCACTCTTGTGATACACCAAGTAACCTCACCACTCGCACTGTGTTTTCCACACTTTCACTTTCCTTAAATTCACCCGATCTCTTTTACCACATTTATTTAAAAAATGCTGCGTTTTGATTTGTTAACGGGTTCCATTGAAGCTTGGCCATATAGACAGTTTTGTCCTATAGTAATCCTTTTCTACCATTTTTTTTTTGCATAAGAAAGGATGTTGGTGTGACCAACGTTGGCATTTCACCTGGTGTGATCAAATTAGGGAAACAATTGCAGAAATAACGCAGGACTAATAAAAATAAATAGGCTATGCTGAAGATTGCATTGACTAACCTACTGGGTTCGGGAATGTGTATTATAAACATTCACAACATGTTCGTACCCAGAGCGCAGGCCCGCAAAACTACGAACATCTCCAAATTACTGACCATGATTGTAATCTTACCCCCCCCCTTCCCATAACACAAATGCGCATGCGCACAACAGAAATAGGGGTGAGATCTGTTCTCATTGATCAAGAGCAAATTTTTATTCAGTCTACATAAATAGTTTCGAGATTTTTTGCCCCATCTTTCAGCTGTACGAGTTATAAAAATGAACTACTTTGTTTCTATACAGAATATAAAAAAGGAATCAAAATACATATTCTTAATTCTTGTAGAGCTGAAACATGATGCGAAAAGCCACGTTGCTTTTTTTCTCTCATCATTAATCCGGAATTACGTAACAATCCAAGAATGGACGTGCGCCATCATTTTTCAATAGTTGAGAAAGTGAGAAAATTACTAAAAGTAAAAATATCTGCAAGATAGCCAGAATAAAATTTGACTGGTTGTATCATAAATACTTGAGGGCCCCCACCAAAAGCATATTTCAAGCTCCCAAAATGTACACTCCCTAAAGAGGGCAGTAGTAACTAGTACAATCTAAGTCCCCTCTCCATCTTTGTGAGTGTCCCAGTCAGTCAGTCTCCCATCACCCAAAGAATGGATATTTAAGTCATCTTTTCACGATTTTTTCTCAGTTCATAATTCATATAGTATGTGTCCATTTGCAGCTGTTGGACAAGCAATATAGACGACCCGTCTCTCCACTAGTTACGTACTTCACTGAGTGAGAACTAAATTAGAGTTATGTAGCATCG
Organism: Ceratothoa steindachneri; assembly: GCA_963969495.1. Lineage (NCBI taxonomy): Eukaryota > Metazoa > Arthropoda > Malacostraca > Isopoda > Cymothoidae > Ceratothoa > Ceratothoa steindachneri. Next base: position 115,179,290 of record OZ018325.1, read on the forward strand.
GTGGCGTCCGAAAGATGCTCTCATTGGCGTGAGAAAATGAACCTGTCGTCCTGCCAGTAGGAAATCTGTCGTCTCGCCATTAGCTTTCTATCGTAACCCGTCGCTAATCATCAGTTTAGTCTTTTATTTCCTAGTCAATGGTCAATAATTCTGGGCCATCCGGGTTTTTACAAACAGGCAATGTCAATGGTTTGCTATAGTTTATATCCGGATATTGTTAAGTTCACGAATGGATAAATATCCTTGGACTGAACCCAAGAAACGTCTTTATTCCGTGTCTTGTTTTGTTTATATATGTAAAAATGCGCAGATGGATTTCTTATACTCGCACAATTTTAGTCAATGAATAAATTGACTTTAAAACCTGAGTTGTAGGGATGTGTGGGATGTCTTTCAAGAGCAATCCTGTATAAATTTTAGTGTGGAACGGTTGAATACCTGAGATCCCAAACTCTATTACAGCATCGTCCAGTAGCCTATCTTTTAAGTCAAATTATTTTAATTAGATTCGGAGGAAAATGGTGGTATTACTCGTACTTAATTGCAAGCAAGAGGAACGTGTGATAACATGCGAGGCCTATTCCACATTCGCTCGTTAAAAATTAAATAAAAACGAGAGATGAAGCTGGATATTAGAGAATTGAAATTGGTGGATACTGTGAAAGCGTTGCTTTTAAGGGCTCATGTGTAAAATCCAGATATTTACTCGACGATGAAATCTCAAAATCGAATAGAACAAATCGTGGTATCCTTCAGAATCCACCAGCCTCGGAATTTGGAGGGGAAGGGCCTTGTAATCTTGTCTTGAAGATTACTCGAGCCCGAAATGAGGCTACTATCTTTGCGCCACACCTCCGATGATCGCATTGTGAAATAAAGAAATAGTACTTTGTATTTTGGGCTCTTGAGGGGAGGAAACTTGTATCAAATTTGGGTTGAGGTCACATTCTGGTCAGGGGGGGGGGGGGAATAGGAAAGCGCAAATAATGAAAAATCCCTCTTAAATGTTGATTTCGTAAGGCGTACTTAACAAAATTTCACAAACAAAATCGTTAAGATGTTACTAAAATTAACGAGGAATCTCGGCTAGTTTGTAAAGAAAGTTATAACGGGGGTAATCGATAATGTGTAGAAGATAGCCGCCGTTCCACCTACAAACAGTGGGGCAGATACACCACGCAACCTTATAAATGTCAGCTACAGTATCGTTGCCCATGCTACATTTGATCCCTCGTTGTGCGTACAGAGCAGCACAAGAACGCAAAAATACGAACTCATACTCAACTTGTTTAGATTGTTTCAAAGGAGGGGGTCAAGCTAGGAGAACAACTCCGCCACTGAGATGTGTGACCAAGTCATGTCCAGTTTCTGGTGATCTTTCCAGAACCTTGCCTGTTGAACTCTTACAAGTAGACTGGTATAGTGCCTATAAGCGATTTCCAACCCCCCTACCCCAACCGCTTACTAGCAGTATTTATATATTTCTGCTTAATTTTTATTGTGTTTTTTTGTGGGTTTTGTTCGTGCCTCCCTTGATTCGTTTTCTATTTCTGCTCTTTTTCCTATTTTCTTCCTGGCGCTTTTGTCATCCGCCCCCCTGAGTGAATGCCCCTTCGTTTAAGGTTAATTGCCGTCAGTTTCGGTTTGTTTTTGCTATTTGCCATTTGCCCAAGTGTAAAAAAATGGAAACAAATAAGGTGAGGTATTCTAAAAAAAGAAGCAGCTCGAATGAGCAAACTCTAAGAACAAATGCTCGAATACTGAAAAATTAAAATCAAAATATCACCAAATTAAAAATGTCTGTGTTTGCCAGGCAACCTGGCACAATCTTCCATCATCATCCCTTTCATTCACATTAGCATATATATCCTAATACACAATATTTATAACTACTTATCCTACTTCACTAACTCATTTCACCACTTAAGTCATCTTAATCCATAACCCGACCGTGCAAGCGAACCGGGCCTTCATATTTGCGTTTTCAGTCTTGACCAAGTCGAGCCCGCTGTTTATTAATCTTTTTTGGTGGTTTTAAATGTGCTCCACTATCGACGAGTTAGGCGATTTAATTTCCAGTTACTGTTTTTTTTTTTTGTCCACTCCTATTTTCCTCCCCCAGGTGATTTACCCCGGTATAATGTTTTTTTACTTGGTAAATAATTTTGACCAAGTCTATTAGTCTAGGCCATTATGGGTTTGTCTTGCGAGCTACTCCTAAACATGTATACCACCTTCCTTTGATATGTATCAACTAACACCTCACAAATACTGAGGTGGGTGTGATTTTAGGGTGTGGTACATCCCGTATTGTTGTCAATAACCCCATTCACCATTTATTACTGCCACACACCTCTTATTTTTGTCCCGAAGCAAGGTGGTGTAGGGATGCGAAAACCAAGAAATCATCAACTGAAGATAATTCGAAGAAAATGAAGAAAAAGCATCAAGAAAGAAAAACGAAGATTAAAAACCAACCCAGCCAAGAAGAATACCTAAGTGAAGACAAATGTTTGAAGGAGAAACTTAAAGAAAAGGGAAATTCAGAAGAAGAAAGAAAATTCGAGCAACCTGCATCAAGAAAATCAAGATGAAGAAAAAAGGAATTCCAGTCAAGAGGAAGTAAATATATTCGATAAAAGAGAAAATCAATTGAAAAGGCAAGATGATCAAGAATAATTAAATAAGTTATAATAAAGAGCCCCCCCGCCCATAACTGGTGACCCTCAAAGACCGAACAATCTTCTTATCTTCGTTACAACTGCACCTCCTCTCCTATTAGAGATTTAAGAAAAAGTGCTGCTGGGAACTTCGGAGACCCGGGAAGGAGAAGCATTACTCATTGATTAGAGACAAGACTTCGTTCGCTCTCCTCAATCCCACTGAATTAGTTCCACTCATCCCGCAGACTCGGAGGTCGTAGGAGGGAGAGCTACTAGTAACTCATCGATTAAGAAATCCAATCCTTAAATTCGCTCCGCTTTCTAGAAAGGGACCTGTTTAGGGGTGCGAAAATGTATCAGAGAAAAATTCCTTCCAACTCCATAATATAAATAGCCGATTAAATTACCAACTCAGAACGGACTAAGCCGTGACGTGAGGCTAGAGTATTAGCGTTTAAATCTAACGGTACCGCGTTCGAAACTCAACAGTCCAAAACCTTTTATGAAGAAATCTCAAGAAGAAAACGGAAGTCAAGGAAAACGCTTGAAGGACCAACTCAACTAGAATCAAGAAGGACCAAGAAATCAACTCAAGATAATTGGAAGAAAATGAAGAAAAAGCATCAAAAAAGAAAAAGGAAGATTAAGAACCAACCCAGCCAACAAGATAAAAAAGTGAAGACAAATGTTTGAAGGGGCAACTTATAGAAAAAGTAATTTCAGTCAAGAAGAAGTAAATAGATTCGATACAGAGAAAATCAAGAATAATATTTATAAATAAATAAAGTTATAATAAAGAGGCCCCCCCCCATAGATGCACTCCACACACTTTTGCAAAACGTTCAACGATTGCATAGGGACACTCTTTATCTGTCAAGACTTAAATGGAGACCGCCTAGACCACCTCGGTGAGAAGTAGGCGTTCTAGGCATCTCGAGACATTCTTGCCAATCAGAAGACCATAAGGAAACCGATTCGGAGAAACCTTTGAGCTGGGATTATGATCGTGTACACATTTGACCTGCATGACTGTATTGTACCTTACAGTACTAATAGGAATACAAAGGAGAAGTCATCTATTTTGTGTGTTGGCTCTGATATTCAGGTTTATTGATTCTTATTGCGCTTATCCGGCCATCCTGCCCGCGTGACTTTACTTGTTAGATTCTTTTCGAAGAACTGTTAAGTAATGGCGTTCATAAATCATGGATTACCTCAATGGATATTACACCCAAAATAGCAATGTCGTTTTTGCTCCGTAACGTAAATAGGTTATGATACACTTTTATCCCACGCGCGTCCTGAATCGTTAAGGTCTTTCCACGCTATGGGGTGTACATAGATGCGGAATGTTTTTCACTGTAATTATCTCGCTTGTTGAAAACCATAATAAAGTAAATGAACATAGGGTGTGTGAAGGATACTAGTTCAGCATTATGCTCCAATTTATAATAGTTGCCTCGTAAGTCCTCGTCACTGCCTTTCTGAGGGTCTTCGACAATTAACGACTGTGATAAAAGACAATTTGGTAAACTTCCTTTTAATAATTAATTTCCAACTTGTAGTCTTGTTAATTCCTTATCTTTAAATAGACGCTTTGTAATCATGAGTGTCAGCAGCCCTACTCATCTGTGAAGTTCCCAACCACTAAGCTTATTCTTATTATCTCCATTATTTAAATTTCATGTACATATGTATAAAATAATGAACCAATTTTATTAGTTTTTATTTTCATTGGATTCTGTTTTTCACAGAACACTTGGGTATAAATTATGTGATCGATTTTATGCTAGTTTCTGCTACGCCAAGATTTGAATGAAAACAGTTGAAAGTAAAAATGTTTAATTAATTTTTATTTCAGGTTCTCTGTTATGTATTAAGGATGTGAAGCACTTGTAATCAATCTATAAATTGTTCTTACCTTTTATTATTGGGTTGTGAAATTTTGATGGTGTTTTCAAAATAAGTTTCTTGCGACAACACAAAAAATTGTAGTTTCAGACACGTTGAGAATGTTTGTAAAATGGAAAAAAAGGATTGGTTAACACGAATTGGAAAGTATAATTAATATTTCTCCTTGGAATCGATTTCTGATACAACAAAGTCACTAATTGGAAAGCTTTGCAATTTATTACGTTCGAGTCGATTTTGAACAAGGCAATTTAGCCTGTGTTCTAAGTCAGGGTCTTTAAATATTCGCCATGGTAAATAAAAGACGGCCTTTCCCCATCTCTACCCCTACTCCCTATCTCAACTTCAAAGTAATGGCGAGTGAAAGAAACGTCAATTTGTGAATCTTGGTTCTTTTGCTTAAGTCTCTAACTGATACGTGATTCAGGCCGTTATTAGGCCTTTCCAGACTAGCTCAAGCCTACCCTCGTTTTTGTCTTCTACTGCGTCTAGAAATGAGTGAAAATAGAAACTGAATGATGAAATGAATGTTTACACGATAGTTACTATTAATTGTTATTATAGACGGGATCGCCCAGATACTCGATTTTGTAATCTGAATTTTCTGATTTATATGTGTATCGGTGTTAATTACTGCACTTTCGACCCCTGGGCCGTTGATAAGTGATTTGGGCTTGGCTTATGGACTTGTAAAGAGCGTTGAGTTAAATACGCCTAGGTTTTGATTGCCAAGCATGAACAAATCGTCACCTCTAGACTGTTGCACCTGATACCTGAAGGGGAGGCACACCCTCCCAGCGCCAGTGTCCCTCGTTAATCTCAAACTAGATTGAAACTACCATGGCTTTTCTCCTAGACTACATTTTTTATCCTTTTTCGCTATTTTATTTACGAGCCCTTTCTCACCTTTCTCGCCCATTTATCCCTGGTCGGGATAGCTCCCTCTTTTCATTCTCCCGTTCTCATCTTTCTTTTATAATACCCTTCCCAGCAAGAGGAGTGTCGGGCGTAGCATGAATATCATGTTGCAGCTGACATCTCGATGAGGGCGTACCCTAACGACCCCCCCCCTATCATGTAGGAGCATCTACGACCGTTTTTCACATTTTTAGTTCGTGTCTTTACAGATTTCTCCTTAGAAATTCTTCCACTGGCGCCCTCGTTGGTTTTCGCTTTAATTTTTTGGTAAATAAAACATCCCAAATGTGTACACAATATCCGTGCCACAAAATGGAGATTATGAGACTGATAAGATTTTTTGTATTTGCATTCCCTTTGATCTGGATTTTCCCCAGAAATGCTCCAAGTAAATTTATTTATTCTATGGCCACTTTACCGCCGTCCATTTGTGCCATGTAGCAATTTCGATTTTCCACTGTTCAATTTTATTACCACCATCCATTTTACCTCATTTTCGTGTGGGATATTTAATATTCTCGATTTAGAACCCATGGAAGCATGAACTAACACTGTATTGACATGCAAATCTGTAGTTTTGAAAGGTGATCTAGTTTCAAAAGGTAATTAATATCCAAGGACAACTCTCCCCTTTGTAATTTTATGGAGATTCATTGGCTTCGGTTTGCTCCCCACCACTCCATCTAATTGATCCCTCAAATGCTTCCCGTGATAGTCATTCCACACATATCGGACTGGGTATTTGCGGTTTAATCCTCTAAAGAGAATATTCCATTTGCAAATATCTCTTCTCACGTGTGTGTCATGCCCATCACGGAACATTACGACTGGGAATAATTTATGCCAAATCCATCGATACTAACTCCAGATTTAATTATTTAAAATATAAAATACTACATAAACCAATGCTAACCACTACCTTGCAACATAATCCACCCAAACTCAAAACAAAATCCCCAGCCTACTACCCCGAATACCAGTATAATACCCCGCCCCCATACCACAACTAAATAAAACACTTCCGTCTTCAGACACAAACAATCCCGCGCCAAACAACAGTCTCAGTGTTGCATCACCTCCCCAAATAGACAAATCACTCCACATGACCCAATAATTTTTAGCCCAACTTAGATCAGGCCACTCTTCTATCCTCGGAAATTACAATACAGAATAAACCTTGCCTTGCCCCACGCACGCATCAGATGTGACCAAGACCCGAAAGGTCTTAGGCACAAAGTAAGTAAAGTCACTGTAAAAATATCAGCAAACCTTCTTAAGTGTTTTTTTTTATGTGACTCCCAACCTAAGTTTTTCCTTGCTCAAGACAGATGTATTTGTTGTAGACTCGCTTAAACTGATGAGAATTGAAACGACAAAACCTCGCCTTTTCAGCGCCATTTTGGTGATGAACATTCCTTCGGTAATGTTTGGCTTTATGTCATCTCTCGTTATTTGGCCAACCTAACCGGATTTATTCATCTAATCCTTAATTAAATTATCGTGGACGAGAGCACCTCCTAGAAGCTCTTGATCAAGTTGCAATAATGAATCATTAATGTTAATGTTATCTTGCGACTAGCATGTGCAAAACACTTATGCGTACACACAATTAAGTATAGTAGACACGAGTGATCTGATGACCATTGGCCGAAATGTTTCTTTTTTTTTGTATGAAATTCACATGCTAGCAGAATTTCTTTAAGGTATCTATTGGATCAATTCAGAGATAGGGCATGCAATAACGCGCATTACACATCATGTTTTTTAGGTGTGGCTTGATGCATCCAAAAACTGGGGCAGCCTTGTTCGGTTTGAGTGCTTATTCCTTTTTGATTTTTTATCTTGCAGGAAGTCCTTGGTGTTGTACGCTTGTGACTTGGTGCACTCTATGGAATCATTCATACGTACAATGTAGTCAGACATTTGTAGTAAATTAATTTTTTATTATTTATATTTATTTATTTTAATACTTAGTTATTTACCCCTTTTGCTTTAATTATATCCATAATTCTTTTTGGCATGAATTTCACCAAATTTTCACAATTTATGACCCGAATGATAGATGCCATCTCTAGGCCTTGAACATTTTATTTTTTTTTGCAATTGCTACTTGTGATAACCCTTGGCTATGAAGAATTTGGATTTGTGCTCTCTATGCTTCTCTAAGTTCTTTAGTTTTAGTCACTTTAATTATTTATAACGATATTGAATACACAATAATTAAAAATTTAGCTGAAACATAAGTAAGAAATATTGGTTAAATTCTGATTTTAGAAAACATATCATTCTGTTAATTACACACCATTTAGTAAAAATGCTAAATAATTGAAACATTAATAATATTAAAAAAATATTAGCAAAATACACATTATCATGCATATTTATGATTAATATGATAAATTCTAAAAAGTTTGATTAAATGTCAAATATATAAACCTATCAGGAGTGTTTTATATTTTTGGCAAAGTTCAAATGAACGGAGTCTCGTGGCATGGACTTGCGTTTAGTTCAAGGTCTGTAGCTTTAACTGTGTATTAGGTGGTGGTGCTAGTTTTTGTCCTTGTGCTATTTTTGTAAGTGTTGGGTATGGAGCGGTTTTATGTAAAGACTAAAAATTCGGCATACTTGCAGATGAAAATGTCAGAGAGATGCTGATGAAGGCATAGCATACAAGGAGAACATAAAAATGAAATAAATATGTAACTAGCCAGTATAAGAACGAAGCATTTAGAAGGAAGATGAATGAAGATCTAGATAGGAGCAGGAAGGAAGTTAGAAGGGTGAGGAGCCAGAAGAAAGGCTGTATGAATATCCTAGGCAAGAATGGCAGGATACTTGAGGTCAAATGTAAATGGCAAGAATACTTTGATCAGTTGTATAGTGTGGGTATGCAAGATGATGTAAATGATTGGGGGTATGGAATAGAGAAGCTTGCAAGAGGTTGATAGTCCTCTGGGGGTCTGCGAATTGGGAAGACAGCCAGAGTAGATGATGGTAATTATATACAGGCCCGTAGCCAGGCCGTGATTTTTTGGGGGGCTAATCTTTTACGAATACCATCTTGTTATTTAAGTTTTAGGTTCGCTGTAATTACATATATCTAAGTTTGGGAATGGAGTGATAAGAAAAAGCCACTTATCAGCCAGTTCGTTATTAGCTACCGCGACTACCAAGTCAACAAAAGTTGAAAAGTTCAGAGTCCATAAGTAGCATTATTGTTGGTTTTTTGAGTTGAGATTATAGGATTTTGTTATGATAATAAATAAAAACACTTTTATGTTTATCATAAAATCTATTTATAAAATATTTAATATAATCAGTTTGTGAAATAGAATTGCAAATGGGTTACCGTGATTTGAGGATTGCCCTCTTGTAAAGATGGTTTGCTACAAAATTATTGGAATGGACCTCAAGAATTGGTGACGAATTCATGGAAAGTTTGAATGTATTTTAACTTATTGAATGGCTAGGGGCAAAATACAATTACGAGCTTTACTATGCAGTCAGTTCTTTCAACTAGTATGCCAACCAGGCAGTTCGCAAAACCAAATTGGTGCAATTCTGCAGATAAACTACTAATAGTCACGCGGAAACGCAATTATCTTTGTATCACAAAAATATGCCATTTTGAACCGAAACCTAAAGTTTTAAGGCTATGCCACGACAAGTTTGCTAGAATAGGCTTCTTGTTTGGTTCCTTTCTGGCGGGGAAAACAATACAATACTAAAAACAAACTAAACGAAAAAAATTTGCTCTACTCTAAGCATAAATGAAATTCATCATTGAAATAGCCCTCACAGATTTTGGTCAGTATTCATTCCTGGAAAGCATCGGGACGAGAGCATACGAAGAATATATTCCTTTCCTTTTCTCATCAAAATAGGCTTTCGCATCAACCCCTTTTTGCTTCCAAACAAACTAGCAATGAAAGCATAAATATAAATTTTCGTGCCTTAATTAGTGAAAATGCTTATAGTATTTTTTAAAAATAGAAATATTTATAACAAAGCACCTTCAATTGTGTTGTGAGTTGTTAATCTGTAAAATTAACTATGAAATAGTTGATAATCTGTAGCATTAACTATGAGATAGTTTCTAAGCGTTTTACTGCAGAATTAACTAGGATATAGTTTCTAAGCATTATAATTAACTATGAAGTAGTTGCTAATCTTTTAAATTAGGTATGAGATAGTTGTTGATGTTAAAAAGCGGTGGTGATTATGTTATGTTACTTTTGGCCAAGTGTTTGTATACTGGTTGGTCACTGTCAATTTTACATGAAAGCTCGGCTTAAAAAAGGCCCTTCTACTCTCCTGTTTTGTCTCTCATTTGAATCTTCGGAATGTTCTCTCTCTCCATTCAGGTTTCTTTTATGCCAATACCCGAGGTGGGTACGGTCATGACCTTAAGTTTATGCGTCCTTATCGGGGGTATTATCTAGACAATTACGGCCAGCGAGCGAAAGTTGAAGTGGGAATTCAGCCAGCGCGACTGGGTTTCACTTATATAGTTTGAACCATTATTATTATTTTTTTGCAGGAATTCCTTTTCTAGTTTATATCGAAGACACGACCCAAGTTAACATGCTGAATTTTGCCATTGAAATCGGTTAAAAAAAATGTGGTGGCAAAATTATCTGATGAAATTCTGAATAAAGACTTTCTCTTAAAAATATTTCGAAATGCGGTTTTAGGCTGTGGTGCTTATGAGCCTCCTTTTTCATATTTTTTTTATGGTTTCCTTTCACAATTTTCTCCATTGTCCCTTAGATTCTGCGAGGCAATTTTTCTGGCCTATGTTTTGTCGGAAACGCGAAGCTGATCTCATAAACTCAAGGAATAGAGGAATTTAGTTTTGGACTCAAACTTCTGCACCATCTTTACTAATAATATGCAGTAGGCTATTCACTTTCATGTTTCTCATTAATACAGTGTTTGCGCCGCAAGTACAGCTTTCTATCGCTTAATCTGAAACACTCGTTTGTTTCGGTGAGAAGAATGCTGTATTTTTTGTAACTCGCCATGAAATAGTACTTATAAATTATAACCTATTTTAAAAACGAAATATTTTAGCTCCGACTCCTCAAGTTCCTCCTTTCCACATTCTTAAGGAGCGACTGTCTGTCATATTCCATCTTAGTTAGAATTTATAATTTTGGAGATTTAAATTATTTCACGTTTGATAGGATTTTTTTTCCTTTGTGGCCCTTAATTTTTAGAAAATTAACTTAACCTTTTCGATTCGATAGCGGAATGATTGGTTGATTAATAAAGGCAAATGTTACTCAAAGTATACCTAACGGAAGAAATATGGTGGTTTTGGAGTATGGATTTTTAGTAGGTGAATTAATGTGCTATTCCTTTATTTACTGCGGTTTTGAATGACCTAAATAGGATTCTTTCTCTTCGTAATGAAATTCATCATTGAAATAGCCCTCAGATTTTGGTCACTATTCATTCCTGGAAAGCATCGGGATGATGAGCATACGAAGAATATATTCCTTTCCTTTCCTCATCAAAATAGGCTTTCGCACATTTGAATAATTCAAACTCACCTTGGGAGGTAATTTAGCAAATATGATTTATACGGGGTAGTTCCTGTTTCAGAAACATCCACACACCAGGTCCCTCTTTACCCACTAAATCATTTGGTGTTTAATCATTGCCTCGTGTCGAATTAGTCTGCTAAGGCTCGTTTGTATCCTCATAACTTCTTGTGGCCTTACAATTCTCCCGACGTAGTGAAAAGGGCTCCTTCCTGTACTAAAATGTAGTATTTCTGCTCTTTTTATTCGTCGGAAAAAAAAAATTGGCAGTTGCTCTAACACAAATTTTAGCGGCGCTGGAGAAAAGTTTGAATATTAAAATAAAACCGGAATCAGGCGTGATGCAAGATTTAAAAAATGACGTTCATAAGGACTTCCGTCCCCCTCTGCTCTCCATAAGTTTCTTTTCTCCTAACTTCACCACTTTATTTACAATTATTTACAAACCATCTCAAAAACTTTCTAATTGAGATTCCCACTTTGGTTTTACTTAGTTTTAAGTAAATAATTAAGAAAACTTCCTTAATCTAGTCTGATATTTACCCCCGTGGAAACGTTGAGTCGTTGGATTACCATTTCCTCTTCTCACCAAAAGCCGTTCCTTTATCCCAGTACTTCTTAAAGTGGTGAATGGTTTACACGGGTGAATGACTTAATATCCATATACTTATATTTTTTATACTGAAAATAAGGCACCATTAAGGTGGTTAGTAGTAAGCTTCCATTCGTCATTGTTAATGGAACTGGAAAGTTGGTTTTATCCGCGTACTTTTAGGGGGGTTAGGGCTAGGAAACTCCCTCAAGAGCTCGGTATAGCTCTCGGGTCTGTGGCGCCCCCCTGGTTCTGCCCAGGACACCACCCTGGAGGGTACCAGCTTTGACTATTTGTCATCACGCCTTACTCCCAAAACTTCCACAGGGCCGAGCCAATTGCGTTCGACCTTTTGTTACCACACTTTCACGCTGGATCCATGCCAGTGTACACGGATGGCTCAAAGTTCCAGGAGGGGTCGGATTTTACAATGTACCCCCTCTGTTTCACGTCAGTGGGGATTTACCAAGTGCTGCGTCTGTCTTCAATGTCGAGCTGGTTGCACTACACCGCTCGGTACGGTTCGGAGACCGGTTTGTGATATTTCGCTACCCTGAGTGCTATCGGGGCATTGGAATCTTCTCACACCCCTTGTTCGCGTTATCCATGACTACGGTTGCCGCAAGACGGGCGGATCTCAAGCTTATCATGTTCTCCTGTGTTCATGGTCATGTGTGAATTGCGGGGAATGAGGGTGCCAAAGACTGGGCGACCAGATCAGCGTTTGGCTTTTCCTCGCACCGACTACATGACGGCTATCAGGCCTGGCCAGAAAGAAGGGAGACGGTCGAAGGGCTTCAGGTCGCTTTCTGTCGTCTTCGAATTGGACACACTCGCGGGACGCACCGCCATTTGATGCAGCGCTCGCCCGCACTCTATTGCGACGACTGCGTTGTTTCCCAAACTTCGGCACATTCTTGTTGAATGTCCCAGTCTGGGTGATCTTCGCACACGTTACCTGTCCCTTGTACTCAGGACCAGTTCTTGCCCAAAAGCTAGTGGACTATTTAACTTTTTGGAATAGATTGGCCTCATCCATTTTATTTAACTAGTGTTGGAAGTATGATCCTGCCCCCTCCGGGGGGAGGGGCTATCCACGACGCCGAGAGTATGTTTCATATTGCTTGTTTTTTTTAGGGGGGGGGGGGGTTGCATATATTTAAAAAATCTAGCCTAGCATTAGGCTTTAAGATGATTATGGCGATTTGTGCACTCGTAGGCAATCGCCAGACGGGCTCCGAAAAAGAGCCCATTTCCCTACCTCGTTACTGGTCTCTTTGATTCTAACCCCATAGCTCATTGCCAGTCTCGTTGATTCATTTCCCCGTACCTCATTACTGGTCTTTTAAATTCTACCTCCCTACCTTATTACTGGTTCCTCTGATTCTACCCCTTCTACCTCAACTGGTCTCTGAATCTTAGCCCCCCATCCCCATCCTTCCCTACCTCATTACTGGTTGTATTTTATGTTTTAAGTCGATTGATTTTTGTTTTATTTCTTCCACCTCTTCAATGTCCCCTCAAGGTTCAGTCAAGTAGTGGTGGCGCTCAATTTTGTTCGGAAATCCGATGTCGATTGGGGCGGGGCTTTGGCTTAACCGAGTGGAAACTACTGCAGATGGCCGTGGTTCAAATCTCACGTTAAACTAGATGTGCTCACTGCAAAAATAAGACATTTTAAAAATTAGGTTAGATCGGTTACACCCCTCTACTTTTTTTTATATTCTCGATTCAGGGTAGTAATGTACGATGGTCTCGAAATTTATAAACCTAATGGAAAATTCTAGGCTATGGCGAAGCTGAATTAATGATTAAAGGGGGCCAATATTTGACATTCCTCATTTTTATTTGAGGCAGTATATGTTATCTTGCTTGTTTCACTCGCTAATGCCTTTTCCATTATCATGGTAATTTTGAGTATGAGTGGCGCACGTGTTTTAGGATACTAAAGCCTGTAATACTTCTTCGTATCATTGCAATAGTGTCTTAGGAGTAATATTTCGATGGCGGAGAGGGTCTATCACAAGTTATAAAGTCATAAAAAGACGCTTAACTGCAATTCAAGAATTCTTCCATGATACCATCTTGAAATGCCACGAGACGGCCTAATTTATGCGCACTCGAAAAATAAAAAAGTAACTAGTAAGATTAAAAAAAAAAAACTCGGTTAATATTCGTAAGTTCTGAGCATCCCCCTAAAGTTAGGGGTAGCAGGTTTTCAAATCATTTTTAGTTTTGATAAGTCTGCAGATTAACACCAACAAATCGTGTAATGTGAATGTTTTTACGTTTTGAGCAGTTTATCGAAGCATGTTTAGTTTTGTTAACTTTACAGATTAACGCAACAAAATCGCCAACAGATCGTGTTACTAAACATGCTTAAATACCCCACTACCCCAAACCTTCTACATTGTTGTTCGGAAAATATAAATTAATATTAACATTAATAAAAAAAAAACAAACTCGTGAGCCTAAATTAGGCCGTGTCGTGGCATTTCAAGATGGCGTCGTGGAAGAATTCTTGTTGGAGAATCGTGACTTTTTGTTATTATATACCTTCTCCGCCATCGAAATATTATTCTTAAGACTCCACTGAATCATACGAAGAAGTATTAGATATAGTAAAGTGTATCGAAATTTAATGTAACTTCTATAAATTGCCCGGATTTGCTCTATGGGAGCGAATCCGGGCTCGGCGCCAAGCAACGAACTCGAGTCCGCTCCTATGCAAGGTCCTCCTCAAACGACTAGGGTTTCCAAGCTCCTCCTCTGACCAGTGCCCCTATGACTGCCAGGACCTTCTCTATCTCGGTATAGGACCTTGCTGAGGCCGGTCCATCCAGCCTGGGGGCTCCTGCCAGTAGAGTGGAGAGAGGGTTCATTCCCCGCCATCATGCCCTAAAAAGAAAGAAAAAAAGACTTGGGGCTCCTTTCCATCCACGGGGGCTGCGGGGATGGATGGGTCTGCTGCCATTTCGGTAAGCAGAGCCCCTGACTAAGAGCAAAAGGGCGCAGTGCGGAGCCTCGATAACATCTGGGCCTCTCATTCAGAGATTGCCCGACATTTTCTAGCCTGCTGGCTTCAAACGCTTCCATATTATTTGCTCCACTGATGGCACCATGTTGGCTAAGGGCAACATGATCCATCAAAGAAGAGCTTTAGCTAGTGTGATTGGTAGAGAGCCGAAGGGGACCCGTTTCTTGGACGGGAGCCTTTTGGCGAATGCGTCGAATCCCTCTGAGGTGGCCATGATTAGTGCCCTTGGGCCACTTGATGGCAGGCCTGTGAGTGTAACGCCGCGCTCTACCATGAACTTTCTGAAAGGAGTAGTTTATGCGAGGGAACTCGTTGACTACTCCATTAAGGACATCACCTTAGAGCTGGCCAACCAAGGGGCGGTCAAGGTCGAACGTGTGATGAGAAAATAGGGAGGGGCCTAGAGACCCACCCCTACACTCTTCGTCACATTCGACTGTTCCCATGGACCTATCGCCCAATGCCGCGACGGCTCAGGTCGCTTTCTGTCGTCTCCGAATCGGACACACTCGTGCGACGCATCGCTATTTGATGGAGCGCTCGCCTGCGCCCTATTGCGACGACTGCGTCGTCCCCCAGACTGCTCTGCACATTCTTGTTGAATGTCCCAGTCTGGGTGATCTTCGCGCACGTTACCTGTCCCGGTACCGGGATGGGCAGGGTGGCTACCGCCTGTCCTTTGTACTCGGGACGAGTGCGTGCACATTGACTTGTTGACTTTTGGGGGAGGCCGGCCTTCTCCCTTTGATTTAACTAAGTTTAGTTGTTTTTGTTTTTGTTATTGCTTCCTAATAGTTATTTCTTTTTATTGTTGTTTTCTTTTCAATTTTTTTTTAATGTAACCTAGAACTAGGCTGTTTGTTTACGGCGACTTATGCCTAAGTGGGCAGTCGCCAGATAGCCCCTAAAAAAAAAAAAAATGTACCCGTGCCATAGATATTCTCGGTTCTGTGACGTTCAGCGCTTGGGGCGCTGATAGGGCTAACCTTACTTTTGTATTAATCCTTTGTTCTTCGAAGCTCGACTACGGATGCGAGTTTTATGCATCCGCAGCCGAGCGTTTATTGCGGAAGGTGGATTCGATCCACCACACCGGCCTTCGCCTTGCGACCGGTGCCTTTCGCATTTCCCCCATTGAGAGCCTGTTGGTCGATGCTGGGGAGATGCCACTCCCTCTGTGCCGCGTGCAGTGCATCACTCGCCTGTACGCGCGAGCCCGGCGCCTCCCTCAGTCGCCAACAGCTCTCACTGCATCCGCAGCTGATCTCGATGGTGCCTATGCCGCCGAGAGACGCCAGTCATACCCTAAGCCCTTTGGGTTTAGGGCCAGGAAACTCCTTCGAGAGCTAAATATAGCTCTCGGGCCGGTGGCGCCCCTGGTTCTGCCCAGGACGCCACCCTGGAGGGTACCACATTTGGCTATTTTTCGCCACGCCTCTGCTCCCAAAGCTTGTACGGCGCCGGGAGTATTGCGTTCGACCTTTTTGTAGCACACCTCGTGTCAGCTGGAACCGTGCCAGTGTATACGGATGGCTTCAAGTCCCAAGAGGGGGTCGGCTTCCACGCTGTATCCCCTCTGTTTGAAGTCAGTGGGGCTCTGCCAGGCGCTGCGTCTGTCTTCACGGCCGAGCTGGTGGCAATACACCACCATGTACGGGAGATTACGCGACGTGCCCGGTTTGGAGACCGGATTGTGATCTATAGTGACTCACAAAGCGCCCTGAGTGCTCTCGGGGCATTGGAATCTCCGCATACCCTGGTTCGCGATATCCGTGACGCCACGGTTATGGCGAGCCGGGCAGATGTCGAGATTATCTACTGCTGGGTTCCTGGACATGTAGGAATTGCGGGGAATGAGCGCGCCAAAGAGACCGCGAGGACTGTGCAACCGGACCAGCGTTTCGCTGTTCCTCACACCCACTACATGGCAGGATTACCGGCATCTCTTCGGACTGCTTGGCAAAGAAGATGGGAGACGGTCGAAGGGAACTTAAAGTTGCGTGCCATTGCGCCACGACTGTTCCCATGGACCTATCCCCCAATTCCGCCACGGTTCAGGTCGCTTTCTGTCGTCTCCGAATCGGACACACTCGCGCGACACATCGCTATTTGATGGAGCGCTCGCTACGCCCTATTGCGACGACTGCGTCGTCCCCCAGACTGTTCAGCACATTCTTGTCGAATGCCCCAGTCTGGGTGATCTTCGCGCACGTTACCTGTCCCGGTACCGTGATGGGCGGGGTTGCTACCGCCTGTCCTTTTTACTCGGCACGAGTGCGTACACATTGACTGGTGGACTTGTTGACTTTTGGGGGGATGCCGGCCTTCTCCCTATTATTTAAGCAGGGTTTGTTTTTTGTCGTTTTTTTTGTTTTTTCCCCTTTAGGTTGCACGCTCCTGTGCCGGGGAGGATCTCCCCCCGACGCTGGAGCTTGCTTCCTTTCCCCCCGTTTGCGGTGCTTTTCTTCTCTTTAATTTTATTTTTAAGTAGCCTAGAACTAGGCCAGTTTTAATACGGCGACTAATGCCCAAGTAGGCAGTCGCCAGATAAGCTTTAAAAAAAAAAATGTACTCGGGACGAGTTCGTGCACATTGACTGGTGGACTTTAGACTTTTGTGGGGAGGCCGGCCTTCGCCCCTTTATTTTACTAGGTTTTGCTATTGTTGTTTTCTTTGTAGGTCGCACGCTCCTTCGCCGGGGTGAGGCGTCGTCCCCCCGACGCCGGAGCTTGCCTCCCGATTGTTGCCATCTTCCCTTTTTTTCGTTGTGTTTTCATATTCTTATTTTAAAGTAGCCTAGTGCTACTAGGCTGTCGTGATTCCGGCGACTTGTGCCCAAGTGGGCAGTTGCCAGATAGGCTCCTAAAAAAACAAAAAAAAAACAGTTTGCTCATTTTCAAGCACATCTTCACGTTCATCCCACTCCTTCAGTTTCTTTCTCATTATGTTACCAAACATCTTTCCTATCACACTCATTATGGCTACTGGCCTGTAGCTATTTCTAGTTTTTTCTCTTTACCACTTTTGGGCAACAAATTAATCCTACTTTTCTGCCAAATTTCAGGTACCCATCCATTCATCCTTTCTCCTCCATATTTCAGAAATTCACCAACTATCCTTTCTTGTAGAAATTGACCAAATATCCTTTCTTCTCCATTGCCTTATGATTTTTTAACCTTTTCCACCCATACTCTATGTCCTCCCTCTTGATTCCTATACGTTCATCCTCTAATTCCTTACTGCATACTGAAGTTCCTCATTAGCTCCGATTTCTTCCCATCCCTCTCTTGCCCGAATGAACTTTCCCCAATATTCTTCACTTTGTCTTTATTTTTCTTCATCCTCCCATTCTCCTTTTGGTATCTTCATTATTACTTTGTCCTCTCTTTTGTTCCCTTCCAAGGTCTTACGTCTTGAAAAAGGTAGAATTAAAAGTGTATAGTGGATAGGGTAGTTAGGATAAAGTGGTGAAGATGAATGAGTAAGAGTTAGAGTTAGTTGCTGGGTGACCAGCCATCTCTTTGGGTCTTATTTTTTCCAAGGCCATTCTCAGATATCTCTACTGATCTCTTCGCTGATCTCGGTCGCTTCACCCAACCTGCTCCACTCTTATTTTTTTCCTCCTCCTCCTCCTCTTTGCTTGCTATATTCTAATTCTAGCCTTTCCACTAGTTCTGCCGCAACCCCCTCCCCTCTCTTTCCACTTTGCCTTAGTTTCCTTAGTTGATTGTTCATCTTTCTCCTAGTTAAGTACTCTTTCTCCACTTCTTTGTTCCACCACCCCATGCTCGACCTTTCCCCTCCTGTTAGAATCCATGTTCCCCCAATCTTTTGCCTCGCCACCTCTTTAATTTTTCCTTCCAGCTGCATATAATTTACCCTCATATCCTCAGAGATTATTAGTCCTGCCAATGCTTCTTCCATTTCATTTTCATATGCTCTCCAATCCACCCCTTTTCTTTTCCATATATTTCTCCGCTTTCCCTTTTTCATTTCCCATTTCACTTTCACTAGTATAGCTTTATGGTTAGTTTGAATCCCCATTTCCTGATCCACATCAATACATATGCCGTCATCTATCTCGCCACACTTTCTGTCCATAATAGCAAAATCTATTGCACTTCTCCTCCTTTCCTTGTTGCCAGGTTGGGATTCCTTATACTTCTAGATTCTTCAAAATTACATCGCTCTCAATTTCCCTTCTTCCATTGCCGTTCATTTCTTTCCCCAGTAGGCCCACATGAGCATTAAAATCCCCCATCACTAACCATTTTTCATTCTCCATTTCTTGTGTCAGTCTCTTAGGCCATTCACTCTTCCTCCGGTTGACACCTTCCACATAATTGTACACTACTGTCACCACTAGGTCGGTTCTGCCCCTTGTGACCCTATATGCCTGCAGCCTTCCTTCCAATCCTCTCTGTATTGCTCTTTTTATTATGTTCCACCTCCTCTGACACGAGATAACCCTCTTTAACTAATATACCTACTCCATTGTATCCATCTTCCGCCTGTGTACTGCCTTCCCCCCCCTCAGAATAGCCACCGATCTCCATTTGTTCTCCAATAACCCTCATATCTGCTAATGCCATTATCTCTATTCCTGCTCTTTCGCATTTTCCTTCAATCACTTCTCTCTTGCCTAGGGCCATTCCTTGGCAGTTCAAGAATCCTGCCTTCAATCCCTTGTAACCCGCTTTCCTCTCTCCTCTTCATCGTATTTGCCCATGGCCGCTTTGGCCCTTTATCCTATTTATCTTTACACGACATGCTCCGCTTGCTTCAGTGCCCAAGTCCACCTCTTTATTTCTCTCACTAGTCCCAATACCTTGGAGGTGGACTCCATCTCTCCTTAACCAGTATTCCCATTTTTTCATATCTTCTCCCATTTCAATGGTGTTTCCTCCTTCCTCAATTGCCATCATCCTTATTCTTCTGTTTACCTCTCTCCTCCTCTTTTCATAGCTATATCCTTCGTACCACCTTGGCGTTATTGGGACCACAGCTACCTTTACTTCAGGGCACTCTAGCCTTCACTCCTAGCCTTCACTTCTCTTACGAGTCCCCCGATAGCTTTCATGTATTCTGTAGCACTCCTCTTCATAAGCCCATTCCCACTTGCTTGTATCACCATCCAATCTCCTTCTGCCATTTTTCTGCATAACTTTTCAGTTTCTTTAGTTATATCCCCTATGTCTTTACCTGGCATGGCAACAACATCTACCTCCATAGAGAACCCCTCAAACCATGTGTGTAGGTTCTTCACAATACTGTCCCCAAATATCCGCACCTTGCTACTGTTACCTTTCGACCTATCTTGTTGTCTATTACACTGAGTGAGAACAGAACGCGCAATCACGGCTTCAAACTTGAACTGAAGCGTTACAACCGCAATCTGTGTGGAAATTTTTTCACCTACAGTATCTGCGGTAAGTGGAACGCAATTCCAGTGGAAGTTGTCAACAGTGAATCTGTTGACCAGTCAAGTCAAGACTAGACAAAGTCTTGAAAAGTGGCCGTTTAGGGACGCAAAACAATTGAGTAGCCATGTGCCTGCTCGATTGATAGTCCAAAGGTACCCTCTTTGAATGTACCGTAAGGTCTCCTAGGGTACTTTCTTTCCTTGTTACTCCTTGTTACCTCTCCTCCGTTTGTTCTTGCCGATTTATCCTCTCCTCTTCTTGGCGGTTCTCCCACTTCAATTTCCGCCCTTTCTCTGTCCCTTAACCCTTCAGTTTCTACAACCTCTTGTTCTGCCTTCCTACTCTCTACCTCTTCTCCCTTTCTTTTCACTTCTCGTTCAATTCTCTCCCTCCTGTTTGTCCTTCCCCCATTCACTTGTTCTTCTCTTCCTCCTTTCTCTCCTATTTTCCTGTTCCGCTCCCTGGTCGCTCGTTGTATTCCTATTTTTTGCTCCTTTGCCTGGCTCCCTTCTTTCACTGTCTATACTTCTCTCTCCATATGCTTTCACTTATCATTGCTCTTCTTTTATCCGTGCTTTTTCTCGCTCTACTCGCATCTTTTCACTCCCATCTAACTTCAACCAGTCGTATGTTAGCTCGTTCTACCACTTCGATCCTCCTTCCATGCATGGTTTTCATCTGTGTTTTCCCATAGTTTTCCTTGGGTATATTACTTCTTCTAGTTTCTTGTGTTCCTTACACCTCTCGTATATGAATATGCTCTCCTCTAGTTCCTTCATTCTAACCTTTTCCTTTATGTAGCCCCTTACCCCTCCAAGACCACCTAACAGTGCTGCCACTACATATATGAAGCCGAAGAACATCCTGGACATAAGAATTGGTATATGCCACCACTGCGTGAATATTTGGGGACACTCTGTCCTTTACAGAGAGAAAGCTTTTAATAGTTTGTTATTAATAAAAACAAATCTACATTCTCAATGGTACCCATTTCAGGAAATATGGAATAGTGGATTTGTTAGGGGGCAATTATTGTTTCAGTTTTAGGTGAATAAATATCGGTTATTTTTTTTTTAATTATTTCATTTACCTAGGATTTAATGCCGAAATAATTTAATAAATTATAAACTTTATTTCACTAATATTTACCCTTCATTTTATATAGATAAAATGATTAACAAAAATTCAGCCGATATTTATTAGTTGTGTTGTTTTTTGTTAGTTACATTCAACCCACTGCAAGCCCGGATAATTGGATGTAGGGCTAATCTTTTTGGTAGTTTTTAAATCCTAGTTCATTTTTAGACAGTATTATGTAATCACGTAGAGGTACCTTATTTTTTAGAATACCTCTACAGAAATATATAGTAGCTATGTGTATTTTTAACAGGTTTTTTTCTCACTTTTAGGTTGTTGGATATTTGCCATGGTCGCGTTGAGAGGGATAGGCGGCTGACCCTAATACTCGTCTTCGAGTACGTCGAGCAGGACCTTGACCACTTCCTTAAAAATTGCCCTTCCCCATCCCTCGAAGCTCCCACTATTAAGGTAAGTGTCGGTATTTGTAAGAAGCAAGAAATTTTATTCACTTAATACAGTTGGGCCTATGCTATGCACATTTGTCCTCTTCACTCCTTGAAGTGCGGCCCAGATGCCAACTCTTGACCATCGACTTTAACAGACATTGAACCGCACCTCTCGTTATGCCGAAGCACACATGTTTCAGTTTTCCTTGGCCAGGAGTAAGGTGGTTCATTTTTTGCCACCATCCATGGCTCCACCTTGACCCGTACTTCTTTCTAAATGGGGGTGGGCCTGGAAGTGGTGGACTCGCACCGTTTCCTTAGTCCCCGTAAGGGGCGCGGCGATTTGCCATCCTGGCCGCCGTGCTGACGGGACTCAGCACCCCGTCCGACCCCTGCTTAGCCTCTTCTTCTTTCAGACAGCCTGTATTTCTCCCCTACTTCGTCGCTTTTCATACAACCTCTCCCACATCTTTCTCTGGCCAGCCTCTAATTTCACAGGGTAGATGCCGACCTTCTTTTCAGCCAAACGTCCCGGATCGGGGCTGAGGGGGGAGGGGACAATGTTTCCTGAGCTCCGGTTTGGGATGGTGGGTTTTTAACAACCTGCTTCATCCCCACCCATACCTTCCTCACATCCCCTTTCCTTCTCTCTTCAAAATCTATCAATTTTATGCCGTGTCCAAGGTGGAGCCGCCATGCTGAGAGACTGCCAGGCCACCAGGCGGGAGGGGTGGTCTGAAATGGCGGCACCTGGCTCTGCCAGGTCCTGTACGCACCCCTTGCAGGGCGGGCTACTGCGAGGGGTGATGAGTGATTGCTTCCTATGGAAAAAATAGGGTCACCATGCCCATGAATGAAAACTTAACAAACCAAAATCTCTTCCCATTTTCCCTGTAAGAACAACGGAGCCGCCCTCAGGCAGCTCCACAGAGAAAATGGAGGTTACCCCCGATGTGGTTTTCCAGGGAACCCTCCATAGCTCTTCAACCGGAGAGAAGGCTTACTCCTCTCCTTAGCCTACGGGTGTAGGGGACTGCCCTTCACCCCTTCTTTGGAGGGGGTTTCAGGCACCTCCCTCTTCACAGCGGTAGTCCCCCTTTTCTTTCCAAGGGCACTGCCAAGAAAGCCAGCAGGCAGCCCATAGACGAACGCTTCCCCATTGAAGCGGCTCAGTAGGGCAAACCCCCTTAGGGGGGAGAGGGAAGCCAGGCAACTTCGGTCGCTTCCCTCAAATGACCTGCTGGCAAGAATCTTAAACCTTGCCGTGGTCGAGGCCTGTAACTCCCCAGACATGACTAATGACGCTGCCAACGGGACCTACAATGTCCGGGGGGGTATGGCCAACTGGAAGCCCCTCCCCCCTGAGATAGACATGGTCTTTGAGGCAACCCAGCCTCAGAAGGTAGGGACTTCCATGGGAGCGAACCCGGGCCAAGCACCGAACCCGCCCCTATGCAAGGTCCTCAAACGGCCTGGGTTTCCAAGGTAGTACAAGGAGGGGAGGGATCTCCGACCGGTGCCCCTGCGACAGCCAGGACCTCCATCTCAGAGAAGGACCTGGATGAGGCTGGTCCATCTGGCCTGGGGGCTCCTGCCGGCGGAGGGGAGAAACGGGTTCATTCCCCACCCTCCTTTCCTAAAAAGAAAAAAGAACAAAAAAAAAGACTAAAAAGACTCGGGGGGGCTCCTCTCCATCCACGGGGCCTGCAGGGACGGATGGGTTTACTGCTTCGGTAAGCGCCAAGCCAAGATCGGCATGCCTCTATCCACGGCTCCACCCTGACCCAGATTTGTTTCTTAATGGGGTGCGCCTGGATGTGGTTGAGTCGCACCGTTTCCTTGGTCTTGTATTCGACCGACGCCTCTCCTGGGAGGCTCATATTCGCAGCCTTAGGGTCTCTTGTAGCTGCGCCTTGGATATCCTCCGTTCCGTGACGTTCAGCGCTGATAGGGCTACTGCCCTACTTTTGGCAATCGGCAGCCGAGCGTTTATTGCGGAAGGTGGATTCGATCCACCACACCGGCCTTCGCCCCTGGACCGGTGCCTTCCGCACTTCCCCTGTTGAGAGCCTGTTGGTCGATGCTGGGGAGATGTCACTCGCTCTGTGCCGCGTGCAGCGCATCACTCACCTGTACCCGCGAGCCCGGCGCCTCCCTCACTCTCCAAAAGCTCTCACTGCATGCGCAGCTGATCTCGATGGTGCCTATGCCGCCCAGAGAGGCCAGTCATACCCTAAGCCCTTTGGGTTTAGGGCCAGGAAACTCCTTCGAGAGGTAGATATAGCTCTCGGGCCGGTGGCGCCCCTGGTTCTGCCCAGGACGCAACCCTGGAGGGTACCATATTTGGCTATTTGTGGCCACGCCTCTGCTCCCAAAGCTTGTACGGCGCCGGGAGTATTGCGTTCGACCTTTCTGGAGCACACATCGGACCTTCCGTCATCGGTACTGACGGACTGCCCACCAGTGCTATTATTTCGGCGTGCATTCCACCGATTTCGACGCGTGGACTTCCGCCGCTTCGTGGCACGGTTGCCGAGGCGCTTTCTCTTGCTCGGAGATCTAAACGGTGGACACCTCGTCTGGGGAGACTACTCGATTAATCCCCCGTGGTCGAGTGCTTGCCGACCTAATCGACGAGCTTGAGATGGGTGTCCTAAATGTGGATGAGTAGGCATCACTGCCCGAGAGCCACTTCATTTTCCTTTCTCGATCTATATATGTGCTCTCCGAATGCACAGCCTGATTTTGATTGCGAGGTAGTCGATGACTTTCAGGTAGTGATCAGTTTCACATTCAAATATCATTCTCTGGGCTGCTGCCGCCCGAGAGCCCACCCTGGTGGTGCTTGGCGCAGGCGCAGTGGCCTGCAATTCACGAAATAACTGAATTCTCTATCTCAGTCGAGGAGTTTAGGTGGGTAGATGAGCCGGTAGAGTTCTTCTCCGGCAACCTCATCGCCGTGGGCCTGACTACTATTCCTAGAAAGTCTGGCTGTTTTGTACGCCGACCACTCCCGTGGTGGTCAGCCCAGTGTGAGCCTGCACTCAAGCAAAATCGTTATGTCTACATGCGCTATAAGCGCCGCCCGAACGATTTCTCTGTGGGTGAATTTCGTCGGGCTAGGGCTAGGTTCCGGTATATTTCGAAGCTCGCCCGTAGCTCTTCTTGGTAGGCATACGTATCTTCACTTAATGGGAAAACCCCTCAGCAGATATGTGGAAGCGAGTCGAAAGGATTTGGGGCAAGTTCTCGCCGGACCCCCTTCCCGTTCTCCAGGAGAATGGGACCGCAATCTAGGACCCACGTCCATGGCGGAATCCTTCGCGACCGCTTTTTCCGCATTCTCTAGCCGGGCTGCTGCCCCGCCAGCATTTAATGCACGTCGTGATGTCGCGGGGAAACCCTTCAACTACAGGTTTACTGTGAACGAGTTGCGTTCCACTCTTGCTTCGTGCGCGGACACCGCCCATGGTCCGGACGATGTCCTGTCGCTATGCTTCGATCCCTGTGTGAGCGAGGCATGGCCTTCCTGTTAAAATTTGTTCAACAGGATTTGGGCGGATGGTCTCCTCCCGGATTCCTAGCCAATCACTACTGTGTTCGCCTTTCGCAAAAGGGAAAAAATCACTGTACTCCGGCCGGTTTCAGGCCAATCTCTCTAACCTCTTGCGTGTACAAGTTGATGGAGAAATTGGTAAATCTTAGATTAGCCTTTTTTTTCTCTTCAGCAGAGGCCATCTGTCTTCTGCACAGGGCGGCTTCCGCCAGTTCCACTACACGTCGGATGCTCTGCTCTGACTGCAAAATTCCCTCTGCGAGGCCTTCCTTCGTAGACAGCACTATGCCACGGTGTTTTTCGATCTGGAGAATGCCTATGATACAGCATGGCGATACGTCATCATGGAGACTCTCCACACGATGGGGGCGAGGGGACGCCTCCCAATGTTTATATCTGAATATTTGCGAGATCGTCGATTCCGCGTACGGGTGGGGGAGTCCTCACCGGCCCAATGGAGCAGGAAGTAGGTGCCCCGCAGGGAACTGTCCTCAGTGTCGTACTCTTTGCCCCGTATATCAATGGCATCACCTCGGTGCTGCCGGAAGATGTTCTCGCTACGTTCTACGTGGACGACCTTTCGATCTGTTTTGGCGCGGTCCAGATGCTAACTCTGGAGCGTCGACTCCAACAGGCATTTGACCGCGTCTTTCGCTATGCCGAAGCGCACAGGTTTCGGTTTTCCTTAGCCAAGTCTAAAGTGTTGCACTTCTGCCGCCATTCACAGTTCCACTGACCCAGATTTGTTTCTCAATGGGATACACCTGGAAGTGGTTGAATCGCACCGTTTCCTTGGTCTTCTATTTGACGACGGCTAACTAGGAGGCTTATATTCGCAGCCTTAGGGTCTCTTGTTCCCGCGCCATGGATATTCTTCGTTCCGTGACGTTCAGCGCTTGGGGCGCTGATAGGGTTAGCCTTACTTTTTTATACATCCTTTGTTCGTTTGAAGCTCTACTACGGATGCGATTTTTATGCATCAGCAGCTGAGCGTGTATTGCGGAAGGTGGACTTGATCCACCACACTGGCCTTCGCCTTGTGACCGGTGCCTTATGCACTTCCCCCATTGAGAGCCTACTTGTGAATGCTGGGATATGCCACTCGCTCTACGCCGTTCACAGTGCATTATTCACCTGTACGCGTGAGCCCGGCCCCGCCCTGAGTTGCCAACAGCTTTCACTGCATCCGCATCTAATCTCGACGGTGGCTATGCCGCCGAGGGAATCAGTAATACACAAAGCCCTTTGGGTTTAGGGCCAGGGAACTCCTTCGAGAGCTAGATATAGCTTTCGGGCCGGTGGCGCCCCTGGTTATGCCCAGGACACCACCCTGAACGGTACCACATTTGGCTATTTGTGGCCACGCCTCTTCTCCCAAAGCTTGTACGGCGACGGGAATATTGCGTTCGACCTTTTTGGAGCACACATCGTGTCACGCTGGAACCGTGCCAGTGTATACGGATGGCTCCAAGTCCCAAGAGGGGGTCGGCTTCCACGCCGTATCCCCTCTGTTTGAAGTCAGAAGGGCTCTACCAGGCGCTTCGTCTGTCTTCACGGCCGATCTGGTAGCAATGCACCACTCGGTACGGGAGATTCCGCGACGTGCCCCGTTCGGAGACCGGATTGTGATCTATAGCGACTCACAAAGCGCCCTGAGTGCTCTCGGGGCATTGGAATCTCCGCATCCCCTGGTTCGCGATATCGGTGACGCCACGGTTTTGGCGAGCCGGGCAGGTGTCGAGATTATCTACTGCTGGGTTCCGTGACATGTAGGAATTGCGGAGAATGAGGGCTCTAAAGAGTCCGCGAGACTTGGGCGACCGGACCAGCGTTTCGCTGTTCCTCACACCGACTACATGGCAGGAATACCGGCAGCTCTCCAGGCTGCTTGGCAAAGAAGATGGGATACTGTCGAAGGGAACTTAAAGTTGCGTGCCATTGCGCTTCGACTGTTCCCATGGACCTACCCCCAATGCTGCGGGAGCTTCAGGTTGCTTCCTGTCGTCTCCGAATTGGACAAACTCGCGGGCCGCACCGCCATTTGATGCAACACTCGCCTAGGCCCTACTGTGAAGACTGCGTTGTCCCCCAGACTGCTTGGTACATTCTTGTTGAATGTCCCAGCCTGGGCGATCTTCGCGCACGTTACCTGTCCTGGTACCGGGATGGGCGGGGTCGCTACCGCATGTCCCTTCCCCTTTATTTAACTAGTTGTCATTTTTGTAAGTCGCACGTTCCTGCGCCGGGGTGAGGCGGATCTTCCCCCGACGCTGGAGCTTGCTCCCTGCCTTCTTCCTTTTTTTATCTTTTTGTTATTTTGTTTTTTGTTTTTTAAGGTTACTATTTTAAAGTAGCCTATTACTAGACAGTTGGGAATACGGCGACTTATGCCCATGGAGGCAGTCTCCAAATGAGCTCTTGAAATTTAAAAAAAAACCTAGATCTCATGTGGCCCTAAGTTACATTGATCTCTTGTAGCAAACTTTACATTAATTCGATTAAGGTGGAGGTGATAATATGAAGCATATCTCCAAGGAACTAGATCTGTACCTTTGAACGTTTCTTGCACATAACTTCACTAACCCCGGTTTTATTTTCTCCTGACAGACTCTGATGCATCAAGTATTGTGTGGGGTGGACTTTCTCCATCAGAACCGGATCATTCACAGAGACTTGAAACCTCAAAATCTACTGGTCGACCGCTTCCACAGAGTCAAAATCGCTGATTTCGGACTGGCAAGGATTTATGATTTTCACATGAGGTTAACGACAATGGTGTGTATTAAGATGCGTCTGTTTGGTTCTTTGACCTCAAATGGGACATTGGTTCCAAGGTCGACCTTTATGGTTGGAGTATACTATTCATTAGGAGTGTTTGATTTATCGATATAATAACCATGAAGAGAAAAGAATTTGGTAAGGCTTTTACTAGATCATGAAGAGAATGACGGAGGATATGAATGAACGTAACAAAATCGCCGAATGAGGCCTACTTCATAAGATGGACTCTTTACTATATTATTGCACCAAATACCCAGTGTTTTTTTTGTTTAAATAATCACTTTACTGGGTTTGTATACATTAATTACCTAAATTATTCTTCCTTAGCTTGTTCATACTATCCATCTATTAGGCGCTAGGAATATAAAAAAGTAGGATAAAGGAAATAGAACATGAACTAAGAGAAGATGGGTAGAATAGACTCAAAGCTGGTCGGTGACGGTGAAACCTCATTTCAATGCAATTCAACCTCTGTCGCTCTGTTTCACAAGAGTGAACCCCCTCCCCTCCCCGCGCAAAGCGATGTCAGGTATAGCATAGGCAACCGTGCGGTAGCTAACATCTGGTTGATTCCCTGTCCTCTTGGCCTCAATGCCTGTAGGGGGGGATCTGTTGCTATATTCTACACCTTTTCGCTTCCTCCAACTTCACCATTTTTTATAGTTCCCTCCTTACAAATTAGATAATAGATGCTCTCGTGGATCAACATCGACTTTTGTGGCAGGTGGGGTGTCTTTGCCCTACAAAAGAGTTAAAGCTTACATGGGGTCGCGAACTTGTTTTTTCTGTCGGTTTCTAACGCCCACCTCACGATGCGAGTACTTAAAAGAGCGGGGATATTTCCTGTTTTATTCTCCATCGTCATTGAACCTTTTTTCACAATTTTACGAGTTCTCTTTCTCCCCACGTTTCCTTAAAATAAAAGTCATTTAATCAAAAAGACAGGGGATCATTTAGTAGCAAACACAAGACGGGGCCATTTAGCAGCAAGTCGAGACGTGTGACCATTTAGTCGCAAGACGAGACGGGTGATTATATAGCCGCTAGACGAGACGGGTGATTATATAGCCGCTAGACGAGACGGGTGATTATATAGCCGCAAGACGAGACGGGTGACCATATAGCCGCAAGACGAGACGGGTGACCATATAGCCGCAAGACGAGACGGGTGACCATATAGCCGCAAGACGAGAAGGGTGACTAAAATAGTGTTGCATTAAGGTCTCATATTTTCTCAAATTCTTTTTCAGTTATTCGCTCTTTAGGCGAAAGGTAAGACTTGTATTGAAGAGTTGGTTGATCTTTTTTTGTTTAATTGTCAAAGTAATAATAAATGTTTTTGCAATTTTCCGATTTAATTTACATTCTTAGCAACCACATGCATTGGAAATAGTGCATGCTTGTGATGTAGAGCTCCATGTTGATTTACTAGAATCTAATGGTCAGTATGAAATTACAAGTGCCCTCCCTTATTTTATGGGTGATTAATTTCACTGTTTTTTTGTAATTACATTTATTTAAATTGTGTGTTTATACTTTTTTAATGTTTTTGTATTACGATGCTATGCATTCGTGTTGGTCCTAACCTTTTTCTTTGGTATTTTTTGTTTTTGTAGTATTTCCTTGATATTGTTTTATACGCAAAGCATTATTAAAATTTAGCATGTTGCGTTTAATTTTTTTTATAATGTAAAGTTTAGTTAGCGCAGCATCATTTCCGTAAACCCCCTGTCCAAGAGTTGTGTTGGCCTACGTCAAAAACACGACGGGTCCGTAGTCTTTCATACCGATTCGAGCCTAGTTAGCATGTTTGCATATTTAGGTTCGAGGCCATCAAATAGCCACTCCACCAGAGTGGAAGCTATATTCTTAATGAAAATCTAGACCTATTGGCTGGGCCTACTGCCACGGGTGGAGAATCGGCAGGAATTAAACGAAGGCTACTTGCTGCCACAACATACAACCCGTCGCTAGTCTGTGTCAGAAACGCACTACTGTCCAGCCCCCAACGATCACCAGCATTTATTGCTTTATCACCAGTGGTTTGGCATTCTGATCTTTATGCGCATTTTATTATCCGGCCTGGCATATTGTGTCCGTCGCAACCTTCCTACCCACATACAACTGGTTTTCATCGTCAGACATTAATGATACGCAGGAGAAAGAGGCTATTAACCCTGTGTCATTCATAAAAACCAATGATTATCTCGGCAGCTCATCACATTACTTTCCCTGCCACAATACTTCTTTCCCATTAAAACTCCCTCTTCATTTTATAATGTTGGATATGTGGTCTCGTTCTCCCACCCCAAGTTTCCTTCTTTTCTACTTTTCCGTTGAGAAGGACGCACATGGGCTCACTCGATTGCCCCCCTTCCTCTCGTAAAAAAAAAAATGACAAATATGCTTTGAATAATTTAAATATAGTGGAGATGCCCTCGTTGGCTTTCCCTTCTTAATTTTAAGTAAATAACAAATTTAAACAAATGTAGATATGGTTTCCACATGCAAAAAAAAAAATCGTTTTCTAGTTGGAAATGGATAAATGAAGTCAGTGGTTTCATATTCGTTCCATGTTATTACTAGTTACATGACCTGAGAAAATAAGGTAACCTCCACTGTACGCAGTCATGGTATGCGGTTAGCATAGCACTAGGTAGCTAGCTACCTTCACCTAGTATCAGGCACGGCTGGGGGACGCTCGTCATGTTCTCTCTTGATTGGTCTATTGCAGTGTTTCCCAAACTTTTTCTGATCTTTACCCACTTCTCATATATGATCCTATCCATGGTCCCCCTCTTCCCCACCCCCATTCCACATCTCGTGACTACAGTGACTGTCTGTAGTCTTACATTTATTTAAGTCCATTATGGAAAAACTCCGGCAATCCCTGTAATTTTATTAATTCCACCTCATTTTTATTTTCTTAAATATTCACATAGGGAAACTTCCAATTTACCTTTTGCCAAATCTCAAATAAACATTCAAATGCTACGAATGAACGAATTTGATGCCCCTTTTCCCCCAAAAAGAAAAATTGCTGTATGCCCCCCACCAGTGGGCCATGACACCACTTTGGGAACCACTGGTCTATTGAATACAGTCACTTGCTTGGCGTGAATAAGAAGCGTCCCCAAGCATCGCTATTGTAGCGTGAAAGTGAATACTCATTGCTATGGTAACCCTAAGAAAGTTTTTAAATATTTTGTGGGCCATTTAAACACAAGATTATGCTGTGTAAGGTTACTGGTTGGTGTGGGTGAGATGTGAGGAAAGGGGTAAGTGAGGATCAGAAGTGAAAGGATATTGAATCGGAGAGAAAGGGGAGAATATGTGATAATACTTGTGAGTAGAGAAGAAGAAATAAGTGCGAGCATGGAAATTGAACAATACAATTGTAGAATAAATTCAAAGAAGTGTAGTAGGTAGTGCAAGGCCTGTATGTGAGAGTGCCAGAAATGGAAATAAAAAGAAAATGTGGAATGATGATGTGGAGCGTCTAGTGGAAAGCAAAAGGGAGGCGTAAATACAAATGCTTAATGGTGCAAGCGTGTTTTGCGGAAGGTGGACTCGATTCACCAAACTGGCCTGCACCTGGTGACCGGTACCTTCCTCACTTTCCCCATTGAGAGCCTGTTGGTCGATGCTGAGAAGATGCCACTCGCTCTACGCCGTGCACAGTGTATTATTCGCTTGTACGCGCGAGCCCGGCGCCTCCCTCAGTCGCCAACAGCTCTCACTGCATCCGCAGCTGATTTCGACGGTGCCTATGCCGCCGAGAGATGCAAGTCATACCTAAGCCCTTTGGGTTTAGAGATAGGAAACTCCTTCGAGAGCTAAGTATAGCTCTCGGGCTGGTGGCACCCCTGGTTCTGCCCAGGACGCCACCCTGGAGGGTAACACCTTTGTCTATTTGTTGCCACGCCTCTGCTCCCAAAGCTTGTACAACGCCTGCAGTATTGCGTTCGACCTTTTTGGAGCACACCTCGTGTCACGCTGAAACCGTGCCAGTGTATACGGATGGCTCCAAGTCCCAAGAGGGGGTCTGCTTCCACGCCGTATCCCCTCTGTTTGAAGTCAGCGGGGCTCTGCCAGGCGCTGCGTCTGTCTTTACGGCCGAACTGGTGGCAATACACCACTCGGTACTGGAGATTTCGCGACGTGCCCGTTTCGGAGACCGGATTGTGATCTATAACGACTCACAAAGCGCACTGAGTGCTCTCGAGTGCCCTAGTTCGCGATATCCGGCTACGGTTTTGGCAAGCCGGGCGGATGTCGAAATTATCTTCTGCTGGGTTCCTGAACATGTAGGAATTGCTGTGAATGAGGGCGCCAAAGAGTCCGCGAGGACTCTGCCACCGGACCAGCGTTTCGCTGTTCCTCACACCGACTACATGGCAGGAATACGAGCAGTTCTTCGGACCGCTTGGCAAAGAAGATGGGATACGGTCCAAGGGAACTTAAAGTTGCGTGCCATTGCGCCGCGACTGTTCCCATAGACCTACCCCTCACTGCCGCTAAGGCTTCAGGTTGCTTTCTCTCGTCTCCGAATTAGACAGTCTCGCGGGACGCACCGCCATTTGATGAATGTCCCAGTCTGGGCGATCTCCGCGCACGTTGCCCGTCTCCGTACGAGGATGGACGAGGTCGCTACCGCCTGTCCCTTGTACTCGGGATGAGTTCGTGCATAATGACTGGTGCACTTATAGACTTCTGGGGGGAGCCTGGCCTTCTCCCCTTTAATTATAACTAGTTAGGTTTTTTTGTGGGGGGGTATTTTTGTTATTTTAGTAGTTCGCACGTTCCTGCACCGGGGGGAGGCGGACCAACCCCCGACGCCGGAGCTTGCTTCGTGCCTTTTTCTTTTTTTTCATTTTTAGTGTTGGTTTTTTAATCTTATTTTAAAGGAGCCTAGTACTAGGCATTTTTTAATATGGCGACTAATGCCTAAGTAGGTAGTCGCCAGATAAGCTCTTAAAAAAAATGCTTAAATTGCAAATGAGAATGACAGAGAGATGGGCTTGAAAGCACATAATATGATGAAAAAGAAAGTGAGACTAGTGTTTGCGCAAAGTAGGAAAGGAGCAAATAAAACATTTGAAGAAAAGATGAGTGAGGATCCAGATGTGAACAGGAAGCTCTTCTGGAAGGATGAGAGGATCCAGATGGGATCATGAAGCTCTTCTGGAAGGATGAGTGAGGATCCAGATGGGACAGGAAGCTCTTCTGGAAGGATGAGTGAGGAACCAGGAGAAGAATGGCAGGCTACCTGTGAACAATAAAGTCAAAAGTTGATGACAAGGATACTTTGAACTGTATAATGTGGGTATGGAAGATTTAGCAAATGTAAAAAAAAATATGATTGCGTTTGTAGACGTAAATCCTGCATTGTTGTAAGACATTTGAAAGTGGTGAATCCGAAGATGTGATGAATGCTGTAATTGTGCCGTTGTGTAGAGTAAAGGGGAGAAAGTTGAATACAATAACTTAACTACAGGTGTACAAGTCTGAGTGTTGTAGGTAAAGTATATGGACGAATTCTATTTGCACCTATAAGAAGAATAACTTGGGATTGATAGGGAACAAGAGGGATGGGGGGTAGAGAGGGTTGGGTTATTTGGATCAAGTATTACCAATGACAAAAATGAGGGATAAGAGATGTAGTCTATGGTGGGTTCAAGATCTGGAGAAAGATTTTGAAGCATTATGGCCAGTGCTAAGAGTATAGTCTGGTAAACTATTGTTTGGTGTAAAGAGTATTTATGTTGGAAGTAAAGCAGGCGTTAGGGTGAAAAATTTTGCTTGAGTGAGTGATTTGACATGGATAGGTGTAAAACCTCTTTGTTTGATGGAGTACTGAGAGAAGTGCGTATGGGAATGAGGGAAACTGTTGTAAAATTAATGAGATGTGTCTACGTTGGTGTATGATGATGACTTTGGTGTTGGTAGCTGGAAGTGAGAGGGATGTGGAAATGTTGATTGTAGCTTTTGACTGCGGGTGTGGGAGGAGGGGTCTAAAAGTGGATGCAGAAGAGAGTAAGGTAATGGTATTTGGGTGGGAGGGAAATATCCGAGTGTGTGGCCTGACTCTTACACTAGTGCAAAGTTTTAAGTATCTATGATGAAGTGTAAGTGCTAGTGAATGATAGGGGTGTGAGTGTGGAATGTGCTTGGAAGCTGCCTGAGAGGTCTGGTGTCAACGTTAATGTATGGGAGGGAGACTTGTATGGGATTGCTGCGATCTCATTAGTTGATTGACCTGGGCCGGATAAGAGTGAGAGTGATTGGGATATAATAATAATTATTATTATTATTAATATCATTTTCGTAGGTGCCCCAGCTGCACCCATTCCCACCGGGAGATCTCACGATCCTCATTTTTCACCGGAGGAGGTTTGGTTCCCAATAGAGGGTTGGAGCAGAGGGAGGCCAGTGCCCGGCGCGGGGGGGGAGGGGTAATTGGTAGTGGCGTA
This sequence comes from Ceratothoa steindachneri, assembly GCA_963969495.1. Taxonomy (NCBI): domain Eukaryota; kingdom Metazoa; phylum Arthropoda; class Malacostraca; order Isopoda; family Cymothoidae; genus Ceratothoa; species Ceratothoa steindachneri. Next base: position 115,213,716 of record OZ018325.1, read on the forward strand.
GAAGCATTATAACCCAACTTTGTAGAAAACTGGTTGAAGTTTTCAATTAGACCAGTGGTTCTCAACCTTTTTTTACCCATGGACCTTTTTCCTTTAAAAACAAATTTGGTGGCCCCAAAGCCCCCAAATTTTTTCACTAATAAAAAAGCAAAGGAATTGTATCAATAAGTAAAAAAAAAAGTAAATAATTATGCTTATTTTGAAGGAAAACTTTAAGTTTCAACTAATACAAAGAAATTATTTAATAGTTAAATATTATGGAGCATTTATGTACATTAGTAAATAATTCATAATATAACTTAAAAAAGATAAGCAAGTAATTAAATAGAAAATGTAGATTTATTCAATGAGATCCCTGTTACTGATGTGCTCAACAGGTTTTTTTTATATTCGGCTCCATCAATGTCAATGATAGTCTAAGATCACCCCCTTGCACAATGTTGAGTCTATTATGAGCTTTTGACAATAAGTGAGAAACAGGACTAAATCCTGATTCAACAAGGTAAGATGATGGAAAAGCAATGACGTAGAGTTGTGCTTCATCCCAGAGTAGTGGATACTTTTTAGCAGATTCGTTTGTTTTCCTTATCATGCTTCTCATCTTTAAATTTTCTCTGCAATATTTCATCACTTTGTAATTCAATGAAGGTATCCTATAAAGAAATGTCTACATCGGCAACATTAACTTCGAAAGGAATTGTCACCCAAGTTGGTATATCCATCGATAGTATTTCACTAAACCGAGCTTGCATACCTTTGTGTAAATTTTCCAAATATTCACCATACCATGCAAGATCATCATCGTGCAGATCGCTGCTAATTGAGGCCAAACAAGGAAACTGTTCAAATGAACGACGTCTGATATTAATCTTGTACAAATGTAGCTTTTTCAGGGAAGCAGTAATTGCACCTATACTGGTTATGAGATCAGATTTATTTCCTTGGAGCTGTTTATTAAGTAAATTGATTTTTTCAAATTTATCTAATAAGTAAAATACATCACTTTTAGTTGCAAGCAGTTGTTCTCCAAGATGGGTGTTGGCCAGAAATAAGACAATAGAATCCTAAAGTGCAATAAAACGAAGACAATTCCCCTTTGACAACCATCACACCTCAGTATGCATTACAAGACGTTCAAACTCTTCTCCATTTTCACTACAGAATTTACAAAAGAAGCAGTCTCTTGGAGAATTTGATTTTATATGGTTAACCATTTTTATCACAACACTAAGGACATCATGTAGGCATCCACCCAATTTCTTGGGTGCAATAAAACCTTCCCAGTCATGGATGGTGCACCATCAGTAGCACATGCCATTATGTTTTTGAGTGAAATATTGCTTGAAATATGTATCAACTTCATTAAAAATTGTTTCACCCTTTAGTCTGTCTTTAAGACTTCTGGCAAAAAGCATTTCCTCTCTGAGTCCTTTATCATCCATAAATCTAACATATGTTAGTAGAATCACTTTATTTTCTATTGATGTTGATTCATCAAGCTGAAGAGCAAACTGTTTTACTTTCGAATTAGCTATTAATTACTTTTGAATATCCTCTGCCATTTCATCAATGCTTCATCACACAGAGTCCTTAATGGGATGGAATTAGTGATTTCACTTGCACTTTGTTTCAGAACTGATGAAATTATTTCAGACACTGCTGGCAAAATTACCGTTTCACCATTTTTCAGCCTTTGCTATTATTTTGCTAATTTCATAAGATGCCAATAAACCATTATTTGGTTTGCTTACTTGGCTGTTAAACACTTGAACCACTATTTTTCTTGCTCGAAAATCATTACAGAGTTTTCTAAAGTATTCTACTGGTTTGTCTTTCTTTTTATTGTGCTTGGTTTCCAGATGTATTTTAAGTTTACAAGGCCTCATGCTTGCATCTGAAAGTACATCCATGCATATGAGGCACATTGGTTTCGTTGCATTCTGTGGTGATGGAATAAATCTGTAAGACAAATATTCGACAGAATACTGTCAGCACTTGTTCTTTGTTAGCGCCGCCATGGGTTATCTGTAAAAATATATCAGAAGCTGTTATAGCATATATTAAGGTTTATAATTAAGACTTATATGTAATTTGTTAACAAAGCTAGAGGATAAATTTGCAACAAATACAGAGAGAAGTGATTGACCTTGATATATTAAGGTGAAATAGGTATGATAATTTGGTCACTTTTTGCTTAAAGTACAGTATATATATATATATATATATATATATATATATATATATATATATATATATATATATATATATAAGAAAGAGGGAGAGGGAGAGAAAAGACATTTTTATAAGGCGTGAAGAGGCCAATAATCGTGAGTAATTTAACTAAACATCCAAGTTAACATATTTAACTTTGCGGTAATTCAAGTACAATATATTGGACACTGTTACCATTTCTCTGGATCAGAATGTATGTCACAAATTATTTTTCAGTGTGTGTGAGGGAGTGTATTGAAGATTAATTCCACACGCACGTGTTGATATTTGTGGACATAACATCAAATAACATGTCATAAGATGACACAACATAAAGTAACATAATATATGACATGGCTCAACATCATTATGATATGATATAATATTTGATGCAATACGATGCGATACAAGATGATACTATAATTAAGAAACGCTATATTACACCATAATATGCTATAATATAATACAAAATAACATATAATAGTATACAATGGTATAATATAATAATTTAGTAAATCCAGGAGTCAGTAATTATTCCTCGCTTTGATTCAACTCTAATCTGATGGAGTTCAGTATTATATCAATTGGAATGAAGGGTTCCAAGCTTATTAAGTTTGCGAAGAACTTCCTAGGAATGCTATTATTTTGATACGTTTAATCCCATCTCTAAGAATTAAAGTACACAGTAATGATATTATAAAAACTTACTCATTAAACACCAAAACACATTTTACGAACAATTAAAACAGAAAAAAATTCACA